>JAAALK010000285.1:12887650-12922592 GCA_019279435.1 Zizania palustris
ACTGCGGGTTCTAGTTTGTTGGCTAGCGAGGCGCTAACTGCTTGATCAACAGACGCAGCTATTCTACGGTCGACTTGTGAGGCAGATAAGGGGGTGATGATGGGCGTACCTAGGTTAGGTTGAGGTTGTCGTGCATGACGAAGCCCGAGCGTGTCTTTTGCATCTCTAAGCATCAGCTCTTCGAGTTCCTTCTTCTTCACTTCGATCTTTACTCGGTCTTCCTCAGATATGTCTACCATGGTGGGCGTCATAATGTTGCGGTCACGATGTCCGCGACCCCCATATGTTCATCGGCTTGTGGGGATGAGACATAGTAGAGGTACTCGCTACTGATGTAGAGGTAGTAGTCATGGTTGGCGTTGTCCCTAGCGGAGTCGCCAAAAAGTGTGTTGATGCAGAAATGTGCCCCCGCACTTAGGCGTTCGACGTCCAAAAGTATCGCAACGATACCGACTGCATTCCGACTACCTAGATAGTGACAAGGGATTGGAGTCGCCAGGCAATCAGATAAATAATTGATATTTCAATCCAATTGGCCGAAAAATACTAGTAACAATGTAAACAGTAACAAAACGGTCAAAATACCTGGAATCGGCCAATTCGGAGGCCGATTTGGAGTTACAACGAAGATTGTCCAAAGGGTCCCTAGGACACCTTCGGCCTCAAGCCCGGTCAGACCGGAGGTATGACCTTAGTCAGACCGGACGTGCGGAGGGCTTCGGGAGCATGTCCGAAGGGTTGCGAGGTGGGCTCTGGTGTGGTGCAGAGGGTCCCGGTCAGACCGGTGAGGTATTCCGGTCGGACCGGCGAGGCAGGCTTCGACGCGTGCAGGCTCTGACACGCAGAACTCTGGTGAACGGAGGCATCGGCGGAAGGCTTCGACGCGGTGCAGAGGATCCCGGTCAGACCGGCGGGGCGCCCCCGTCTGACTGGCTGTTGCCGAAAATAGCCGAACGAAGGGGGCTCTGGTCTGACTGTCCCTACGCCACGGTCGGCGGACTACAGATCCGATTTGCTAGAGGTCGGACGGCTAGCAAACAAGATCCAATCGCCTCCAATTTTGTAGAGGTGTTAAGGGAGACAATTATTCTGGAAAACAATAAGATATCAAACACAATTCGGCCAAAGGGCCAAATTACCGAGTAGGGTGATAAAAATCGATAGAAGGGATAGCAATCTGTTACGTGGATTAATAGGAGGTTCACAAGTGAACCCAAGGGTTACCGTGATTACGGGCGCGGCAGACGGAGGGCTTCCAAGCAAACCACGAAGATGGGAAAGTAAAGGAAATAAACGCGATTCAAAGCAAGGGCTTTGGATTTTAGAGTTTGGAGAGAGGCCCTTGAATCGGCCTGGCCCCTAATATTTAAAGGGGGCGAGCTGGTTATCCCTGGCTAGAGATAGTGTAAGATGTGGCCAAAATCTGTTAGGATAAGATTTGGGTAAAAATAGCTCGAATCCTCCTCGGATTCATATTTTGAACTCTGGCCGGTCTGACCGAGCCCATGGGTCCAGTTGACCGGACCTGATGGTTGGACCGGCCTACCATAGCAGGTCAGACCAGCCTTTGCTAGGTTTGACACATTTTCGGTCAAAAATACCATTTTTCAGTATTTGGCTAGTTTGACCATTAATGCCATTTTTGCTATAAACATATGGCATATACTCAGGCCTACTATTCGGGCTTTGACGAAGATAGTGGCTCTGATGCAGGGGTCGGGTTGGCCGAATGGTCCAAGAACAAGAAACAGGTTGCATGCCTTAGGTGAAACCGACCGATAAAGAAGAAATGACTTGATATCAACAAGGTCGATAAGATATTGATCTATTGCTCAAGGAGAAGCAAATCCACTTGCCACCTAACCACGTGATATCGACTGGCGATGACCTAAAGAAAAAATATTGTAAGTTGCACAATTCCCATCGCATCACACTAATGAATGCAAAGTATTCAGACAGATCCAGTTTCCATAGAGCAAGGCCGGATAAAGTTTGATGATAGGAAGAAGCCGACGAATATCGACGGTCATCTATTCCCAGTCAACATGGTGCACGTGCACCACGCTAACGATCAGCGTACAAAGAAGAACAAGTGAACCGATAGCAACGTCACTTCTTTGGACCTCATCAAGAAGTACCTAAGGAAGCCGAAGGATAGGGTGTGTTGACGCTAAAATCTGTCGATAAGCACCAATGTATACTCGTCAGTTCAACAATCAAAAACTACGCAGATGCCAAGGGGTGGCCCACTAAACATCATGCGATGCTGACACAGTGTTCCAACGACCCTTGACCGTGACAAAAGGATATGGGTGGCGTCGCTAGGCAATCAAACCGTAATACTATAATTTCAACTAACCGAAGTGTAGGAGAAGTGTTAAAACTGACCAAAGCAGGGCTGATTGGACCGTGGTGAAGGGGTTGGTGACCGACCTAAAGGCGGTGGTCGGACCGGCATGCGGGAGGGACGACACACGGATCGACCAAAGGTGAAGGAGGCTGATCGAATGTGGTCAAACCAGCCTAGGGTTGCCGATCGGATCGACGACGCCGAGCGGTCACACCGGCGGGCGGAGGAGAAGGCGATTGGGGACTAAATGCACGGGCGGTCGGACCGACCGTGTATGGTCAGTGGACCAACTGTTTCCATCACAGCCAGGTCGGATCGGCGATAGACGTCGGTCGGACCGACAAGCGTGCCAGTGATCACCTTGGCTCACCGCTGATTGCGCCAACGAAGATGGCTTAGTGCAGATGCCTTCTTGATGATGTATATGACCGTCCAAGCTTTGCAAAACACCAAAAACAGAAGTAATTCGACCTAGAGACCGACTTACCGATAAAAATCCATTACGGGGATTAAACGGATGATTCACAAGTGAATCGACAAGGTGACCGTGATTACAACACGATGGACGAATGGTTTACAATGATAACCAACAACGATGGATGTGTAAGGCTACTCCTAGGGCAAGGAAAGGTAAAGGGTAAAAAAGAACGATTCAAGAGAATAGTAGATTGGATCTATTAGGGTTTTTCAGAGAGTCCCTTTGAATCGGCCTTGCCCCTATATATATAGGGGGTGGTCTTATCGTTCCTGGGCTTAACTCCAACTCTAATTTGATTAGGAGACGAGTCCAAGTCATTAAAAATCAATTAGGGATAAAATCATCCGAAACCAATTAATCTATCTCGGACTTGGGTTGGCCGGTCCGATCGGGCCTGTATGGCCGGTCTGACCAGACCTACATGGCCGGTTGGACCGGCTTGTGCTAGGACTACATATTTTCAGCCCAAAATTACCAAATTTGATATTTTGACAATTTCAACCATTAATGCCATTTTTTCTATCAACACATGCCCCCTTCCTTTTGACAAACTAGTGAACCAAAAGCACAAAGGGCTATGGGCGATATTCTCCATATCGGCCTTACGACACCTCAAGCATCTTGCTAGATACTTGGGAAGTATTTTTTCAAATACCTTTCATTTAGAGCTCTACGAAATCGCTCTCCTTGCAAAGACTCTAACAGATATGCATTGCCTGGAGCGATTTCAACAATTTAAAAGGACCTTCCCAACTAGGCAACCATTTACCAACTTTGGGCTTTTAGTGCCTAAAGGTAAAATCACCTTCCAAACTAAGTCACCAACCTAAAACAATTTTGCTTTCACCTTCTTGTTATAAGCTCTAGACACCCTCCTTTTGTCTCTTTCTATAGCCTCTAGAGCCCTCAATCTCTTATCGGTCACTCTCTTCCAAATTGTCCTTCAAGAGAACCTCATAATCACCAACCGATAAGCCATCTTTCTTAAGTAACCTCAAAGAGCCAAGATTCACCTCTACGGGTAAACCGCTTCTTGTCCATACACCAACTCATATGGACTTACCTTGGTAGCACCGTGCTTCACTATTCTGCATGCCATAACGCCTCAGAAAGCACTTCATGCCACCTTCTACGAATCTCTTCAATTGTTTTCTTAATAAGCTTAATCACAATCTTATTACTAGACTTGGCATGACCATTGGCATGAGCATAGTATGGTAAAGAGTTTATCAACTTTATACCATAAGATTCGGCCAAATCACACACTTCTTTGGAGACAAATGAAGCACCCTGATATGTATAAGAGTTTTGGGAATACTGAATCTATGTATGTGCTTCAAGAAGAAATCAATTACCTCGTTGTGAGTCATATTCTTGAGAGGCACGGCCTCGGTCCACTTGGTGAAGTAGTGTAGCCATCAACATGAACCGATGCCCTTTTGAAGAGGAAGGATGAATTTGGTCGATGAAGTCCAAGCCCCAACATCGAAACGACCATGGTTTGATAATAGGATTAAGCAAAGACGCACGAGCAAGCTGAATATTACCAAACCTTTGACATGCCTCACATCCTCTGTAATACCTAAAACAATTATCAATCATAGTCGGCCAATAAAACCCGCTCTCTTGAGCATCCAACTCATCTTCTGAGCCGACTGATGAGTACCACACATCCCTTCATGGACTTCACCCATAGAAACTTTAGATTGATTGGCATTCAAACTCTTTAAAAGTACTCCATCATTTGTTTAGCGATACAACACATCGTCAAGCAATACAAATTTAAACACTGGCACCGAACTTTCCGATCAACCCTTTTGCTAGGATCTCTCAGATATTGAATAATTGGAGTTCTCCAATCATCCACATGATTTTTATAAGTATTCACCAAATCCTTACTTGAATTGGCGTTCAGATCAAAAATTCCAACTTGCCCCCCGGGTCCCATACCATACTAGCGCAAGGCGGTCGGACGACCATGGTAGGCCGGTCAGATCGACCATTGCCAAACATCTACACGGGTCGGTCAGACTGGCCTGGCATGGCCGGTTAGACCGACCAGACACCTGCGGTCAGACTGGCCTGACAGGTCCAGTCAGACCGAAGTTTTTTGATTCGGGTGACACAATTTTTTCAAGCATCGATTTTTCTTGTGCAAACAATTTACCTCTTTAACCTGATAACCAGATGCTTGTTGAGCCAAATCATTTGCTACTGAGTTGGCTTCTCTAGACACATGAAAAATTTCAAAGTTATCAAAAGTACCAATTATGTCTAGACATTTATCCAAGTAGCTATTTAGTAAAACGTTGAAGCATTGGGCAACTTTTGTTACTTGTTGTATCACTAATAAAGAATCACCATATGCATGAACATATTTAACACTCATGGAATCAAGTTCAAGTCCTAGCAGTAAATCTTCATACTCAGCTTGATTATTAGTACAAGGGAACTCTAAGTGGGCCGAGGTCTCGAAACTCATACCACTAGGTATATGAGTACCATTCCAACACCGCGGCCATTTTTGCAAGCTGAACCATCAAAGTAAAGTTTCCATGGTAGTACTTCAATTAGAATAGTGTCACTACTCTAATTGACATCTACATGGTGATTGACTACAAAGTTTGCGACAACCTGGCCTTTTATAATTTTCAAGGGTTCATAAGCCAAATCGTACTCAATTAAAGAATAAGCCCACTTTCCGATTCTCCCACTTAGAATCGGCTTTTACAACATGTATTTTATAACATCAGTTTGACAAGTAACAATACATGTGCCAAATAGAAGATATGGCAAAGTTTGGTACATGCATAATAAAGTGATAAACATAAACACTCTAAAAATGCGTACCGTCTCGCATATAAATGCAGTGATTCAAGAACGTGATGTTGTACTCCTTTTCCTCCACTTCCTGAGTCAACACAACTCCTATCACGCTATCTTCTATAGCAACGTACAACCGAAATGGAATCTCGGCATTTGGTTCTCTTACCACAAGTGGTGTAACATCCCAAATTTTCCAAGGTAAAATAAAATAGAAAATAAAATTTTTAAAGATAGGAATTATTTTGGAAAAACAAAGAAGCTGAATTTTTCAAATAAATACAAACCTTGAGAAATAATTAAATCTTAAATTTAGAAAATTATGTTAGGTTCCTTAAGTCAAGATAAAGTTTGGGAATTTTTACAAATTTTTATGACCTTTGCAGATAGCTCATAAAATAAATGAAATTTAGGGATTAATTTAAATCAAAAATGAATTTTAATTTGTTGGGTCGCCATCCCCCAAACCTCCCTCAGCCGGCCCAAACCCCTCCCTACGCCCCTGACATGTGGACCCGCATGTTAGCTCCTTTCCTCTCTCACCCGCCGTGCCGAGCACCTTGGCCCACCTGTCGGCGTCGTCTACCACCACTTGCCTTTGCCCGCATCCGCTGACACGCTGTCCCCACAGTCTACCTTCTTCTCATGCTGCCACCGCCAAATCCCTTTGTCCAAAACCCTAGCTGGTGAAATCCGCTGCCGCGCGCGTTATCCCTGAAATTGAGCCCATCAATGCGATTGCCATCTTCTGGGGACCCCTTTCCATCTATTCCTCGCATTCATGTCCGCAATCTCCGGAATCGCAAGTAAGGAAAGTTCATCGGTGCAATTTAGGAAACCTCCTCGCCTTTCCTTGTATATACCTTCCAAGTATACTGCATAAGGCAATATAAAATCCCCCGGCCACCATCGCGTTCAGTCCTCACAAAATCACGTAGCCCTTGCACAAACAGAGCGCCCACACTCCAGTTTTTGCGCCGCCCCCTATTGGATCTCCAGCCGCCGCTCGCCATCACCGAGTTCACCATCTGCCTCATCGTCGACCCCCATGATCACCGCCGACCACCAGAACATCGGCGTCATCAACCCATGAAGCTACCCGCTGCCTCTCTCATCGCCGGCCACTTTTCGTCGACCCCGAGCCTCAACACCGATACCATCGCGTTCACCTCTTTCTCCGGTTCCATTTCTGCAATTACTTTGTGCCCTAGACCACTGTCATCACCTCTAGATCGCCGCCAACCCTCTACTGTCGCTGGGGAAGACATCCGGCACTGGTACTTACCCATGCCATGCTAGATCTGTCCTCAACTGCTCGATCAATCCAAACGGTCGAGATTAGATCCCGTTCGAGTTTAATCTGGTCAGCCCATTTGATCGAACCGGTACTGAGCCATCACAGCCGTCCACGTCATTTTAAAACACCTGTGCGATTTGTGGCCGCGAGATCTCGATCCAATGATGATCTACGCTCCATCCACACGCACAATGCGCTGGTTCATAGTGGACCTGGCTCACACCGTGGACCAAGGCTGTTTAAAAATTAATAAATTCCATAAATTGATTTAAACTTCAAAAATTCATAACATCTTCAATTTAACTCCAAATTTACCATTCAAATTCCAGAAAATTTATCTTTTTATTCTCTACAAGTTTAGTCAATAAAATTGATATGTTTGTACTGTGCATTTTATTTATTTTAATTGTTTATCCTCTTTGATTTGCGTGTGAGAAGACTACGAGTGCGCCGAGGAGCCCGAGTACTTTCCCGAGGTCCCTTCTTCTCCCTTCGCTGAGAAAGGCAAGTCACAACCCCATTTTTTAACACATTGAACCCTTGTTTTATTTAAATATCGCTAAAACTCATAGATATAAATGCATTAGTCTGAATAAATGTCTTACACTATACTTATTAGATCCCCTGAACCCTATTGTGCAAACCCAAGCCATGCTATTGAGCCTCATCTCCTTGTCACATTTATATTCAATATTAGTTAGTGTCCAAAGTATCACACAATTGATATAGGAAAAAATGAGTCAAATTAGTCAGATGATTCTGTTATATGTTTCCCCGATATATTTCTCATCCCTTGGTATTATGAAAGACTTGGAAGATAGGTTATAGTAGATACATGGTTGGTTCTAGGTGCAAGCGAGGGCATTGGTTAATCGCACCCGGGCACTATAAGGACCAGTCGGGATCTGTTGCAAAGCATTTCTGTACTAACCACATGTCTAATGGGTGAGGCCTAACTAGAAGTATGGAGCATTCCAAGTTGATGCACAAGTGGAGGGGCAAGTGGCATCTGCAGGTGAGTTGTACTGACGAGGCACAAAGAGGGCACGCCATTAGTCCAATGTGTTGGTGCGCCTGAAACCTAGTAGGTTGTTCTCGAGTTGGTGTGTTCCATGCTGAAGGTTTTGCCTTGTGGGTATAATAGTACACCTCTGATTAGAGTACAACCTTTTTGAAAAGCCGAGTCCACGGTCAAGGGCGGGTTTAGCAACATTCACCGTAGTTAGTTTATGTTTGATTGTGCATGAATGGTTGGCATGTAAGGATTGTTGAGAGGGAGTACCATTTGTACTACTCGAGTTAGAAGTTGCTTCATGATTCATGATTTACTTTCTGCACAATTAACATGATCACATTAAATGCTTAATAACAAAATTGTACTTTTCTGCACTTAAGCGACATACATTCCTTTGTTATTACCTGCATTATACTGCATTTTCAGTGGCTTTTTGAGTACTTTTGTACTCATTCTCATTGAAACAACTTTAGAGGTAGCTTATTACGAGGAGGACGGTTTGGAGTAGCTATCCCCGTCTAGGCGCGAGACTGGAGAAGCCGTTCATCTAGAAGACCTCTTTTTATATTTCCTTTATTTATCACTTGTGTAATAATGTGGTCTGCGAATCACTTTTGATTGACGTATGTACACAGTCATGTGATGAATGTCTTGTATTTATTTTTTCCCTGGAAATGCAATAAAGTCTGGAATTATTAAATTCCGGGCGCTACAGGTGGTGACGACAAATACTCCTTGATTTGATCAAATGACGTTGCTGACTTTCCCGCCAAGTGAATTCGGCTTCTTTCTTCAATTGAAGTATAGGGACAAAAGCATCAATCTTGCCAGATAAGTTAGATATGAAGCGACACAAATAATTTACCTTGCCTAGAAACTTCTGGACATCTTTCTTACATGTCGGCGCTTCACAACCTCTAATCTTCTCAACTCTCTTAGGAAAAATTTTAATACCTCCCTCATGAATCATGAATCCTAAGAACTTACCTGCCAACACGCCAAAAGCACACTTGAGTGGATTCTTTTTCAAGCCATACTGAACATTCTTTCAAAAGAAACTTTCAAATCGGCTAAGTGGTTTCCTATAGCATCCGATTTGACCACAACATCATCTATATAGACCTCTAGCATAACTTCTAGCAAGTCATAAAAGATCAAGTTCATAGCACGTTGATATATAGCGCCACTCAACAAGCAAAAAAACCAACATCTAAAGGTTGTTTTATAAACATCTTCTTTGGCCATGAAAATTTGATTGTAACTAGAGTTACCATCAAGAAAACTTAGTACCTTGTGTCTTGAAGCATTGTTGATCAACATGTCGGCTATTGGCATGAGGATACTCATCCTTTAGAGTGGCCTTGTTCAAGTCCCTGAAATCAATGCACACACGAATCTTGCTACTCCCTTTCTTCTCAACAGGCACTATGTTAGCAACCCATTCAGCATACCTGCATTGCCTAATAAACTAAGCCTTAAGTGATCACCCTATCCCTTCTTTAACTCAATCTATACGGCTGAATTAAAGTGATGAGGAGGTTGTTTATAAGGCCTAAACCCGGGTTTGATAGGCAGCCGATGCTCTACGAGCTCGCGGCTAAGTCCGGGCATCTCGCTATACTATCATGTGAAGCAATCGATGTACGACCGAAGTAACTTTATTACCTCAGCTTTATCACAAGCCAGTAAATTCCGATTTACAAAAGTCGGCCTCGAAATACTACCATATCCTATGTCTACCTCTTCTAAAGGGTCGGCCGATGCAAAACCTTGACCTAAATTCTCCACCTCACTAAAATCTTTAATGGCTTCAGCGATACCGTCTTTAGAAGACCGATATTGCTCCACATGACAATTTAGCCAATCAAGATTGCTTCTACCTGACATGGCAACTAATTGAAAGATAGCCAAGCTACATCAGTGGCTTTACAGAGACTAGAACAAACCTCCCCCAAACACGCTGACAAAATCATAATCTAAGAGGTCCCTACCTGATAAACACTCTACTTTATCATGGATGGCGTCTATGGACAAATCGTCCAAAGCAACCTAGGCTGAAGCGTCAGCTGGTACAACCTCCACATTGTCGCCATCCCATTGGATCAAACACTGGTGCAAGGTAGAGGGAATACAACAATTTGCATGAATCCAGTCATGCCAAGTAGCACACTGTAGTTATCTTGCACATCTACCATGGAGAACGTCGTGGGTAATATCTTGTTGTCCACCGTTAGCTCCAGAGAAAGTACGTGCTTTGCCTTGGAGCTCTCACCGTTTAAGCCATTCAACATCAGGTTGGTCTTCATCATGTCCTCCTCATCCTTGTCGAGCTTCTTCAAAAGAGATATGCCATCAAGTTGACGGTGGCGCGTCAATTTACGAGCATCCTGGATATCGGCTTGTCGTCGATGTGTCCTCGTACGTACAGGGGCTTCAAGTGATGAGCTGACTCCTTGGGATTCTCAAAAATAGCTTTACACAGGCCGAGGTTTAGTTGAGCGACCTCGGCCTCATCTTTTGGCAGATAAAACTCGGCGGGAAACATCACCACATTCACATCCATCGTTGAGGGAGTGGTCCCTCTGATACGGGTGTGTAGTCATCATCTTCATCACTTGGTGTTGGAGTCGGTTGTCCACCACAACTAGCTTGGCCTTCCATACCTGCTTGGGTACTGGTCGGGGGCGAATCTCCTCGAAGATCATGTCCCGCTCATCCTCAACTCTCTTCTCTCTCATCTCTTGGTCCCGAAGATGTTGTAGACACCTCTTTTGGGACTTAGTCATACTTGGAGGTGCCCACAAAGGTTGTGGCTTTGTGCCGGGCGCCACAAAATTCTCTTGGAATTTTTGGCCGAATGGGATTTAGCCGGACCGGCCTCAAAAATTTTGGCTTAGTGTGAGCCTCGGGATTGGGACATCCTGGGAACCCCCTTGATGACGATGGTCTCAGAACTATAATCTGGTCATCCCTACGGTGCGACAGATAATTGACTGAAGGCGTCGCCCTCCGCTACGTTTTTCTGGCCCTGCATGTTATGGATCCCGGGTTGCATGAAAGGAGAACTCGTGAAGAAGTAAGGGAATGGGTAACCACCGGAAGGAAAGTAACATGGGGCCCACTACGCCGTTGGGAACTGGTACGGAGGTGGAGGTATTGGTGGCTCTAGTGGTCTTGCCCACCATGGGCCAAACTCATTCCTCGCGGAGGGTTCAGTCTTGCTAGAGGTCCTAGCTGAGTGTTCACCTTCTCGACCCTCTTTTTGTGCTTCTAAAGTAAACCTTGTATGTCACCTTCGACTTTTTGTTCAAATTAGCTGAAGATGTCACATTGGTGCTCACCTTCCAAACCCCTACGTCAGGATTCTTTGTCATGAGCATTTGTGGGCGAGGCTCTCCACTATGACTGCTTTCCCCTTAGCCGAATCAGCACCTTCTTCTTGTCGAGGTCAATGGTGTTCACAGGGAAGGGGTCTTGGTCGAGCTTCATCTTGGGACTAGTGTCCAATTTCAATCGTCCTTCCTTTATTGTCGATTGAACCTATCAATGAAAAACATTGCAATCATTAGAGAATGAGAATGAAAATCATGCCACTTACATTAAGCGTGTTTCTTCAAATCATTGGCAGTCGGAATGACATGACCCTTCGACAACCTGAGGAGTTTGTTCTTCAACAAAAATCAAATATCTTGTCGCATTTGGTCACGTCAAACATGTATTTGACTTCACTAGGCCGACTCTTAGTGGGATATGACCGTAGTTCAGAGCAAGTAACCTGCTTTGACTTGCTAGACCAAGTCCACTCCGTGGTGTACATATTGATCGAGTCATCCTTGCTTTTCGATGATTCCTCATCGGATTGCTCCATGACATGTACCTCGGCATTGGGCTTGCTAAATGTCTTAGTGGATTCTTATTTTTGGCTCGGCCTTCCTAGACTAGAGCCTACTGCAAAACCTGACTAACCTCTAAGAAGTTTTGGCCATCTAGCTTCTCCTTAAGCTCGGAATGTATACCATTAAAATCTAAGTTGGCAAAATCCCTTTTGGAAATGATCAAGCTGAACCATCGGTTTCTGGTGTCTATAAATCGCCTGATGTACTCGGAGACACTCTCATTATATTTTTGCTTAACCGATGTCAGGTGCGAGAGTCTTAGTTCGGTTTCGCCTGGATGGAGTTCGGTGGCAGCGCCAAAAACTACGTGAAAGAAGTGATAGACAGAGATAGAGAGAACAACCTAAGCTTGAAGGCGTCCATCCCGCTAGCCTCACCACACTATGATAGAAATTGACCTATGTGCTCCCAAGTGGTTTTGTTACCGTCTGTTGACACAGAAATGCGCCCCCGCCTTGGGTCACTTCGACGATCCAAAAGTGTGTGGATACTTAGAGACAAGCCTAAGCGTAACACAACACTGACGCCTCGTTCTGACTACCATTCACCATGGTAAGGGTGGTGGAGGCGCCAGGTAATCAGATCACACTTAAATAATCCAATTAGCTGAAAGAATGTATTAAACGGAACAAGTCAGAAACTAGACGGAGCCTGACTGATTCGAAGTATTGTGCGAAGGGTCTCGCCGAAGCATACCTTCGGCGTCTAATGCAAAGTGTCCCACCGAAGGGTGCCTTCGGCATTCGGACTGATCTGGCCGGAGGTAAACTCCGAACCGATCTGGACATGACAATCACCTCCGAACAGCGGGTTCGGCGTAAATTCTCCGATATAGTGAGGTATAGGGAAATACCTTTTCAAGTATCTACCATTCAAAGCTCTTCGAAACCGCTCTCCTTACAGAGATTCTAACACATATGCGTTGCCAGGAGCGATTTCGGCTATTTTGAAAGGGCCTTCCCAACTAGGCGACCATTTACCAAATTTGGGACTCTTAGTGCTTAAGGGTAAAATCGTCTTCCAAACAAAGTCACCTAGTTGAAATGATTTTGGTTTAACTTTCTTATTGTAGGCTTTAGCTACTCTCCTCTTGTCTATTTCTATAGCTTCTAAAGCCCTCAATCTCTTATCGATCACTTCTTTATATTGACTTTCAAAAGAGTTTCATACTCGTCGACCGATAAGCCATCTAGCTTTAACACTCTTAGAGAGCCAAGATCAACTTCTACAGGTAGAACGACTTCTTGTCCATATACCAACTCATATGAACTAACTTTGGTAGCACCGTTCTTTGCAATTCTACAAGCCCATAGCGCCTCGGTGAGCACTTCATGCCACCTTTTAGGGAACTCTTCAATTCTCTTCTTAATGAGTTTAATCACAATTTTATTACTAGATTCGGCCTGACAATTGGCCTGAGCATAATAGGGCGAAGAGTTTATCAACTTAATACCATAATATTCGGCAAAGTCTCTCACTTCTTTAGAAACAAATGAACTACCTTGATCTGTAGTGAGAGTTTAAGGAATGCCGAATCTATGTATGATGTGCTTCAAGATAAAGTCAAGTACCTCGTTGTGAGTCATGTTCTTGAGAGGCACAGCATCGGTCCACTTGGTGAAGTAGTCCATCACCATCAACATGAACCGATGCCCTTTTGAGGAAGGAGGGTGAATTTGGCCGATGAAGTCTAAACCCCAACCTCGGAATGGCCATGGCTTGACAATAGGGTTAAGTAATGAAGCAGGAGCTAATTGAGTATTGCCAAACTTTGGGCATGCTTCACACCCTCTATAATACTTGAAACAATCCTCAGTCATAGTCGGCTAGTAGAAACCCACTCTTTTGAGCATCCAACTCATTTTCTGGGCCGACTGATGAGTGCCACAAAGTCCTTCATGGACTTCTCCCATAGCCACTTAGGATCATTCACGGTCTATACACTTTAACATTACTCGTCAATGGTTCGGTGATACAGTGTGTCGTCTAGCAACACAAATTTAAACGCTTATCGCCGAACTTTCTGATCAACCCTTTGGCTAGGGTCTCTCAAATACTGGACTTTTGATGGTTTCGCTAGCTCACTCCTGAAAACATGTCTAGGCTACTGATTTTGGGGTGTCCCCCGAGCCCTTCTTGCTTCTACCGAAGCCTGGCTGGACTGGCTGTGCGGAGCGCATCAGGCCAAAGCCCCCTGCCGGAGGGTCCGGACTCCCGGAAACCCTCACTGTCCTGAGGACTTTGGCTCACGGTCAGAAATTTTGAAGTCATCAAAAGTAGCAACTATGTCCAGGCACTTATCCAAGTAGCCATTTAGCAAGCCATTAAAACATTGAGCACTCTTAGCCACTTTTTGCACCACTAACAGGGAATCACCATGCGCATGAACATGTTTAACACCCATGGATTCCAACAATTCAAGACCTAGCAGTAAACCCTCATATTCAGTTTGGTTGTTAGTAGAGGGAAATTCTAAACGAGCCAAGGTTTCAAAGTACGCTCCGCTAGGTGATATGAGAACCACTCCAATACATTGGCCATTCTTGCAAGCTGAACCATCAAAATAATGTTTCCATGGTACAACCTCAATCAAAGCAACATTGTCAGTCCAACTGACATCTATGTGGTGATCAACTATAAAGTTGGCTACAATCTGGCCTTTCATAGCTCTTAGGGGTTCATAGGCCAAATCATATTCAATCAAAGCGTAAGCCCACTTTCCGATTCTTCCACTTAGAATCGGCTTTTGTAACATGTGCTTTATAACGTCGGTTTGGCAAATGACCACACATGTAGTAGGGAGAAGATAGTGGCGTAATTTAGTGCACGCGTAGTAAAGTGGTAAACATAAACATTCCACAAACGCGTACCTAGTCTCGGCGTCCAGCAGGCGGCGCTCAAGAACGTGATGATGTACTCTTTTCCTAATACCTCATGGGTTAGCATGGCCCCGATCATGCTATCTTCAGTAGCGATGTACAGCCGAAACAGAATCTCGACTTTGGGTGCTCCCACCACGGGCGGCGATGACAAACCCTTGATTTTCTCAAAGGCGCTTTGCTGACTTCCCCAAGTGAACTCGGCCTCGCTCTTTAGCTGGAGTATGGGGATAAAGGCATCAATCTTGCTAGACAAGTTAGATATAAAGCGACACAAATAATTCATCTTGCCTAGCAACTTTTGCACATCTTTCTTGCATGTCGGTGTCGTAACGTTTCTAATTTTCTCAAGCCTCTTAGGATCAATCTCTATGCCTCTTTCATGAATCATGAAACCTAAGAACTTACCCACCGACATGCCAAAGCACATTTGAGTGGGTTCATTTTTAAGCCATAATGTCGCATCCTATCAAAAGCAACTTTCAAATCGGCTAAATGGTTTCCCATAGCATCCGATTTGACTACAACATCATCAATGTAAACTTCTAACATAACTCCTAGCAAGTCATGAAAGATCAAGTTCTTAGCATGCTGATATGTAGCGCCAGCATTCTTCAAACCAAAAGTCATAATGACCCACTCGAATAAACCGACAAAACCAGGGCATCGAAAGGCTGTCTTGTAGACGTCCTCTTCGGCCATAAATATTTGATTATAACCAGCATTGCCATCAAGAAAACTCAGTACCTTGTGTCCTGAAGCATCATTTATTAGCATGTCAGTTCGGCATTGGATACTCGTCTTTTGGAGTGGCCTTGTTCAAATCCCTGAAATCAATACAAACTCGTATTTTGCCGCTCCCTTTCTTCTCTACAGGCACAATGTTAGCGACCCATTCTGCATACCTGCATGGCCTAATAAATTCAGCTTTGAGCAGTCACTCCACTTCTTCTTTAACTTGGTCATAGACGACCAAATTAAAGCGACGAGGAGGCTATTTATAAGGCCTAAATCCAGACTTGATAGGTAGTCAATGCTCCATGAGCTCACAGCTTAGTTCTGACATCTCGCTATATTCCCATGCGAAACAATCGACATACGACCAAAAAAACTTTATTACTTCGGCCTTTTCATCAGGCTGGAAATGTTGGTTTACAAAAGTCGGCCTCGGGATGCTACCATCACCTATGTCAACTTCTTCTAAGGGATCGGCCGACGCAAAACCTTGTCCTAATTTCTCTACTTCACTAAAGTCCTCGATGGATTTGGTGATACCATCTTTAGTAGACCGATACTGCTCTACATGAGACTTTAGCTAATCCAGATTACTCTTGCTAGACATGACTATTAATATAAAAATAGTTGTGCTACACTAGCCGGCTTTATAGACACTGGTACAAAATCCTCCGGACACGCTAACAAAATCGTAATCCGAAATATCTCTACCTGACAGGTACACTACTTTGTTGTGAATGGCATCAACTGACACATCGGGCAATGCCACTTGGGCCGAAGTGTCTGCGGGAATGACTTCTACTTCATCGTCGCCCCACTGAATTAGGCATTGGTGCAGAGTAGTAAGGAATGCAGCAATTTGCGTGAATCCAGTCGCGCCCAAGCAGCACGCTACAGTTACCTTGTACATCGACGACGAAGAATGCTATTGGCAATGTCTTGTTGCCTACTATCAACTCCATGGAGAGCATGCCTTTGGCCTCGGAACTCTCGTCGTTGAAGCCGTTGAGCATCAAGTTGGTCTTCTTCAGATCATCCTCATCCCTGCCAAGTTTCTTCAATCGCGAGTAAGGCATTAAGTTAATAGTGGCGCCACCATCAACAAGCATCCGGGAAATCGGCTTTCTGTCAATGTGACCCCTGACGTAGAGAGACTTTAAATGGTGAGCCAAGTCCTCGGGTTTCTCAAAGATAGCATTGCATGGGCCGAGGTTCAACTGAGCAACCTCGGCCTCGTCCTGCGGCAGGGCAAACTCGGCGGGTAGCCTGATGACATTGATGTCCATCGCCTGGGGTGCGGGCCCCTCGGAGATGGGCGAGTAGTCATCGTCGAGCATGTCGTCATCGTCGTCACTTAGACTAGTGGTCGGGTTGGTTATCTCAACCGGCTTCATCCTCCATACCTGTCTCGTCATTGGCCGCGGGCGAATTTCTTCAAAAATAGTGTCTCGCTCATCCTCCTATGCCTGTAGTCATTGTAGACGCCTCTTTTGTGATTTGGACATGCCTGGAGGTGCCCAAGATGGTTGTGGCTTGGTGCCAAGTGCCACTGCTGGGTTCCTGTTAACTCTAGCCGAAGTGGTACTACCCACCTCGGCCTCGCACACTCTGTATTCAGAGGAGCCTTCGCTGCGTACCCCGGCAATCGGACCGGCCTCGTTCGGCCGATCAACCAAGCTCCGGCGCGGGCTTCTACAGAAGCAGGGGACTTACCTCCGTCAGACTTCGGTGTAGGGGCCTTCAGGATTGGGACTTCCAAAGACCTACTCTGACTGTGATAGCTTCGGACTCCCTGTCCTTTGCCTCTTCGCGCCCGTATTCTTCGACTTCGCTTTGCACGAGCCGATTCGGAGGTACCACGGATAGCCTGTGGATGATGCCTCCCTCCGCTGTGTCTGTTTGTCCCTGCCATTCATAATACACCAAAGGAAAACGAGGCATTGCGTTAAGTTGCGGAGGGTACTCCGGCTGTGATACATATGGAGCCCATGGAGTCCCCGCTCAGTTGTACGACGGAGGCATCAGTGGCTCCAGTGGCTTCACCCCCTGTGAGCCGAACCCATTACCCGGAGGGGGGTTTGGCAGAGTCGATGGTGTCTCAGACCATATCAGTGAGGGGTCCTGCGAGGCCGGAGGTACGTTCGGCCAGTGTGGGCCGAAGCCTCCTGTCGAAGGGTTTGTCCAGAGTGGTGCGGGATTCGGCCATTGGGGGCCAAACTCGCTCTACATGTGGTTTGGCCATTGGGGTCCAAAGCTACTGTACGGGGGGTTCGCCACTGAGGTCCGAAGCCATGTACGGAGTTTTAGGCCACTGTGGCCCGAAGTCACCATGTGGATGGTTCGGCCATTGCGGTATGAAGCCATCATGAGGAAGGCTCAGCCACTGTGGCCTGAAGCCACCCTCTAGATGCCTTGGGCCCTTCGGCTGACTTAGTTTCTTAGCACGGGGGCCCGTTTCCTTGGGTTTTCTTTGGTGCTTGTTTAACAACATATTATATGTTACCTTCGGCTTCTTGCGAGCCTTAGCCGAAGGAATGCTAAAGTTTTACTTCCACACTCCCACCTCGGGGTTCTTAGGTATGAGTGTGCGTGTGTGGGCTCTCCAACAATTACTGCCTTCCTTTAGTCGACTCGGCCTGTTATGGCTGAATCAACACCTTCTTCTCGCCGAGGTCGACGGCGTTGATGGGGAAGGGATCTTTGTACAGCTTCATTTTTGGATTGTGGTCTATTTTCAATTGTCCTTCTTCTATGGCGATTGAACCTGCCGCCGAAAAACATTGCAGTCATTAGTATTGTGAATGTGAATCATGCCACTTATAATATGGATGTTTCTTCAACTCATCGGCAGATGGAATGACTTGGCCTTTAGGCAACCTGAGCTGGTTCTTTAAGAGAAAATCAAATATTTTATCACACTTAGTTATGTCAAATGAGTACTTGACCTCACTAGGCCAATTCTTCGTGGGAGATGGTCGTAACTCAGAGCAAGTGATAGGTTTACTCTTAGCGTTCCAAACCCATTCGGTCGCGTACATGTTGGCCGATTCCTCCTCATCGGAGTGTTCCATGACTTGGATTTCAGCCCTAGGCTTGTTAAACGTCCAATAAACTTTTTATCTTTGGCTCGGCCTTCCTAGACCAGAGCCTGCTACAAGACTTGGCTAACCTCTAAAAAGTTCTCGTTGTCTAGTTTCTCTTTAATCTCAGAACGCAATCCACTAAAAGCTAGATCCACCAAATCCCTTTCTGAAATATTAAGACTAAAACATTGGTTTCTAGTGTCCCTAAAATGCTTGATATACTCAGAGGCGCCCTCATTAGATTTCTGTCTAACCGATGTTAGGTGTGAGAGCCTAAGTTCTGTCTCACCTGTATAAAAATAGTCGTGGAATTTTTTTCTAATTCGTCCCACGTTTGGACGGAGTTCGGCAGGAGTGCCAAAAACCAAGTGAAAGCGGTGTTGGATAGCGAGACAGACAATAGTCTAAGTTTTAGAGCATCTGACCCGCTAGCTTCTCCACACTGTGCTAAAAATTGACTAACATGCTCTAGTGTGGTTCTGTTACCCTCACCTTCGAACTTAGTGAATTCGGGGATTCTATAGCCGCGGGGGTAGGGTATTGTATCAAAATGGTTGGGATATGGCTTCTAGTAAACCCTAGCCCGACCCCTAGGCACGAAGCCAGTGCATTCCCTAAATAGTGCGTGGATTCGCTCCTCAAGGTCATCCTGGCCCGCTGCCTATGCACGTCTCTCATGCGGGGGCGCGACACACGGTGGGATATCGGTGTGTCGGCCATGGGCTTCCTCCCCATGCACTAACTGTATGACGTGCTTGAGCCTATGTGCCTGTGCATGTGGTGCAGGCAGTGTGGGCAAGGATGGCATCGGCGCAGGTGGGGGCAGCGCATGGTATGTGGTGCTAGCTTGGCCGTAAGACTGGTCTTGGCCACGGATGTTGAGGCCAGAGACGTAACGGTTTTTCCAATACTACTGTCAGTTCTGTTGTAAACATGTTTTACCAGAGGTATACTATCAATAGGGCTGATGGTATGGCCTCAGTAAAGCCAACCTTCTAAGTGTCACCTCTACTTGGGAGCTAATTGCCGAATCTAAATGGTTGGCTAGCAAAGCGCTAATGGCCTGATCTACCGATGCGGCTATTTTTTGCTCAATCTAAAGAAGATAAACGAGGTGATACGGGTGTTACCTAGATCTAATCAAGGTCGGGGGCGATGATGTCGCTTGATGAAGCCCAAGCGCATCTTGACGTAGCCTCCAAGCATCATGTCCTCGAGTGCCTTCATCTTTGCCTCGATTTCTACTCGGTCTTCTGCGTGAATGTCTTCAAGAGTAGGTGTTAGGATGTTGCGGTTGTCGATATCCACGCCTCCTATGGCGTCCATCGGCGGTGTAGACGTAGTAGTTGTTGTAGATGTACCGACAGCTGATGTAGATGTACCCGTCATGTTGGCGTAGCTTTTCCCCAACGGAGTCGCCAAAAAGTGTGTTGACAGAAATGTGCCCCCGCACTTGGGTCAGTTCGACAATCCAAAAGTGTGCGGATACTTAGGGACAAGCCTAAGCGTAACACAACACCGACATCGTATTCCGACTACCCTTCACCATGTAAGGGGTGCAGTCGCCAGGTAATCAGATCACACGAAATAATCCAATTAGTTGAAAGAAATGTATTAAACAGAACAAGTCAGAAACTGGACGGAGCCTGACTGATTCAAAGTATTGTGCGAAGGGTGTCACCGAAGTGTACCTTCGGCGTCTGATGCGAAGTGTCCCACCGAAGGGTGCCTTCGGCGTTTGGACTGATCTGGCCTGAGGTAAACTCCAAACCGATCTGGATGCGACAATCACCTCCGAACAGCGGGGTTCGGCGTAAATTCTCCGATACAGTGAGGTAAAGGGAAATGACTTAGGTACAACGCGCAAGCACTTCTTCCAGAGCGGAGTATGGGCGTGGCAAAGCCTATCATGGCGAAGTCTATCAGCGAAGCACATTGCGTGCGGGAATCGGCCAAACCGACAACAGCGTGATGGTCCGACACGGGCAGTCGAAGAAGCACTCTCGCCGAAGGGTGTTCTGGCAACCTCCGAAACCGATCTCTCAGCTCCAGACACCTCCGACGAAGTAGCTTCGAATGTGGAAACCTAGAATAGAGTAGATTCGAAGTACCAATTCGGCCTGAGGACCGAATTGTGCTATGTGTTGCACTAGTGGCGAAGGTAGAAATCTATTACGCAGATTAGCGAATACTTCACAGGTGAAGTAGCAAGGCGATAGCAATCTATTACGTAGATTAACAGATACTTCACAAGCGAAGTAACAAGGTGATAGCAATCTATTACGTAGATTAACGGATACTTCACAAGCGAAGTAATAAGGATTACCACTATTCTAATGGGCCGTCGGAGGGCTTCCAGGCAAGCCACGAAGAATACAGAAAAAAAATAAAGTAAAGTACGGTTCAAAGCTAGGGCTTTGTGGTTGATTTGTGTTGGGGGTTCTGAACCGGCCTCACCCCTATATTTATAGGGGCTAGACTTCTAATCTCTAAGCCTAATCTGGTGGAATTTTGTTTGATCACGCATAAAAGACTTAGTCTAAAATCAGACTCAATCTCTAACTCTGCCCGAAGTGGGCCTTCGGCTAGGCCCACCGAAGCCTACTCCTCGGGCCGAAGCTTCGGTGGAGTGGGCCTCTGAAGGCCTCTAGGCCGAAGGTTGTGGGCTGGCTAGAAGCTTCTGAACCCCGTAGCCTAGTGGTCCTTCGGCCCTGTAGGGCTTCGGCCTAACCCAAGACATGTGCATTTTTGGCCCAAATTACCAAAATTGATATTTTGACAATCTTAACCATCAATGCCATTTTTTGCTATCAACACCCTCGCCATCGAATTCGGTGAACTCGGGAACCCTAAAGCCGCGAGGATATGGGATTGTGTTGAAATAGTCCTGGTACCGCTTATGGGAAACCCTAGTCCGATCCCAGCATATGAAGCCCATATACTCTCTAAACAAAGTGTGGATACGCTTGTCTATGTCATCTACGCCTCTATCTTGCGCATGCCTCTCGTGCGGGGGCATGACAAGTAATGGTATCCCAGCGTGTCGTCCATCTACTTCGTGGTATGCGATATGTTTGGGCCTATGACGGTATGCAGGAGCAGGAAGTGCGGGCGATGTGGGCAAAGGTGGTGTAGGCGCTGGTGGAGGCGGCAGATAAATATGTGGGGCTGGTCTGACCGGGCATCGGGCTGGTCTAACCAGTGTATGTTGCAGTCGGACTGTCTGGAGCCAGTCTGACCGATCGTTGTTGGCAACAATGGCAGGCTGGCGTGCAAGCTCTATGCTGCGGGCTGGCACATACCGGTCTGATTGGCATGATGGCTGGTTTGACTAACAATGAAGTGAGGTCTCGCCCTAGGTGCTGAGGCTGTAGACGCGCTACTCTTTCTCGTACTCTGATCGGTTCTACTTTTTATGTGGTGAACAGGGGTACGGTAGCAATCAGAGTCGGAGAAGCGGCCTCAGAAAAATCAAATCTCTTAAACATTGCCTCCATCCTAGACTCGACATTGGGCCCTATGGTTTGCAAAAGTAGCGGCAACTGCCTGATATACTGTTGTGGTGATATTTTGCTCGGTGTATGAGGGGATAGAGAAGGGATGGTGGCGTTACCTTATACATGGAGATGCTGGGATCGGGATTACGCTTGACAAAACTCGTGCGAGTCTTTGTGTAGCATCCCAGCATGAGGGCATGCAACTCCTTCGTCTTGGCCTTGATTTCGGGCCTGTCCTCCTCAGATGTCATCGATGGTGGGGAGGATGGATTATCATTATTGATCTCCACACTCCCCCCATGTTCGCTGACGTAGAGGTACCATTGATGTAGTCGTAGTAGTCGTACCCATCGTCGCATAGTCATGTTGGCATGTATGTCCCCAGCAGAGCACCAAAAAGTGGTTGACGCTAAATATATCGATAAAGCACCATGGACACTGATGTTAGTTTGGCAATCCAAAGCACACAACGCCAAGGGGTGGCCCACTAAACGTCACGCGATGCTGAGACCTCGTTCCGATGACCCTTTACCGTGGACCAGGGGATATGTGGGTCTCTAGGCAATCAAACCTAATGCAATAATATAGTTCAACTAACCGAAGTGTAGGAGAAATGATCAAACAAACCAAAGCAGGGCTAGGGATGGCAATTGGTTATGAAGGTTACGGTTAGTGCATACCCATACCCTACCCGTTTACCCGATGGGTAAAAACCCATGCCCATACCTGTAACACACGGGCACCATGTACCCGCGGGTATACCCATTTACCCACGAAAAAACTGAACAAAAAGCTCTGGTTGTTGACTGTGGAGGCTGGCCGGTCGGTTCATGCATGGTGTCACTTGACGTGTGTGCGCGAACACAGGCACAGGTGTTTGGTGGCACATGGGGGTGCATAGGAGTTCGGAAGCGCATGGGATGCGCAGCACACTGCTGCATGGGCTAGTGCAAAGCGCGATGCTCGGTGGCATGTGGGGTGGTGCGAGCAAGCATAGGAAGATGCTTGGCGGTGTGGGACAACCCAGGGAGACGTGCGGTGGCACGCCAGCGAGAAGGAGCACAAGATGATGTGGGTTGCGGGAGTGGAGGGGAGGAGAGAAGGGGAGGGAGGAGAGAAGAGAGATTGGGGGGCTAGAGAGGGTGGAGAGAAGAGAGAAGTGGGATAGGTGGTTTTAGGGTTTTAGATTTATTTTTATAGTGAGGATAATCGGGTAAATAGGTATGGGTAGTCGATACCCATACCCATACGTATTTACCCATCATGTATGAAATTGAGAACAAACGCGACCCTAATAGGGTTTTTACCCACGGGCGGGTAATCAGGTACGATTTCCATCCTTAAGCATGGCTGGTTGGACCGTGGTGAAGGGGTTGGTCAGACTGGCCTAAAGGTGGTGGTCGGACTAGCAATGCAGGGGGACGGCGCATGGACCGACCAAAGGTGAAGGAGGCCGATCAGATGCAAGCGGTTAGACCGGTCTAGGGTTGTCGGTTGGACCAAGGTGCATGGGCGGTCGCACCGACAGATGGAGGGGAAGGCGATTGGGGACCGACTATTGCCGACACGGCCTAGTCAGCCCGGTGGCAGAAAGTCAGTCGAACCAACATGTGGGGCAGTGATCGCCTTGGCTCACCGGTGATTGTGCCGACAAAGATGGCTCAGTGCATATGGTTTCTTTATGATGAAGATGACCATCCAAGCTCTGCAAAACACCAAAAATCAGAAACAATTCGGTCTAGAGACCAAATTACCGATAAAACCGATAAAAATCTGTTACGCGGATTAAATGGCGATTCAAAAGTGAATCGACAAGGATTACCGATGGTTTACATTGCAAACCAACAAGATGGATGAGGTAAGGCTACTCCTAGGGAAAGGAAAGTTAACGGGTAAAAAAGAATGATTCAAGCGAATAGTAGATTGATCTGCTAGGGTTTTTTGAGAGAGTCCATTTGAATCGGCCTTGCCCCTATATATAGGGGGTGGTCTTGTCGTTCCTAGGCTTAAATCCTACTCTAATTTGATTAAGAGATGAGTCTAGGTCATTAAAATCAATTAGGGATAAAATCATCCTAAAACCAATTAATCTGTCTCGGACTCGAGTTGGGCCGATCTGACCGGGCCTATATGGTCGGTCTATCGGGCATACATGGCCAGTCATACGGGATATTATGTTAGGTTGTACCGGCTGTGCCAGGACTGCATATTTTCGGCACAAAAGTACCAAATTGATGTTTTGACAATGTCGACCATTTATGCCATTTTTTGCTATGACAGGGGGACAATATAGATGTCATGATTACTCACATTTCAACCCCCATTGGAACTATGAGTTATTCATGTTGTGCTAGAATGAGGGGCTACGACTACCGTCAATGGACGACTGCCCGGCGTGTGGCATCAAAGGTAGAGCACGAGATGACCATTTGCCATGCAACATCAAGCCAGGCCGCATGGTCAAGAAGCCATTCACCGAAGGTGGTCACCGCCCAGGGTATCCATGCTGAGAGGCTCGGCCCCATTAATCCCAAAGAAATCAGCCAGACAGCCGATGATGACCTGACTGCACTAGAGGGGCCGCGATGGTGCTCAGTTGGATTTTCATGAGAAACTAGAAGAGAAGGGGTACATGCTCTCGGCAGAGAGAACTAAAGGCAACAATGGTACGACGAGGAGATGATCGGCCCTCTAGGCTCAACAGTGAATGGCGAAGTGAAAGACAAGGCTGATCACGATGGCAAGAGGGACACAGGGTAAACATGGTTTTCTTCTCCCTGCAGAATATCGGGGTCTTCTGAAGACAACACAGATTGGGCAGATATGATGGCTCAACTAGTGTTGGCTCCATAGCCAACAATATTTGACAAAACAGACGACCCTAGGCATTTTATGTGCATGGGTGCCCGATCTTCCGTCAGAGGGGGTAAACTCGATTGGTGGAGGACTTGACATTGATGATCCGTCTTCTGATCAGCATTGATATGAACCACCACAATTGCTACACCATGGCTCCATTGGTATTACCATGCCCGAACATGATTGACCTCGCAAGAACACGAATCAAGAACACAAGCCAAGAACACTAAAACACAATCTCGCAAATAGATGAGATTTCTCAAGCAGGGTTCCACAATCTAACGAACATCAGAGTTACAATCTCCAAGGCAGATACGAAACTAAGAAAAACCCAACCCTAATTCATGACGGCTACAAAGTATTAATACCTAGGGGTTGTGTAAAGTCTTCCCTATATGTTGGGCTTAAGGCCCCAAATGGATACAAAGCCCAAGTGGCCCAAAATGGTGACGCAGAACCTGATGCTTGTTTCGACGACACAGAATGTTTTGTATGAACCTAGGACTTAGCACCAAGATTCATTGGAAATATATTTTCATTTTCTTTCCAACGCCTTATATAATGCCTCAATCCGCCTTAGTACGATAAAGTTATGTCCGTTTTAATGAAGGGTGTTATGCTGAAAACGAACCAAAATCGGAGTTTGAAGTGGAATCCGAATGGATTGTTTGTGCCACCTCTCCCTCTTGTGTTTGATCCATAAGTGCTTCTCCCAGTTCCTTAGAGTCCAAAATATTCTCCCCCTGTTTGACCTGTAGAAGCAACCGATAATGAACTATTTGCTGGTAGGACTGTTTTACTCTTCTCCTCTAGTGGTAGTGAAGACGACGACTGCTCCTGAACACGCTAGGTATGAAGGGGGGCAGCAGACCGTGCAGGATAAGGTAGTGTTGATTTTCCTGTTGTAGACGCCGCTCTTGTGTCGGTGAAGTTGCTCTTCGATTTCGGCTGTCTTCCCTACAATTCTCTTTCTACCTTCATAGAAAGGTGAAACAATCTATTGAGAGAATTATATTCCTTATAATTAACTATGTCCTGTATTTCTATTCTTAAGCCACCAACAAATCTAGCCATTTTACCCTCCCATCCCTCAACTACCTCCAACGCAACATTCATATTTGCAGTGTCTTGGTAGTACTCCTCTACAGATTTATTTCCCTGGTTTAAACACTATAATTTGATGCAAATCATGTTTATAAGTAGTGGGGACAAATCTATACCATGCATAGATCTCTTTAGCCCATCCCATGTGTCAGGTGCTAAGCCTACATTGATAGCTCATTCCACCAAATAATAGAAAAAATCGGTAAACTCACTAGTGGCTTGTCTAACTCTATGAATTTTTGGAACAAGATGAGAGTTAAATTTTTACTTCTACTGTCATCTCCCAATTCAGATATGTCTCAGCATCAAAAGAGCCAGAAAAAAGGTGGTATGCTGAACTTAACCTTAGCAAACATAATATCAGGATGAGAGTTGTTTTCATATTACCTCCCATACCTTGACGACATGGATTTCGTGATGGGAGGAGGGGTCTCAAGCAAGGGGTGGATATACTCTTCTTGATTTATGTCATCTGCCTCAAGATTCTTAGCCCTATCGTTAGGTGGCGCTTGGTGTCTCTATGTTCTCCCATCCTGGTGACGAGGGTGGTAATGCTCCTCTCTATCCTCTCCAATCTGTTCTCATTTGTCCTTGTTACTCTTAACGATGTTTGCATTGAGTTCTTGTAGTAGCTTTCCAAGCTCCAACTTGGGACATACATTCATCTCCATCACCTTGGTGTGATCCTTCCATAGTTAGTGGAAACACAACAACACAAACAAGCTCACAAGTGCATTAGTTTCTATGAACTACTAGGATGTGGAGTCGCTCACACTCAAGCGTTTCACCAAGTTCTTGCAAGGTTCTTACCCAATCGTAGAAGGTGGCACAACGGTCGGCTTGGGATGATACCATTGAAGTCGTGAGTATAAG
This sequence comes from Zizania palustris, assembly GCA_019279435.1. Classification (NCBI taxonomy): domain Eukaryota; kingdom Viridiplantae; phylum Streptophyta; class Magnoliopsida; order Poales; family Poaceae; genus Zizania; species Zizania palustris. The sequence goes on from JAAALK010000285.1 coordinate 12,914,540, forward strand.
CTATTCCCAGCTAGAAACCATACTGATCAGAAGGAAGGTGGAGCTCGGAAGGCTGATCTTTGGTAGCAAGGATTCGCACAGATCGACAACAGTTAGTAAAGCTCAATAATAATCAACAATATTTTTTCTTGGTTGCTAGTCTAACTTGTGCTCCTAGAAACGAGAAGAGAAGCCAACTCTAATACCAAGAACACCAAAACATAGCACTTAGAGATAATAGGTAACAACACTGAACTTTCTTATTTCCTCTTTTTTTACAGACTTCTCAAACAATAAGTACTCAATGAGGTACCCGAAAAGGAAGAAGTTAAGCTGGCTGCAAACAAAAACCCCTCTAGCACTCGTCTTACCGGCTGAATTTAGCCCCTTACCCCAATCGTAAGGGGCTTCGCCGCTAACAGCTAGATTCTTTTTTCGTCCAGATCATTTTGACACGGTGGTAGAGCTCGAATAGAGACCGTATGCAAAATTTATGGCCGTTTACCGAGGCAAGGTCAAACTGACTCCGAACCGACTCCGACTAGGGTTTAGGGTTGGATTCGGATATCCCCAGACTAAGAAAGGTTATGGATTTGACTCACGATCAAGAACACACTCTAAACCAGTGACCCGACATTGACAATGGATCAAAACTCAGCAATATGACACCGTGACGAAATTGCAAAGGCTCAAAACACTAGGACGATATGGATAATTTGCCCTAGATGTCTACGACTCTTTTTTTGCGGCTTTTCTGGAGTCTAGGATTAAGGCGAAGAATAATATAAGGGATACAATGATACTTAATGGGAAACTTGGGCTCTGATACTACTTGATGTGCATGGGTGTCCGATCTTCCTTCAAAGGGGGTAAACTCGATTGGTGGAGGACTCGACGTTGACTATCCAGCTTCCGATCAGCACTGATCCAAACCCCGCAATAGCTACACCACGGCTCCATTGGTTATCAACACGCTCGAACGCTATTGACCTCGCCAAGAAGGCTTATCCCTGCATGCGAATCGCGAAACACAAGCAAGAAACGGAAACACAATCTCGCAAACAAATGACGAGATCGACTTTCTCAAGCGGTGGTTCCACAATCTGACGAACGTAGAGTCAATCTGCAAGGAAGTTCTAAACTAAGCACAAACCCAAACCTAATCATGACGTCTATAAAGTATTATACTACGGTTTGTGTAAAGTCTTCCCCTAATATTGGCTTAAGGCCCTCAAATGGATACAAATCCCAAAGTGGCCCAAAATGGTGACGCAGAACCTGACTGACTTGTTCGGATGACACAGAACGTTTCATAACGAACCAAGACTCTGGCACCAGATTCATTGGAAAGATCTTTTCGTATATTTCCAACTCCTTAAGAAAAGCTCAATCCTATTCCGTATGAGAAAGTTATGCCCGTTTTAATGAAGGGTGTTCTGCTGATAACTGAACTGAAATTAGAGTTTGAAGGGAATCCGAATGGATTGTGCGCTACCTCTCACTCTGTGTTTGATCTAGAAGTGCTTCTCCCCAAGTTTCTTAGAGTCAAAATATCACCATAAGTATCATCCCATCCATATCCATATCATATGTAAAGTAAGAAATGAACGCACCTCATAATTAAGCTTGCAGACACGAGGAGGAGTGATTGGTCCAGGAATGATAGAGTGTTGGATGTCTTTATCATTGTTATCAATGTCCTCATAAGCATTTGCACCTAAGACCTATGTATGTCAAAGGCGTAGTTAACGGGAAGATGATGTCCAAATGATGATAGATGGAGGGGCGTCTGTAACTTAATGCCTTACGCCACTTTCTGTAAGCTGGGAAAAACGTCGGAGGACCTCATCATAACTAATATGGTCTAAGGGATTTCAGTGGTATCTTGTCAGACACGATGTGAGTACTAAATACATAACTCACGATTGGAAGAAAGACGATGTCGACTCACCTTCTTTCGTTATAGAAGAAAATTAATCTTACAGCTTGTTGCTAGGACGTGATTGGATACATGCAAATTCTCTACGTCTCCTTGACAATGCACAGAGCTTGGTTGTGGGTCAGTGACAAGTGGAAATCGTTTCCATCGATAAATTGGTTAACATAGAAACAACTGGTTTGTTAGTCATGGGAGCAGAAGGAGTCGTCTGCCTATCAAGAAGGCTTGGGATGGCAATTTTCTTGAAGTATCAGACGATGGAGTGTAAACCCGCCAGCGACAGAACTACCCAATTCTCACCCTGTGAGGGCGATATCGACAAAAAGGGAGGACTCAGTCAAGGCTTCACGACTACGATGAACTACGGAAAGGTAGATATCAGACCTGGTGAGAGACCGAGGACAACCTCATAAGCACCTAAAGACCTACACATAAATACAAGTCGATACCAACATATCGCCTTCCGACGGATGATGCGAAGGCCATCGCCCTTAAACACAAGGAACACAAGATCAACACACCGGAACAAATATTACAAGAAGGGAAAAATGTTTCATACAAGATCTATGATTTTACATAAAGTCAAAGTAACGCTCACTAGATGCTTCAATAGCCCACAACCTAATTGCATCAATGTCCCAAAGGGTGGCACGATCCTCAGCGTCCCAAACTAGGAACATCTTGAAGAAGAACGATGACGACGTTGCGCGTGGCGAATGGCATTGGCGAGCCAGCATTTCTACGCCTTAACACGAACCTGAAAGGAAGACAAAGCACCCTCCCTTTTGGCGATTTTTTAACTAAACCCCGTCCAGCTTGACATTAAGTCAGCCTCCTCCGCTCGTAGCTGATCGAGTTTTTGTGACGCGGCCGACGAATCACCCTCAAGACAATCCAAGAGAGCACCCTCAGTCATCACTGTAGGATCGATGTACCGACTAGAGGGGGGTGAATAGGCGGTTTTTTTTAAAACTAATTAAGCTTTAACTAGAACAAGACAAGTTTTAATGAATTTTCTTATCAATACAAATGATCCTAGAGATAAGTGAGATTCACCTAAGTCTAAAAGTTTGCAACCTAGGATGACAAGGTTAAATTACTCTATGAAATTAAATGTTTCAATTTAACTTGCTCAAAGTAAAGGAGACTAGAGACAACCGAATTTTATCTGGAGGTTCAGAAATTTGCCAATTTTCCTACGTCCTCGTTGAGGCGAGTTTCACTTGACCGCTCTCTCACCAAGCCATGGATTCCTCAAGGAGGAATTAGCTTGAAGATGAGTCGGCACCGAAGTGCAACTCTCGGGCCTCGATCACTAGTGGTAGCTCTTCTCCACTCGGATAGGCGAGCTCCAGCCTTCAAAACCTCCCAGGTCTCCTCCACAACCTTCTTGGTGAGATCAATGGGTTGTCCTCCGAGCCATCTAGGAGGTGGCAACCTCCAAGAGTAATAAGATGCAATAAAATTTAGGAGAAGCCGATCAAGTGCAAAAATGCAATGCAATGCAATCTACGATCACTTGATCACCCTTTGCTTCCCAGCCACACTAGTGCTCAATTTTAGGCTCAATGGTGGGAGAGACTCTCTAGTGCTCAGGTATGCTCAAATGAGTGCCAAAGTCTAGCAAAGGAGTTGTAGCAAGGGTTTATATAGCCACACGCACAAATACTAGCCGTTGCAAAGATAGGTGGCAAAACAGCGCACTACTCAGTCTGATTTGCCCATCTTGGGGCGGTCGGACCGACCCTCTTTGAACGGCTAGAAAAACAAGCCATTTGCTTGATTGTGACAGGGTGACCAGTCTGATAGGCCATGATGGCTCGGTTGGACCGGGCCTACCGGTCTGACCGGCCATAGGCTCGGTTCAGACCAATAGGGTCCCCATCGGCTCTGTAAAGCAGCAAAAGTCTTTTCTACGCACATCGATCGGACCGGCCCCCTGGCCGGTCGACCGCCAACCACTGGCCGGTCGGACTGGACCCACTTGGTCGGTCTGACCGCCCAGGTGCCAGAAAAACTACAGAAGACACATTTTTTGTCGATTTAATATTTCTAGCAATTTTGTAACTTTTGCAAAAATCCACACATGACCAAGAGCTACTATATGCAATGCAAATTGGCACTTGAAAATCAAACTCATAACAAGATGGAACCCCTCTTTATAGTACGGCAAAAATAAAATTGAGACCTAGCCTAATCGATCGACTCCAAACACCTCGATCAATTTCTAGATTATTCAAACTTTTGTCGTCGCTCTTTAACACGTCAAAGTTCTAGGGTTTTCCATCTTGTGCTCATTTACGCGGGATCTAATCATTTCCTTCACACTTAAGAAAAATATTAGTCCACAAGCGCACTTGTCATTAATTACCAAAACTCACATGGGCCTAGATCTTCACACTCACCATTGACTTATCGGTCTTTATTGTCTCCAACACGCGATGATCGACTAGCTCCCACCTCGAGACTATCTACTGCAGGCCCATGTCAGCCTCGGCCGTGTTTGAAACTCTAGAAAGGGGGCATGAGTACGGGCATCGATTAACTCCAGAGTAAGAGATCCGAAATATCATCAAAATGAGTCCTTATCGGGCCCGAGTTATGACAATACCTCGATTGGGTCCGCCAGCTGACACAGCAGATCTAATAAAACCTCCCTCACCTCCAAAATCAACGGAGCAATAGCCGACAAGGCAGCACTGACAACCTCATCGGCATCAAGATACGGGCTGATGTCGAGGGAGAATTATCGGGTCAAAGTACTAGAAATAAAAGGAAGGTTAGATGGATAAGAAGGGAGGTATTCTAGTATAACACGAGGATACTTACGTCAGGAGACCAGATTGGGATGGCCGGTCACGAGGCATCGGCAACAAGAGAAGCCAAACAACAATCCTTCGTCGTAATGCCCGGGGGGTAGGCCGATGCTCCTCGTCAGGGCTATCCTGCTCGAGCATCGGCTATGTTCAAAGGCCACAATACCTTATGAGCAACATTAGCACCAATAGTCGATGCTTCATTGACAATGATAGTGCCTTTCGGCGTATCGCTCCATTAGCATCGACACTAGTTGGCGTAAACCCAACGACCACACCCGCAACCTCGGCGATGACTGATACATTCGGACATTTACCTCCGTGACAACTCCGACATGATCCATCGACCGAGGGTAGGCATGCATCTGACATATGTTCAAACGTCGCATAAAGGGAGTTGACGTCAATAGGAGATGATGGGGGCTAAAGATGAACAGGGGAAGAAATGCTAACACTAAAGATAAGAGCAGACCTGGGTAGACGACGGGATTTCAATGGTCGATGAAGCATGAACAACAGGGGCTGGCCCAGTCAAAGAAATGATCGGCACCGAATGAGGCAGGTTCGTCTAGCCAACTCGGTTCCTTGTGGATCGGTACGGACTGGGATGATGTCTAATGCTTGCGCGCCAATCCCTTGGACTGCCTCCTACTTACCCAAGCTGTGGGGGTAGGGCATTGGTTCCCAAGTTCATAGTGGTCGATACTGGTCTGTATCATCACACCGACCGCTGAACTCACCAAAGGTGCATCAAGGTCATCCTCCTGCAAGAAACAAATTTAAAACAGACAAAAAAGATAATGGAACTAAGCAAAAGGGGAATCAATATACCCATCTCAGGTCCCATGTCGGTTTCGCCTAGGTGAAACTGCCACTTATAGATCATTGAAGAATGGTTGAAGACATGCTACTTCAGCTCGTCCCACCATTGAAGGAAGGTAATGGAGGATGTCCACAATCTGTCTAGGAGGCAAAATCACCTGCAAAGAGCTTGTGATCATATGAAAGAGGCGTCCCACTCCAAGGTATTCTTGACTTCCCCAAAAATTTGGATCAATCAAAGAAGAAAAGTAGGTGGGAGTTGACTGAAGCCCAATCTCCTTGAAGACCGATGGGTGATAAAACTCATAAGAGCATTTCCGAAGATGATCACCGGTGAAGTTGATAGGTAGGAGATATGGGAAAATCACGTCCGTGAAAATGCGGAGGGACTCTTCATCCTAGAACACTTCGGGGAAGATTAGCCGATGAGGGCATTCATACAAAGAGTAGTGCTCAAAGGGTACCAAATAGTCCGATCGGTGAAGGAGAACATTTTTCATCGCCTGTTCGTGGTACCACAATGTCGATCCACATGGAGCGAAGCAAGACAAGATAGCGTGAGAGGGTCTCGAAGTCATCAATGTCTAGGTGGGGTCCTAGGAGGTCCCAATCCTGAAGGCCCCATTGCCGGAGCACGAGGGAGGTAAGTCCCTGAGTCCAGTCAAAGCTACCTTCGGTGCCCAGTCCGACTGGCCTACTCTGGTCGGTCCAACCGACTCGTCCCAGGAGCTCGGCATAGTCCGGTCCGACCAGCCCACCTTGGCCTGTCCGACCTATACAGCCCGGTCATACCGACCCAGTAAGGATGGTCCGACCAATAGGGTGTAGAAGAATGTTTCTGCCAAATGCAAAAATGCCAAGGCCAATCCGAGCAATTCCCATTCGGCCAAAAATCACAGAAGTATAGTTGTGGTGCCCAGACTAAGCCGCGAGCGTGGAGCATCGGTTGCCCATCAAACCCAGTTTTAGGCCTTATAAATAGCCCCTCATCGCTTTCATTTAGCCATGTATGACCGAGTTAAAGAGGGACATCGAACGATTGCTCAAGGCTGAATTTATTAGGCCATGCAGGTATGTTGAATGGGTTGCTAACACTGTGCATGTAGAGAAGAAAGGGAGTGGCAAGATTTGTGTGTGCATTGATTTCAAGGACTTGAACAAGGCCAGTCCGAAGGATGAGTACCCCATGTCAATAGCCGACATGTTGATCAACGATGCTTCAGGACATAAGGTACTAAGTTTTCTTTATGGCAACGCTGGTTATAATCAAATTTTCATGGCCGAAAGGACGTCTATAGATAGCCTTTTGATTCCCTGGTTTTGTCTTGTTTAGTGGGTTGTTATGACTTTTGGTTTAAAGAATGTTGGCGCTACATATCAATGTGTTATGAACTTGTTCTTTCATGACTTGCTAGGAGTTATGCTAGAGGTCTATAGATGATGTTGTAGTCAAATCGGATGCTATGGGAAACCATTTAGCTGATTTGAGAGTTTCTTTTGAGAGAATGTTTAGTATGACTTAATCTGCTCAAGTGTGATTTTGGCGTGCCGGCGGGCAATTTCTTAGGATTAATGATTCATGAAAGAGGTATTGAAATTGATCCTAAGAGGCATGAGAAGATTAAGAACTTTGAAGCGCCGACATGCAAGAGGGATGTGCAAAGTTGCTAGGCAAGGTGAATTATTTGCGCCAATTTATATCTAACTTGTCTGGAAAAATTGAAGCTTTTTTCCCATACTTCGGCGAAAGAACGAGGCCGATTTCACTTGGGGGCAAGTTAGTAACGGGCCTTCGAAAAAAATTAAGAATGCTTATCATCACACCAGTGGTGAGCGCCCAAGGCCAGGATACTTTTTGGTTGTATGTCGCCGCGGAGGATAGCGTGATAGGAGCTGTGTTGACTCGAAAGTTGAAGGAAAAGAGTACATCATCACATTCTTGAGCCGCCATTTGTTGGATGCCAAGTAAGATATGTTTGTGGAGCGTTTATGTTTTCACTCTATGTAGATCCCGGATTTAATAAAACCCAGACTTTATTGAAATTCCATAGAAAATCAATAATCACAAGATGTTCATCACACGACGACGCACATACGTCAAACATTCGTGGCTCGCAGACCACATTATTACACAAGTGTTAAAATAAAAGAAACTTATGAAAATAATAAACTCGATGAACATCTTCTCTAGGGTCGCTTCCTTGACTAGGTCGCTACTCCATACCATCCTCATCGTAGTATGCCTCTGAAGTGTTTTTCCAATGGGTGAGTACAAACATACTCAACAAGCCACCGATAAATGAATAATAATGCAAGGTAATAACAAAGGGGTAATGGTTTAAAATGCGGAAAAGTACATTTTTGTCTTGCAGCCTTAATGAGTCAAGTTTATTCATACAAATATTTAAATCATCGATGATGTAACATCTTCTAACTCGAGGAGTACAGTCATCCCTACTCGCTCGATAGTCCTTACATGCCCAATCAATCATGCAAC
>JAAALK010000285.1:12923592-13305793 GCA_019279435.1 Zizania palustris
GCCATATCCTCGGGCTTCTCGAAAATAGCCTCCTATGGGCCGAGGTTCAACTGAGCAACCTGAGGAGCCATGCTGAATAGCGTGGGCCTCATGGATCCAGAAGTGATGAGTCATTGTCAACGATAGTCAAAGAGGACAGAAGAAGAAGATCTGCTGTTTCATGGGCCGCGTGTGACTCACGTACGGGCAGCAAGCGACTGTCGGTCAGAGGAGGCTGCGAAGTCGGGCTGGCCCAATCCGGGTATATGGGCCAGGAGCAGCAGAAGACCCATGGGCTTGACCAGGATTGACTCAGGTACATCGGCGGTGAGTGATTGCGGGCGAGAGAGCTGTGGAATTAGGCCGAACCAATCCGGGTACCTGGTGCAAAGCGGTGGGGCTTTGTTAGTTTCGGTGCAAAACTGACAACCGTTGATCTTGTATCGGACTGTCCAGAAGAGAAGCCTTAGTCGCTACGAAAGCTTAGCTTCCGATAAGTCATCTGTATTTCTAGGCCCACAGTCAGTCAGTCGTGTTTGTAAAAATTCCTAAGGGCAGTTGAGTCATTTCCTTTATTTTAGCGTCTGTAAAAACCCTAAGGGTTGGTGGAATATTCTAGGTCATTGGCAGCCTATAAATAGGGCCCCAATCCCTAGGGTTGGACTACCCTTCTAGAATTTACTTTGCAATCATTTGGGTCATTTTTATTCTCTTGGTTCCCTGTTCTCTCTCCTGTTTGAGCGCCACCAGAAGCTTCCCTCTGTTCATCGTGAGTTCATCTGTCTCCGCATGGTTGTGGAAGTTTCTGTTCCTGCTTTTGAGTGTGCAGTGTTTCGTGTGCAAGTCGTGAAGTTTTGATTTGCGTGCGTCAAGTTTGTTCGTTAGTTAATGCTTCTCGGATGCTTCATTGAGTTCTTTAGTAGAGGAGTACTAGTTCATACTAGTTGCAAGTAGTACTACTACACTGTAGCAACAGTACAATAGTACTCAGGCTTTGCTTTTTCCTACGTAGCTTTTTGATCGAAGCAGACAAGACTGAATACCTTTCTGGCTGTTTCTGGTGAAGCCCCTTCTCTCTGTTCGAAGTCCCTCAGCTCCGTGAGGCAGGCTTCGATCTAAGATCTTCAAAGGCTTCGCTTGGACTTCGGCTTCAAGTCTGTGCTGTGTTTCTAGCTTCGTAGTACGCTTTGCACTCTGTCAGCTTCACATACTTCGTTAGTTTTGCGAAGGTGTTCTAGTCTCGAGCTGTTCGAAGTCAATACTTCATAGGCTTCGGAGTTAGCTTCGAAGCTAATCTCACTGATAGACTTCGCTTAGTGTTTGCAGCTGTCTTTTGAAGGCCTTGATGTGTTTTGTTCGAAGGTAGAGTGTAGGCTTCGATTTTGGATTCTTTGTTGCGTGTCAGGCCTCGCTATCCTTTCGAAGGTTGTTTGCTCTGTGTGCTTGTTCGAAGCTGTGTTCGAAGCCTTGCCTTCGAAGCACACTCTTCGAAGCAGGCTCCGACTCTGTATACTTCGCTCTCATTCACACTAACCTAGGATAGACAACACACCTTCGACAGACTTCGATACCACCTCCGAACCAAACTTCGACCAGCGAAGCAGGCCTCGACCTCCGAAGCAGGCTTCGACCCAGCGAAGCAGACTTTGACACTGCGAAGCAGGCTTCGACCACGAAGCAGGCTTCGCCAAGTTTCTAACAGGAGACAGATTTCGAACGGTAACTTCTCATTCCACTCATTGTGCATTTATACCGAGAAGTTTATCTTGCCTTGTCTTTTGTATACTGTTTATTTGTTATTAGCACTGTATTGGTTTCTGTTTTACATCAGTTGCTTCTAGATTGATACCTTTAGACTTAGGCAATCTGTTCGTTCTTTGCTGCTTAGTCTTTGAGGTGCGTTGGGTATTGGGAGCAGGCCATTTATTCGAAAGAATTTTTAAGGCGCCCATTCACCCCCCCTCTGGTCGCTACTTTCGGTCCTACACAACCTCAGCCTCATCCTTTGGAAGAGCAAACTCAGTGGGCAACGTGATGACGTTTACGTTCATCGCTTGAGGAGGGGACCCCTCGGAGACGGGCGTGTAATCGTCGTCCATCAAATCATCCTCGTCGTCTCTTGGAGTAGGATCCAGGTTGTTTACGGCAACCGGCTTTGGCTTCCATACCTATTTCTACTAGTCGGGGATGGATCTCCCGAACACGTGTCTCGCTCGTCCTCGGCCTTCTTCTCGTGCATCTCCTGGGCCCAAAGGCGTTGTAGTCGCTCTTCTAGGACTTGGTCATACCTGGTGTGCCCACGAGGGCCGCAACTTAGTGCCAGGCGCTACAACTTTGCTCTGGAGTCATTGGCCGAATGGGAATTGTCCGAATGGCCTCGGCAATTTTGCGCTTGGCGGGATTTCGTCCCTGCTTCATGTCGGTTGGCCCGGCCTTACTGGGCCGGTTTAACCGACTGGTGTCGGTCTCCTGTGAAGGGCCGGTCAGACCGGCCATAGTAGTAGTTAGGCCAAAGTGGCGAGGGCGTCTGACCGGCCCTAGGGTTGTGGTCAAACGGCCATCTCCTCGGGTGGCTTCAGCAGTTCGACTTTTCCTGCTCCTCGGAGGTGCCGTTAGGGATTGGGACGTCTTGGGACCCACCTTGATGATGATAGCTTCGGAGTGTGCCTCCAGATGTCCTTGTGGTTTGACAGATAGCCTGGAGAAGACGTCCTCTTGGAGTGCCCATCTGACCTGCATGTTATAAAATCCGGGTGGCACAAATAGAGCAATATAATATGGCGCAGTATACCGAGGAGGCAGAAAGTAGCAAGGTGGCCACTATGTCATCGGCAGATGGTATGCTGGCGGAGGGAAAGGTGGCTCCAATGGCCTTGGCTATCATGGGCCAAACCCGCTCTCCAATGGCCTCCTGCATGCATGCGTCTCTCGTGTAGGGGCACGACACGCGGTGGTATATATGGTTAGCCATGCGGCTCCTCCTCTCACGGTGGCTCGCGATACGGGACGTGATCAGGCCTATGCGGGTGCGCGGGAGCAGGAGGTGCGGGCAGTGCGGGAAGAGGTAGTGTAGGCGCGAGCTGCGGCGGTGGCACATAATATGCGGTAGGAGCAGTCTGACGATGCTATGGGCCGGTCTGACCGGCCTGATGGCCGGTCTTACTGACTATTGTCACCTGAGTATCTGGCACACGTCGGTCTGACCGACCCAAGGGTCGGTCTGACCGACAGGGTCATGCAGGACCTCGGCCATGGGTGGTGTGGCCGAGGACGCGACAACCTTTCTGGTACTCCCATCGGTTCTACTGTATACGCGGTGAACAGGGGTACACTAGCTATTGGAGTGGGGGAAACGACCTCAGAAAAGCTGAATCTCCTAAACATCACCTCCATCTTCGTGTCCAATTTTGTGTCCAACTTTTAGTCAACCATGGCTTCTACGCGTTTTGCAAAGGTAGCACTAATGGCCTGGTCAATAGTGTTGGCTATCTTTTGCTCGAGGTCCTGGGAGGACATTGAGGAGACGATGGTGTTACCTTAGCCCCGAAGAGGTCGGGGATGTCACCGTCGCGCTTGACGAAGCCTCCTCGGTTCTTGGTGAAGCGGCCAAGAAAAAGGGTGTGTAGTTCCCATGTCCTGGCCTCGAGCTCTGCCCTATCCTTCTCGGAGAAGTCCTCAATGGTGGGCACGATGATGTTGCTATCGTCAATCTCTGAGATCCCACTAGATAAATCAGCATCGAGGGTCCCATTGATGTATAGGTAGTAGGTGTACCCGTCGCCGATGTAGATGTACTTGGCATGTTTGTCCCCAGTGGAGTCACCAAAAGTGTGTTGACACGAAAATGTGCCCCCGCACTTGGGCGGTTCGACGATCCAAAAATGTCTGAAATGTTGATGTCGCGTTCCGATAATCCTTAAACCGTGGTAAGGGAATAACGGAGTCACCAGGCAATCAAATAATAATAATTCTAAAATTACTCAATTAACCAAAGTGTTGGAAAATAACTAAGAATGACAAATAACCTAACTAAATCCAACTGGCCAGAACAGGGCCGGGGACCGAAGTTTGATAGGCGGTCAGACCAACCAAGGGAATCAGTCAGACCGAAGGCACACGACGGTTGCCGGTAGTGCGAAGCCTTCGCCAAAGGGGGCTTCGGGCACTGGTGCGAAGGGGTATTTTCACCCTTCGACCGGTCGACCGAGGCTACACCTCCGATCAGACCGTGGATGGCCGAAGGGTCAGGATTTACCTCGGCGCAAAGTAATCTCCAGTGTGAGGCAGTCTCCGGCGTGAAGGGATTTCTAGAGTCCTCTGCGAAGCCCGGTCAGACTAGCCTTGTGCCGCCGGTTGGACCACAGTGTGCCAGCGATTATAGATGGCACGGCACGGGCCGGTTGAACCGAGGGGTGACTGCCGGTCAGACCGACATTCCTGGAAGGTGGCCTCCAGGCTCTGGCGACCGCCTTCCCGTGGATGGATCTCAACCAAACTCCTCAGAGAGGATGAAAGTGACGAAGTACTGCAAAAAATACTAAGAGATCAAAGTAATTCGGCCAGGAGACTGAATTACCAATAGAAAGCGATAAAACCGATGGAAATCCATTACGTGGATGACAATGGACGATTCATGAGCGAACCGACAAGGACTTACCGTAATTACGACATGACGGACTCACGTTTATAGTGCAAACCAGCAAAGATGTACATCTAGGCTAAAACTAGGGCAAAGAAAGTAAATAGATTCAAGATAGATAATAGATTGGATTTGTTAGGGTTTTTTTGGAGGGGCTCCTTGAATCGGCCTTGCCTCTATTTATAGAGGTGGGTCATGAGTTCCTTGGGTCTAATCTGAGTTAGACACGGGTTCCAAGTCATCCAAAATTAATTAGGGATAATACCAGAAATTAGTCTTTTGGAGTCAGACTTGGGTCGGGCCGATCTGACCGAGCCCATATGGCCGGTCTGACCGGGCCTACATGGCTAGTCAAACCGGGCCTACATGGCCAGTTGGACCAGCCTGTGCTAGGTCTCGGCATATTTTCGGTAAAACTACCAAAAGTGATATTTTGATAATCTTGACCATTAATGCCATTTTTCTATCAACAAGGGTACCGAGTGATCTCAACCGTTCATTTTCACTTAAAGCCCACCGACTCACAACACATTGTCGTGAACCCAGTCTACCGTGGACCGAAGGCTGAATTAGGATTTAATAAATTCCTTAAATTGATTTAAACTTTAGAAATTCATATCTTGCTCAAATTAACTCCAAATTTGACAATTCAAATTTTAGAAAGTTTACTTTTTTATTATCTTCAATGTCATCCAATAAATTTTATATGTTTACACTAGATATTTTATATTATTTAATTAGGATTAAAATAAAATTGAAGAAATCATTTTCTAACTTCAAAAATTCATAACTCCTTGAATTAACTCTAAAAATTACCATTCCAACTTTAGAAAACTTGTCTTCTTGTTATCTTAGGTTTATCCAATAAAATTTATATGTTTATACTGAACATTTTACATTTAATTGGGACTAAAAATAAAAGTTGAAGAAATCATATTATAACTTCAAAAATTCATAACTCCCTTAAATTAACTCTAAAAATTTCCATTTTAATTTCAGAAGATTTATATTTTTATTATCTTCAACTTGCCCAATAAAATTTATATGCTTGTATTGCGATTTCATATTGTTTTAATTGATTGTTATTTCTCATTTTACGTACCATAAAGATTAGACACGTTGAAGAGCCGGAGTATTTTCCCGAAGCCACCCTTCTACTTTCGCTGACAAGGCAAGTCACCAACCCAATTTTGAGCATATTGAACCAGTTTTTAATTAAATATCGCTAAAACTCATAGGTTATATTGCATTAGTCAAACGAATAACCCTACATTATATTTATCGGATCCTCGACCTTGATGTGAAAACCCAAGCCATGCATCGAGACTAATTCCTTGTCACTAGTATACTTTTAATATTAGAAGTGTCCAATGTATTGACACAACCGCTATAGGCTTAAAAATAAGTTGTAGGTACTTGGATTCTGATATATGATCCCCTATGTCTCTCACCCCTGGTATTCTGTTGGTCTTGGAATTGGTTTGATAAGTTAGTATGGTGGGTTCCGGGTGCAAGCGAGGGCATTGGTTAGTCGCACCCAGGGCACTATAAGGACCGTTCTGGGATTCATGCAAAGCACTTCCGTACCAACCACAAGTCTAGTGGGTAAGTCTTAACTAGAAGTATGGGTCGTTCCAACCCAAGGCACTATGTGGAGAGGAACAAGCAGCACCTGTGGGTGGCTTAGGCCATGTGGCACAAAAGGGGGCCGCGACGTTGGTCTGGTGCGCCGGCACGCCGGCGAAACTTATAGTGTGTCATTGAGTTGGAGCGATTCATGCTAACGGTTTTGGCATGAGTTCCTATGAGTTGGGTCATTGGACACACTACGGTGTGCAGGAATGAGTGCCTTGTGGGTACAATGGTACACATCTGATCAAAGTTAAATCTTTTCAAAAAGCAGAGCCCACGGTCAAGGGCGAGTGGAGTAACATCCCACAGTTAGTGTATGTTTGAGAAGTGTTGCATGATTGATTGGGCATGTAAGGACTATCGAGCGAGTAGGGATGACTGTACTCCTCGAGTTAGAAGATGTTACATCATCGATGATTTAAATATTTTGTATGAATAAACTTGACTCATATTAAAGGCTGCAAGACAAAAATGTACTTTTCCGCATTTTAAACCATTACCTCCCTTTGTTATTACCTTGCATTATTTCATTTCTCGGTGGCTTGTTGAGTATGTTTGTACTCACCCATTGGAAAAACACTTCAGAGGCATACTACGATGAGGATGGTATGGAGTAGCGACCTAGTCAAGGAAGCGACCCTAGAGAAGATGTTCATCGAGTTTATTATTTTCATAGTTTCTTTTATTTTAACACTTGTGTAATAATGTGGTCTGTGAGCCACGAATGTTTGACGTATGTGCGTCGTCGTGTGATGAACATCTTGTGATTATTGATTTTCTATGGAATTTCAATAAAGTCTGGGTTTTATTAAATCCGGGCTCTACATAGAGTGATAACATAAACGCTCCACAAACACATATCTCTGGCATCCAACAAATGGCGGCTCAAGAATGTGATGATGTACTCTTTTCCTTCAACTTTTTGAGTCAACACAGCTCCTATCACGCTATCCTCCGCGGCGACATACAACCAAAAAGTATCCTGGCCTTGGGCGCCCTCACCACTGGGTTGATGATAAGCATTCTTTAATTTTTTCGAAGGCCCGTTACTAACTTGCCCCCCAAGTGAAATCGGCCTCGTTCTTTCGCCGAAGTATGGGAAAAAAAATCAATTTTTCCAGACAAGTTAGATATAAATTGGCGCAAATAATTCACCTTGCCTAGCAACTTTTGCACATCCCTCTTGCATGTCGGCGCTTCAAAGTTCTTAATCTTCTCATGCCTCTTAGGATCAATTTCAATACCTTTTCATGAATCATTAATCCTAAGAAATTGCCCGCCGGCACGCCAAAAGCACACTTGAGCAGATTCATTAAGTCATACTAAACATTCTCTCAAAAGAAACTCTCAAATCAGCTAAATGGTTTCCCATAGCATCCGATTTGACTACAACATCATCTATAGACTCTAGCATAACTCCTAGCAAGTCATGAAAGAACAGTTCATAACACATTGATATGTAGCGCCAACATTCTTTAAACCAAAAGTCATAACAACCCACTCAAACAAGCTGACAAAACCAGGGAATCAAAAGGCTATCTTATAGACGTCCTTTTCGGCCATGAAAATTTGATTATAACCAGCGTTGCCATAAAGAAAACTTAGTACCTTATGTCCTGAAGCATCGTTGATCAACATGTCGGCTATTGACATGGGGTACTCATCCTTCGGACTGGCCTTGTTCAAGTCCTTGAAATCAATGCACACACAATCTTGCCACTCCCTCTTCTCTACATGCACAGTGTTAGCAACCCATTCAACATACCTGCATGGCCTAATAAATTCAGCCTTGAGCAATCGTTCGATGTCCTCTTTAACTCGGTCATACATGGCTAAATGAAAGCGATGGGGGCTATATTTATAAGGCCTAAAACTGGGTTTGATGGGCAACCGATGCTCCACGAGCTCGCGGCTTAGTCTGGGCACCACAAACATACTTCTGTGATTTTTGGCCGAATGGGAATTGCTCGGATTGGCCTTGGCATTTTTGCATTTGGCAGAAACATTCTTCTACACCCTATTGGTCGGACCATCCTTATTGGGTCGGTATGACCGGCTGTATCGGTCGGACAGGCCAAGGGGGCTGGTCGGACCGGACTATGCCGAGCTCCTGGGACGAGTCGGTTGGACCGACCAGAGTAGGCCGGTCGGACTGGGCACCGAAGGTAGCTTTGACTGGACTCAGGGACTTACTCCCTCGTGCTCCGGCAATGGGGCCTTCAGGATTGGGACCTCCTAGGACCCCACCTAGACATTGATGACTTCAGAGACCCTCTCACGACTATCTTGTCTTGCTTCGCTCCATGTAGATCGACATTGTGGTACCACGAATAGGCGATGAAAAATGTTCTCCTTCACCGATCGGACTATTTGGTACCCTTTGAGCACTACTCTTTGTATGAATGCCCTCATCGGCTAATCTTCCCCGAAGTGTTCTAGGATGAAGAGTCCCTCCGCATTTTCACGGACGTGATTTTCCCATATCTCCTACCTGTCAACTTCACCGGTGATCATCTTCGGAAATGCTCTTATGAGTTTTATCACCCATCGGTCTTCACGAGGAGATTGGGCTTCAGTCAACTCCCACCTACTTTTCTTCTTTGATTGGATCCAAATTTTTGGGGAAGTCAAGAATACCTTGGAGTGGGACGCCTCTTTCATATGATCTACAAGCTCTTTGCAGGTGATTTTGCCTCCTAGACAGATTGTCGGACATCCTCCATTACCTTCCTTCAATGGTGGGACGAGCTGAAGTAGCATGTCTTCAACCATTCTTCAATGATCTATAAGTGGCAGTTTCACCTAGGCGAAACCGACATGGGACCTGAGGGGGTATATTGATTCCCCTTTTGCTTAGTTCCATTATCTATTTTTGTCTGTTTTAAATTTGTTTCTTGCAGGAGGATGACCTTGATGCACCTTTGGTGAGTTCTACGTCGCGTCGGTTGATACGATACGATAGTATCGACCACTATGAACTTGGGAACCAATGCCCCTACCCCCACAGCTTGGGTAAGTAGGAGGCAGTCCAAGGGATTGGCGTGCAAGCATTAGACATCATCCCAGTCCGTACACCGATCCACAGGAACCGAGTTGGCTAGACGAACCTGCCTCATTCGGTGCCGATCATTTCTTTGACTGGCCAGCCCCTGTTGTTCATGCTTCATCGACCATTGAAATCCCGTCGTCTGCCCAGGTCTGCTCTAACTTTAGTGAGCATTTCTTCCCTGTGTTCGTGACATCAGACATCCTTTCATCTTTAGCCCCATCATCCTATTGACGTCAACTCCCTTTATGCGACGTTTGAACATATGTCAGATGCACCTGCCTACCCTCGGTCGATGGATCCTGTCGGAGTTGTCACGGGGTAAATGTCCAGTCGAACGTCGGGAGTGTTACCACCAATCCGAATGTATCAGTCATCGACGAGGTTGCGGGTGTGGTCGTTGGGTTTACGCCAACTAGTGTCGATGCTAATGGGAGCGATACGCCGAAAGGCACTATTGTCAATGAAGCATCGACTATTGGTGCTAATGTTGCTCATAAGGTATTGACGTTGGCCTTCTAACATAGCCGATGCTCGAGCAGGATAGCCCTGACGAGGAGCATCGGCCTACCCCCCGGGCATTACGACGAAGGATTGTTGTTTGGCTTCTCTTGTTGCCGATGCCTCGTGACCGGCCATCCCAATCTGGTCTCCTGACGTAAGTATCCTCGTGTTTATACTAGAATACCTCCCTTCTTATCCATCTAACCTTTTATTTCTAGTACTTTGACCCGATAATTCTCCTTCGACATCAGCCCGTATCTTGATGCCGATGAGGTTGTCAGTGCTGCCTTGTCGGCTATTGCTCCGTTGATTTCGGAGGTGAGGGAGGTTTTATTAGATCTGCTGTGTCAGCTGGCGGACCCAATCGAGGTATTGGTCAATAACTCGGGCCCGATAAGGACTCATTTTGATGATATTTCGGGTTCTCTTACTCTGGAGTTAATCGATGCCCTTACTCATGCCACCTTTCTAGAGTTTCACCGGCCGAGGCTGCAATGGGCCATGCAGTAGATAGTCGATCGAGCTAGTTGATCATCGCTGTTGGAGACAATAAAGACCGATAAGTCAATGGTGATTGAAGATCTAGGCCCCATGTGAGTTTTGGTAATTAATGACAAGTGTGCTTGTGGACTAATATTTTTCTTAAGTGTGAAGGAAATGATTAGTCCCGCATAAATGGAGCACAAGATGGAAAACCCTAGAACTTTGACGTGTTAAAGAGCGACGACAAAAGGTTTGAATAAATCTAGAAATTGATCGAGGTGTTTGGAGCGATCGATTAGGCTAGGTCTCAATTTTATTTTTTGCCGTACTATAAAGGGGTTCCATCTTGGTTATGAGTTGATTTTCAAGTACCAATTTGCATTGCATATAGTAGCTCTTGGTCATGTGTGGATTTTTGCAAAAGTTACAAATTGCTAGAAATATTAAATCTACAAAAAATGTGTCTTCTGTAGTTTTTCTGGCACCTGGCGGTCAGACCGACCAAGGGTCCAGTCCGACCGGCCAGTGGTTGGCGGTCTGACCGGCCAGGGGCCGGTCCGATCGATGTGCGTAGAAAAGACTTTTGCTGCTTTACAGAGCCGACGGGGACCCTATTGGTCTGACCGAGCCTATGGCCAGTCAGACCGGGTAGGGCCGGTCCAACCGAGCCAGCATGGCCTATCAGACTAGGTCACCCTGTCACATCAGCAAATGGCTTGTTTTCTACGTTGCAAAGAGGGTCGGTCCGACCGGCCCAAGATGGGCAATCAGACTGATAGTGCGCTGTTTTGCCACCTATCTTTGCAACGGCTAGTATTTGTGCGTGTGGCTATATACCCTTGCTACAACTCCTTTGCTAGACTTTTGGCACTCATTTGAGCATACCTGAGCACTAGAGAGTCTCTCCCACCATTGAGCACTAAAATTGAGCACTAAAATTGAGCACTAGTGTGGCTGGGAAGCAAAGGGTGATCAAGTGATCGGTAGATTGCATTGCATTTGCATTTTTGGCACTTGATCGTCTTCTCCTAACTTTTATTGCATCTTATTACTCTTGGAGGTTGCCACCTCCTAGATGGCTCGGAGGAGAACCCATTGATCTCTCCAAGAAGGTTGTGGAGGAGACCGGGAGGTTTTGAAGGCTGGAGCTCGCCTATCCGAGTGGAGAAGAGCTACCACTAGTGATCGAGGCCCGAGAGTTGCACTTCGAGTGCCGACTCATCTTCAAGCTAATTCCTCCTTGAGGAATCCATGGCTTGGTGAAGAGAGCGGTCAAGTGAAACTCGCCTCAACGAGGACGTAGGAAATTGGCAAATTTCTGAACCTCGATAAAATTCGGTTGTCTCTAGTCTCCTTTACTTTGAGCAAGTTAAATTGAGCAATTTAATTTCATAGAGTAATTTAACCTTGTCATCCTAGGTTGCAAACTTTTAGACTTAGGTGAATCTCACTTATCTCTAGGATCATTTGTATTGATAAGAAAATTCATTAAAACTTGTCTTGTTCTAGTTAAAGCTTAATTAGTTTTAAAAACCGCCTATTCACCCCCCTCTAGTCGGTACATCGATCCTACAGTGATGACTGAGGGTGCTCTCTTGGATTGTCTTGAGGGTGATTCGTCGGCCGCGTCACAAAAACTCGATCAGCTACGAGCGGAGGAGGCTGACTTAATGTCAAAGCTGGACGGGGTTTAGTTAAATCGCCAAAAGGGAGGGTGCTTTGTCTTCCTTTCCGGTTCGTGTTAAGGCGTAGAAATGCTGGCTCGCCAATGCCATTCACCACGCGCAACGTCGTCATCGTCTTCTTCAAGATGTTCCTAGTTTGGACGCTGAGGATCGGGCCACCCTTTGGGACATTGATGCAATTAGGTTGTGGGCTATTGAAGCAATCTAGTGAGCGTTCCTTTGACTTTATGTAAAATCATAGATCTTGTAATGAAACATTTGTCCCTTCTTGTAATATATTGATTCCGTTGTGTTGATCTTGTGTTCCTTTGTGTTTAAGGGCGATGCCTTCGCATCATCCGTCGGAAGGCGATACTGGTATCGACTTGTATTTATGTGTAGGTCTTTAGGTGCTTATGAAGGTTGTCCTCGGTCTCTCACCAGGTCGAGATCTACCTTTCATAGTTCATCGGTAGTCGTGAAGCCTTGACGAGTCCATCCTTTTGTCGATATCGCCCTCACAGGGTGAGATTGGGTAGTTCTTCGCTGACGGGTTTAACTCCATCGTCTGATACTTCAAGAAAATTGCCATCCCAAGCCTTTCTTGATAGGCAGACGACTCCTTCTGCCTCCCATACTAACAAACCAGTTGTTTCTATGTTAACCGATTTATCGATGGAAACGATTTCCACTTGATCACTGACCCACTAAACCAAGCTCTGGTGCATTGTCAAGGAGACGTAGAAATTTGCATGTATCCAATCACGTCCTAGCAACAAGCTGTAAGATTAATTTTCTTCTATAACGAAGAAGGTAGTCGACATCGTCTTTCTTCCAATCGTGAGTTATGTATTTAGTACTCACATCGTGTCTGACAAGATACCACTGAAATCCCTTAAGACCATATTAGTTATGATGAGGTCCTCCGACGTTTTTCCCAGCTTACAGAAAGTGGCGTAAGGCATTAAGTTGACACGTCCCTCCATCTATCATCATTTTGGACATCAGCTTCCCGTTAACTACACCTTTGACATACATAGGTCTTAGGTGCAAATGCTTATGAGGACATTGATAACAATGATAAAGACATCCAACACTCTATCATTCCTAGACCAATCACTCGCTCTCGTGTCTGCAAGCTTAATTATGAGGTGCGTTCATTTCTTACTTTACATAATGATATGGATATGGATGGGATGATACTTATGGGTGATATTTTGACTCTAAGAAACTTGGGAGAAGCACTTCTAGATCAAACACAAGAGTGAGAGGTAGCGCAACAATCCAATTCGGATTCCACTTCAAACTCTGATTTCAGTTCAGTTTCAGCAGAACACCCTTCATTAAAATGGGCATAACTTTCTCATACGGAATAGGATTGAGGCTTTCTTTAAGGAGTTGGAAATATAACGAAAATATCTTTCCAATGAATCTGGTGCCAAGTCTTGGTTCGTTATGAAACGTTCTGTGTCATCCGAACAAGTCATCAGGTTCTGCGTCACCATTTTGGCCACTTTGGGATTTGTATCCATTTGGGGCCTTAAGCCCAATATTAGGGAAGACTTTACACAAACCGTAGGTATTAATACTTTATAGACGTCATGAATTAGGTTTGGGTTTTGCTTAGTTTAGAACTGCCTTGCAGATTGAATTCTGACGTTCGTCAGATTGTGGAACCCCGCTTGAGAAATCGATCTCTCATCTGTTTGCGAGATTGTGTTTCCGTGTTCTTGCTTGTGTTCTCGATTCGCATGCAGGGATAAGCCTTCTTGGCGAGGTCAATAGCGTTCGAGCGTGGTTGATAACCAATGGAGCCGTGGTGTAGCTATTGCAGGGTTTGGATCAGTGCTGATCGGAAGCTGGATAGTCAACGTCGAGTCCTCCACCAATCGAGTTTACCCCCTTTGAAGGAAGATCGGACACCCATGCACATCAAGTAGTATCAGAGCCCAAGTTTCCCATTAAGTATCACTGTATCCCTTAGATTATTCTTCGCCTTATCCTAGAACTCCAGAAAAGCCGCAAAAAAAGAGTCGTAGACATCTAGGGCAAATTATCCATATCGTCCTAGTGTTTTGAGCCTTTGCAATTTCGTCACGGTGTCATATTGCTGAGTTTTGATCCATTGTCAATGTCGGGTCACTGGTTTAGAGTTGTGTTCTTGATCGTGAGTCAAATCCATAACCTTGCTTAGTCTGGGGATATCCGAATCCAACCCTAAACCCTAGTCGGAGTCGGTTCGGAGTCAGTTTGACCTTGCCTCGGTAAATGGCCATAAATTTTGCATACGGTCTCTATTTGAGCTCTACCACCTGTCAAAATGATCCGGACGAAAAAAGAATCCAGCTGTTAGCGGCAAAGCCCCTTACGATTGGGGTAAGGGGGCTAAATTCAGCCGGTAAGACAGAGTTCTAGAGGGGTTTTTGTTTGCAGCCAGCTTAACTTCCTTTTCGGGTACCTCATTGAGTACTTATTGTTTGAGAAGTCTGTAAAAAAAGAGAAATAAGAAAGTTCAGTGTTGTTACCTATATCTCTAAGTGCTATGTTTTGGTGTTCTTGTTATTAGAGTTGGCTTCTCTTCTCGTTTCTAGGAGCACAAGTTAGACTAGCAACCAAGAAAAATATTGTTGATTATTATTGAGCTTTACTAACTGTTGTCGATCTGTGCTAATCCTTGCTACCAAAGATCAGCCTTCGAGCTCCACCTTCCTTCTGATCAGTATGGTTTCTAGCTGGGAATAGCTATACTCACGACTTCAACGGTATCATCCCAAGCCGACCGTTGTTGTTCCACCTTCTACGATTGGTAAGAACCTTGCAAGAACTTGGTGAAACGCTTGAGTGTGAGCGACTCCACATCCTAGTAGTTCATAGGAAACTAATGCACTTGTGAGCTTGTTTGTGTTTTGTGTTTCCACTAACTATGGAAGGATCACACCAAGGTGATGGAGATGAATGTGTGTCCAAGTTGGAGCTTGGAAAGCTACTACAAGAACTCAATGCAAACATCGTTAAGAGTAACAAGGACAATGAGAACAGATTGGAGAGGATAGAGAGGAGCATTACCACCCTCGTCACCAGGATGGAGAACATAGAGACACACCAAGCGCCACCTAACGATAGGGCTAAGAATCTTGAGGCAGATGGCATAAATCAAGAAGAGTATATCCACCCCTTGCTTGAGACCCTCCTCCCCGTCAACGAAATCCATGTCGTCAAGGTATGGGAGGTAATAATGAAAACAACTCTCATCCGATAATTTGTTTGCTAAGGTTAAGTTCAGCATACCACCTTTTTTTGGCTCTTTTGATGCTGAGACATATCTGAATTGGGAGATGACAGTAGAATAAAAATTTAACTCTCATCTTGTTCCAAAAATTCATAGAGTTAGACAAGCCACTAGTGAGTTTACCGATTTTTCTATTATTTGGTGGAATGAGCTATCAAATGTAGGCTTAGAACCTGACACATGGGATGGGCTAAAGAGATCTATGCATGGTAGATTTGTCCCCACTACTTATAAACATGATTTGCATCAAAAATTATAGTGTTTAAACCAGGGAAATAAATCTGTAGAGGAGTACTACCAAGAACTGCAATATGAATGTTGCGTTGTGAGGTAGTTGAGGATGAGGAGGGTAAAATGGCTAGATTTTTTGGTGGCTTAAGAATAGAAATACAGGACATAGTTAATTATAAGGAATATAATTCTCTCAATAGATTGTTTCACCTTTCTATGAAGGTAGAAAAAAATTGTAGGGACGACAGCCGAAATCGAAGAGCAACTTCACCGACACAAGAGCGGCGTCTACAACAGGAAAATCAACACTACCTTCTCCTGCACGGTATGCTGCCCCCTTCATACCTAGGGCGTGTTCAGGAGCATCGTCGTCTTCACTACCACTAGAGGAGAAGAGTAAAACAGTCCTACCAGCAAATAGTTCATTATCGGTTGCTTCTACAGGTCAAACCAGGGGGAGATATTTTGACTCTAAGGAACTTGGGAGAAGCACTTATGGATCAAACACAAGAGGGAGAGGCGCACAACAATCCAATTCGGATTCCACTTCAAACTCCGATTTTGGTTCGTTTTCAGCATAACACCCTTCATTAAAACGGACATAACTTTATCGTACTAAGGCGGATTGAGGCATTATTTAAGGCGTTGGAAAGAAAATGAAAATATATTTCCAATGAATCTGGTGCTAAGTCCTGGTTCATTACAAAACGTTTTGTGTCGTCGAAACAAGTCATCAGGTTCTGCGTCACCATTTTGGGCCACTTTGGGCTTTGTATCCGTTTGGGGCCTTAAGCCCAACATTAGGGAAGACTTTACACAACCCCTAGGTATTAATACTTTGTAGCCGTCATGAATTAGGGTTGGGTTTTTCTTAGTTTCGTACTGCCTTGCAGATTGAACTCTGATGTTCGTTAGATTGTGGAACCCTGCTTGACAAATCTCATCTATTTGCGAGATTGTGTTTCAGTGTTCTTGCTTGTGTTCTTGATTCGTGTTCTTGGCGAGGTCAATCGTGTTCGGGCATGGTTAATAACCAATGGAGCCATGGTGTAGCAATTGTGTGGTTCATATCAATGCTGATCAGAAGCCGGATCATCAACGTCAAGTCCTCCACCAATCGAGTTTACCCCCTCTGACGGAAGATCGGGCACCCATGCACATAAAATGCCTAGGGTCGTCTGTTTTGTCAAATATTGTTGGCTATGGAGCCAACACTAGTTGAGCCATCATATTTGCCCAATCTGTGTTGTCTTCAAAAGACGCCCGATATTCTGCAGGGAGAAAGAAAACCATGTTTACCCCTGTGTCCCTCTTGCCATCGTGATCAGCCTTGTCTTTCACTCGCCATTCACTTTTGGTCCTAGAGGCCGATCATCTTCCTCGTCGTACCATTGTTCCTTTAGTTCTCTCTGCCGCAGACATTGTACCCTTCTCTTCTAGTTTCTCATGAAAATCCCACTGGAGCACCATCGCGGCCCCTCTAGTGCAGTCATGTCATCATCGGCTGTCTGGCTGATTTCTTTGGGACTAATGGGGCCGAGGCTCTCAAGCATGGATACCCTTGGCGGTGACCACCTTCGGTGAATGGCTTCTTGACCATGCGGCCTTGGCTTGATGTTGCATGGCCAATGGTCATCTCGTGCTCTACCTTTGATGCCACACTCCGGGCAGTCGTCCATTGACGGTAGTCGTAGCCCCTCATTCTAGCACAACATGAATAACTCATAGTTCCAATGGGGGTTGAAATGTGAGTAATCATGACTATCTATATTGTCCACCCTGTCAATAGCAAAAATGGCATAAATGGTCGAAATTGTCAAAACATCAATTTGGTACTTTTGTGCCGAAAATATGCAGTCCTGGCATAGGCCGGTACAACCGAACATATAGTCCCGGTATGACTGGCCATGTATGCCCGATACGACCGACCATATAGGCCCGGTCAGATCGGCCCAACTCGAGTCCGAGACAGATTAATTGGTTTTAGGATGATTTTATCCCTAATTGATTTTAATGACCTAGACTCATCTCTTAATCAAATTAGAGTAGGATTTAAGCCTAGGAACGACAAGACCACCCCCTATATATAGGGGCAAGGCCGATTCAAATGGACTCTCTAAAAAACCCTAGCAGATAATCTACTATTCGCTTGAATCATTCTTTTTTACCCGTTAACTTTCCTTTCCCTAGGAGTAGCCTTACCTCATCCATCTTTGTTGGTTTGCAATGTAAACCATCGGTAATCCTTGTCGATTCACTTTTGAATCGTCCATTTAATCCGCGTAACAGATTTTTATCGGTTTTTATCGGTAATTTGGTCTCTAGACCGAATTGTTTCTGATTTTTGGTGTTTTGCAGAGCTTGGATGGTCATCTTCATCATAAAGAAACCATATGCACTGAGCCATCTTTGTCGGCACAATCACCGGTGAGCCAAGGCGATCACTGCCCCACATGTTGGTTCGATGACTTTCTGCCACCGGGCTGACTAGGCCGTGTCGGCAATAGTCGGTCCCCAATCGCCTTCCCTCCATCTGTCGGTGCGACCGCCCATGCACCATTGGTCCAACCGACAACCCTAGACCGGTCTAACCGCTTGCATCTGATCGGCCTCCTTCACCTTTGGTCGGTCCATGCGCCGTCCCCCTGCATTGCTAGTCCGACCACCACCTTTAGGCCAGTCTGACCAACCCCTTCACCACGGTCCAACCAGCCATGCTTAAGGATGGAAATCGTACCTGATTACCCGTTTACCCGTGGGTAAAAACCCTATTAGGGTCGCGTTTGTTCTCAATTTCATACATGATGGGTAAATACGTATGGGTATGGGTATCGACTACCCATACCTATTTACCCGATTATCCTCACTATAAAAATAAATCTAAAACCCTAAAACCACCTATCCCACTTCTCTCTTCTCTCTCCACCCTCTCTAGCCCCCCAATCTCTCTTCTCTCCTCCCTCCCCTTCTCTCCTCCCCTCCACTCCCGCAACCCCACATCATCTTGTGCTCCTTCTCGCTGGCGTGCCACCGCACGTCTCCCTGGGTTGTCCCACACCGCCAAGCATCTTCCTATGCTTGCTCGCACCACCCCACATGCCACCGAGCATCGCGCTTTGCACTAGCCCATGCAGCAGTGTGCTGCGCATCCCATGCGCTTCCGAACTCCTATGCACCCCCATGTGCCACCAAACACCTGTGCCTGTGTGTTCGCGCACACACGTCAAGTGACACCATGCATGAACCGACCGGCCAGCCTCCACAGTCAACAACCAGAGCTTTTTGTTCAGTTTTTTTCGTGGGTAAATGGGTATACCCGCGGGTACATGGTGCCCGTGTGTTACAGGTATGGGCATGGGTTTTTACCCATCGGGTAAACGGGTACGGGTATGGGTATGCACTAACCGTAACCTTCATAACCAATTGCCATCCCTAGCCCTGCTTTGGTTTGTTTGATCATTTCTCCTACACTTCGGTTAGTTGAACTATATTATTGCATTAGGTTTGATTGCCTAGAGACTCCACCATATCCCCTGGTCAGTAAAGGGTCATCGGAACGAGGTCTCAGCATCGCGTGACGTCTAGTGGGCCACCCCTTGGCATTTGTGTGCTTTTGGATTGCCAAACTAACATCAGTGTCCATTGGTGCTTTATCGATATATTTTAGCGTCAACACACTTTTTGGTGCTCTGCTGGGGACATACATGCCCAACATGACTATGCCGACGATGGGTACGACTACTACGACTACATCAATGGTACCCTCTACGTCAGCGAACATGGTGGGGAGTGTGGAGATCAATAATGATAATGCCATCCTCCCCACCATCGATGACATCTTTGAGGAGGACAGGCCCGAAATCAAGGCCAAGACGAAGGAGTTGCATGCCCTCAGCTTGGATGCTACACAAAGACTCGCACGAGTTTTGGTAAAGCGTACTCCCGATCTTCCCAGCATCTTCCATGTATAAGGTAACGCCACCATCCCCTTCTCTATCCCCTCATACACCGAGCAAAATATCACCCACAACAGTATATCAGGAGTTTCCGCTACTTTTGCAAACCATCTAGGGCCCAATGTCGAGTCTAGGATGGAGGCAATGTTTAAGAGATTTGATTTTTTCTGAGGCCGCTTCTCCGACTCTGATTGCTACCGTACCCCTGTTCACCACATAAAAAGTAGAACCGATCAGAGTACGAGAAAGAGTAGCGCGTCTACAGCCTCAGCACCAGGGCCGAGACCTCACCCTTCATGTTAGTCAAACCAGCCATCATGCAATCAGACCGGTATGTGCCAGCCCGCAGCATAGAGCTTGCACGCCAGCCTGCCATTGTTGCCAACAACGATCGGTCCAGACTGGCTACCAGACAAGTCCGACTAACCAACATACACTTGGTTAGACCAGCCCGATGCCCGGTCAGACCAGCCCACCAATATTTTATCTGCCGCCTCCACCAGCGCCTACACCACCTTTGCCCACATCGCCCGCACTTCCTGCTCCTGCATACCGTCATAGGCCCAAACATATCGCATACCACGAAGTAGATGGACGACACGCTGGGATACCATTACTTGTCATGCCCCCGCACGAGAGGCATGCGCAAGATAGAGGCGTAGATGACATAGACAAGCGTATCCACACTTTGTTTAGAGAGTATATGGGCTTCATATGCTGGGATCGGACTAGGGTTTCCCATAAGCGGTACCAGGACTATTTCAACACAATCCCCTATCCTCGCGGCTTTAGGGTTCCCGAGTTCACCGAATTCGATGGCGAGGGTGTTGATAGCAAAAAATGGCATTGATGGTTAAGATTGTCAAAATATCAATTTTGGTAATTTGGGCCAAAAATGCACATGTCTTGGGTTAGGCCGAAGCCCTACAGGGCCGAAGGACCACTAGGCTACGGGGTTCAGAAGCTTCTAGCCAGCCCACAACCTTCGGCTAGAGGCCTTCAGAGGCCCACTCCACCGAAGCTTCGGCCCGAGGAGTAGGCTTCGGTGGGCCTAGCCGAAGGCCCACTTCGGGCAGAGTTAGAGATTGAGTCTGATTTTAGACTAAGTCTTTTATGCGTGATCAAACAAAATTCCACCAGATTAGGCTTAGAGATTAGAAGTCTAGCCCCTATAATATAGGGGTGAGGCCGGTTCAGAACCCCCAACACAAATCAACCACAAAGCCCTAGCTTTGAACCGTACTTTACTTTATCTTTTTTTCTGTATTCTTCGTGGGCTTGCCTGGAAGCCCTCCGACGGCCACATTAGAATAGTGGTAATCCTTATTACTTCGCTTGTGAAGTATCCGTTAATCTACGTAATAGATTGCTATCACCTTGTTACTTCGCTTGTGAAGTATCTGTTAATCTACGTAATAGATTGCTATCCGCCCTTGCTACTTCACCTGTGAAGTATTCGCTAATCTGCGTAATAGATTTCTACCTTCGCCACTAGTGCAACACATAGCACAATCGGTCCTCAGGCCGAATTGGTAATTCGAATCTACTCTATTCTAGGTTTCCCACATTCGAAGCTACTTCGTCGGAGGTGTCTGGAGCTGAGAGATCGGTTTCGGAGGTTGCAGAGAACACCCCTTCGGCGAGGAGTGCTTCTTCGACTGCCCGTGTCGGACCATCACGCTGTTGTCGGTTTGGCCGATTCCCGCACGCAATGTGCTTCGCTGATAGACTTCGCCATGATAGGCTTTGCCACGCCCATACTCCGCTCTGGAAGAAGTCGCGCTTGCGCGTTGTACCTAAGTCATTTCCCTTTACCTCACTGTATCGGAGAATTTACGCCGAAACCCCGCTGTTCGGAGGTGATTGTCGCATCCAGATCGGTTTGGAGTTTACCTCAGGCCAGATCAGTCCAAACAGCCGAAGGCACCCTTCGGTGGGACACTTCGCATCAGACGCCGAAGGTACACTTCGGTGACACCCTTCGCACAATACTTTGAATCAGTCAGGCTCCGTCCAGTTTCTGACTTGTTCTGTTTAATACATTTCTTTCAACTAATTGGATTATTTCTGTGTGATCTGATTACCTGGCGACTGCACCCCCTTACCATGGTGAAGGGTAGTCGGAATACGATGTCGGTGTTGTGTTACGCTTAGGCTTGTCCCTAAGTATCCGCACACTTTTGGATTGTCGAACTGACCCAAGTGCGGGGGCACATTTCTGTGTCAACACACTTTTTGGCGACTTCCGTTGGGGAAAAGCGACGCCAACATGACGGGTACATCTACATCAGCTGTCGGTACATATACAACACTACTACGTACCTACACCGCCGATGGACGCCATAGGAGGCGTGGATATCGACAACCGCAACATCCTAACACCTACTCTTGAAGACATTCACGCAGAAGACCGAGTAGAAATCGAGGCAAAGATGAAGGCACTCGAGGACATGATGCTTGGAGGCTACGTCAAGATGCGCTTGGGCTTCATCAAGGCACGACTCATCGCCCCCGACCTTGATTAGATCTAGGTAACACCCGTATCACCTCGTTTATCTTCTTTAGAGATTGAGCAAAAAATAGCCGCATCGGTAGATCAGGCCATTAGCGCTTTGCTAGCCAACCATTTAGATTCGGCAATTAGCTCCCAAGTAGAGGTGACACTTAGAAGGTTGGGCTTTACTGAGGCCATACCATCAGCCCTATTGATAGTATACCTCTGGTAAAACATGTTTACAACAGAACTGACAGTAGTATTGGAAAAACCGTTACGTCTCTGGCCTCAACATCCGTGGCCAAGACCAGTCTTACGGCCAAGCTAGCACCACATACCATGCGCTGCCCCCACCTGCGCCGATGCCATCCTTGCCCACACTGCCTGCACCACATGCACAGGCACATAGGCTCAAGCACGTCATACAGTTAGTGCATGGGGAGGAAGCCCATGGCCGACACACCGATATCCCACCGTGTGGTCGCGCCCCCGCATGAGAGACGTGCATAGGCAGCGGGCCAGGATGACCTTGAGGAGCGAATCCACGCACTATTTAGGGAATGCACTGGCTTCGTGCCTAGGGGTCGGGCTAGGGTTACTAGAAGCCATATCCCAACCATTTTGATACAATACCCTACCCCCCGCGGCTATAGAATCCCCGAATTCACTAAGTTCGAAGGTGAGGGTAACAGAACCACACTAGAGCATGTTAGTCAATTTTTAGCACAGTGTGGAGAAGCTAGCGGGTCAGATGCTCTAAAACTTAGACTATTGTCTGTCTCGCTATCCAACACCGCTTTCACTTGGTTTTTGGCACTCCTGCCGAACTCCGTCCAAACGTGGGACGAATTAGAACAAAAATTCCACGACTATTTTTATACAGGTGAGACAGAACTTAGGCTCTCACACCTAACATCGGTTAGAACAGAAATCTAATGAGGGCGCCTCTGAGTATATCAAGCATTTTAGGGACACTAGAAACCAATGTTTTAGTCTTAATATTTCAGAAAGGGATTTGGTGGATCTAGCTTTTAGTGGATTGCGTTCTGAGATTAAAGAGAAACTAGACAACGAGAACTTTTTAGAGGTTAGCCAAGTCTTGTAGCAGGCTCTGGTCTAGGAAGGCCGAGCCAAAGATAAAAGTTTATTAGGACGTTTAACAAGCCTAGGGCTGAAATCCAAGTCATGGAACCCTCCGATGAGAGAAAGAGGAATCGGCCAACATGTACGCGACCGAATGGGTTTGGAACGCTAAGAGTAAACCTATCACTTGCTCTGAGTTACGACCATCTCCCACGAGAATTGGCCTAGTGAGGTCAAGTACTCATTTGGACATAACTAAGTGTGATAAAAATATTGATTTTCTCTTAAAGAACCAGCTTCTCAGGTTGCCTAAAGGCCAAGTCATTCCATCTGCCGATGAGTTGAAGAAACATCCATATTATAAGTGGCATGATTCACATTCACATATACTAATGACTGCAATGTTTTTCGGCGGCAGGTTCAATCGTCCATAGAAGAAGGACAATTGAAAATAGACCACAATCCAAAATGAAGCTGTACAAAGATCCCTTCCCCATCAACGCCGTCGACCTCGGCGAGAAGAAGGTGTTGATTCAGCCATAACAGGCCGAGTCGACTAAAGGGAAGGCAGTAATTGTTGGAGAGCCGCACACACGCACACTCATACCTAAGAACCCCGAGGTGGGAGTGTGGAAGTAAAACTTTAGCATTCCTTCGGCTAAGGCTCGCAAGACGCCGAAGGTAACATATAATATGTTGTTAAACAAGCACCAAAGAAAACCCAAAGGAAACGGGCCCCCGTGCTAAGACAACTAAGTCAGTCGAAGGGCCCAAAGGCATCTAGAGGGTGGCTTCAGGCCACATGGCTGAGCCTTCCTCATGATGGCTTCATACCGCAATGGCCAAACCATCCACATGGTGACTTCGGGCCACAGTGGCCTAAAACTCCGTACAATGGCTTCGGACCTCAGTGGCGAACCCCCCGTACAGTAGCTTTGGACCCCAATGGCCAAACCACATGTAGAGCGATTTGGCCCCCAATGGCCGAATCCCGCACCACTCTGGACAAACCCTTCGACAGGAGGCTTCGGCCCACACTGGCCGAACGTACCTCCGGCCTCGCAGGACCCCTCACTGATATGGTCTGAGACACCATCGACTCTGCCAAACCCCCCTCCGGGTAATGGGTTCGGCTCACAGGGGTGAAGCCACTGGAGCCACTGATGCCTCCGTCGTACAACTGAGCGGGGACTCCATGGGCTCCATATGTATCACAGCCGGAGTACCCTCCGCAACTTAACGCAATGCCTCGTTTTCCTTTGGTGTATTATGAATGGCAGGGACAAACAGACACAGCGGAGGGAGGCATCATCCACAGGCTATCCGTGGTACCTCCGAATCGGCTCGTGCAAAGCGAAGTCGACAGAAGAATACGGGCGCGAAGAGGCAAGCAAGGACAGGGAGTCCGAAGCTATCACAGTCAGAGTAGGTCTTTGGAAGTCCCAATCCTGAAGGCCCCTACACCGAAGTCTGACGGAGGTAAGTCCCCTGCTTCTGTAGAAGCCCGCAGCCGGAGCTTGGTTTGATCGGCCGAACGAGGCCGGTCGATTGCCGGGGTACGCAGCGAAGGCTCCTCTGAATACAGTAGTGTGCGAGGCGAGGTGGGTAGTACCACTTCGGCTAGAGTTAACAGGAACCCAGCAGTGGCACTTGGCACCAAGCCACAACCATCTTGGGCACCTCCAGGCATGTCCAAATCACAAAAGAGGCGTCTACAATGACTACAGGCATAGGAGGATGAGCGAGACACTATTTTTGAAGAAATTCGCCCGCGGCCAATGACAGACAGGTATGGAGGATGAAGCCGGTTGAGATAACCAACCCGACCACTAGTCTAAGTGACGACGATGACGACATGCTCGACGATGACTACTCGCCCATCTCCGAGGGCCCGCACCCCAGGCGATGGACATCAATGTCATCAGGCTACCCGCCGAGTTTGCCCTGCCGCAGGACGAGGCCGAGGTTGCTCAGTGAACCTCGGCCCATGCAATGCTATCTTTGAGAAACCCGAGGACTTGGCTCACCATTTAAAGCTCTCTACGTCAGGGGTCACATTGACAGAAAGCCGATTTCCCGGATGCTTGTTGATGGTGGCGCCACTATTAACTTAATGCCTTACTCGCGATTGAAGAAACTTGGCAGGGATGAGGATGATCTGAAGAAGACCAACTTGATGCTCAACGGCTTCAACGACGAGAGTTCCGAGGCCAAAGGCTCTCCATGGAGTTGATAGTAGGCAACAAGACATTGCCAATAGCATTCTTCGTCGTCGATGTACAAGGTAACTGTAGCGTGCTGCTTGGGCGCGACTGGATTCACGCAAATTGCTGCATTCCTTCTACTCTGCACCAATGCCTAATTCAGTGGGCGACGATGAAGTAGAAGTCATTCCCGCAGACACTTCGGCCCAAGTGGCATTGCCCGATGTGTCAGTTGATGCCATTCACAACAAAGTAGTGTACCTGTCAGGTAGAGATATTTCGGATTACGATTTTGTTAGCGTGTCCGGAGGATGTTTTGTACCAGTGTCTATAAAGCCGGCTAGTGTAGCACAACTATTTTTATATTAATAGTCATGTCTAGCAAGAGTAATCTGGATTAGCTAAAGTCTCATGTAGAGCAGTATCGGTCTACTAAAGGGTATCACCAAATCCATCGAGGACTTTAGTGAAGTAGAGAAATTAGGACAAGGTTTTGCGTCGGCCGATCCCTTAGAAGAAGTTGACATAGGTGATGGTAGCATCCCGAGGCCGACTTTTGTAAACCAACATTTCCAGCCTGATGAAAAGGCCGAAGTAATAAAGTTTTTTTGGTCGTATGTCGATTGTTTCGCATGGGAATATAGCGAGATGTCAGAACTAAGCTGTGAGCTCATGGAGCATTGACTACCTATCAAGTCTGGATTTAGGCCTTATAAATAGCCTCCTCGTCGCTTTAATTTGGTCGTCTATGACCAAGTTAAAGAAGAAGTGGAGTGACTGCTCAAAGCTGAATTTATTAGGCCATGCAGGTATGCAGAATGGGTCGCTAACATTGTGCCTGTAGAGAAGAAAGGGAGCGGCAAAATACGAGTTTGTATTGATTTCAGGGATTTGAACAAGGCCACTCCAAAAGACGAGTATCCAATGCCGATAACTGAATAAGATGCTTCAGGACACAAGGTACTGAGTTTTCTTGATGGCAATGCTGGTTATAATCAAATATTTATGGCCGAAGAGGACGTCTACAAGACAGCCTTTCGATGCCCTGGTTTTGTCGGTTTTTCGAGTGGGTCATTATGACTTTTGGTTTGAAGAATGCTGGCGCTACATATCAGCATGCTAAGAACTTGATCTTTCATGACTTGCTTAGTTAGAAGTTTACATTGATGATGTTGTAGTCAAATCGGATGCTATGGGAAACCATTTAGCCGATTTGAAAGTTGCTTTTGATAGGATGCGACATTATGGCTTAAAATGAACCCACTCAAATGTGCTTTTGGCATGTCGGTGGGTAAGTTCTTAGGTTTCATGATTCATGAAAGAGGCATAGAGATTGATCCTAAGAGGCTTGAGAAAATTAGAAACGTTACGACACCGACATGCAAGAAAGATGTGCAAAAGTTGCTAGGCAAGATGAATTATTTGTGTCGCTTTATATCTAACTTGTCTAGCAAGATTGATGCCTTTATCCCCATACTCCAGCTAAAGAGCGAGGCCGAGTTCACTTGGGGAAGTCAGCAAAGCGCCTTTGAGAAAATCAAGGAGTGTTTGTCATCGCCGCCCGTGGTGGGAGCACCCAAAGTCGAGATTCTGTTTCGGCTGTACATCGCTACTGAAGATAGCATGATCGGGGCCATGCTAACCCATGAGGTATTAGGAAAAGAGTACATCATCACGTTCTTGAGCCCCGCCTGCTGGACGCCGAGACTAGGTACGCGTTTGTGGAATGTTTATGTTTACCACTTTACTACGCGTGCACTAAATTACGCCACTATCTTCTCCCTACTACATGTGGGTCATTTGCCAAACCGACGTTATAAAGCACATGTTACAAAAGCCGATTCTAAGTGGAAGAATCGGAAAGTGGGCTTACGCTTTGATTGAATATGATTTGGCCTATGAACCCCTAAGAGCTATGAAAGGCCAGATTGTAGCCAACTTTATAGTTGATCACCACATAGATGTCAGTTGGACTGACAATGTTGCTTTGATTGAGGTTGTACCATGGAAACATTATTTTGATGGTTCAGCTTGCAAGAATGGCCAATGTATTGGAGTGGTTCTCATATCACCTAGCGGAGCGTACTTTGAAACCTTGGCTCGTTTAATTTCCCTCTACTAACAACCAAACTGAATATGAGGGTTTACTGCTAGGTCTTGAATTGTTGGAATCCATGGGTGTTAAACATGTTCATGCGCATGGTGATTCCCGTTAGTGGTGCAAAAAGTGGCTAAGAGTGCTCAATGTTTTAATGGCTTGCTAAATGGCTACTTGGATAAGTGCCTGGACATAGTTGCTACTTTTGATGACTTCAAAATTTCTGACCGTGAGCCAAAGTCCTCAGGACAGTGAGGGTTTCCGGGAGTCCGGACCCTCCGGCAGGGGGCTTTGGCCTGATGCGCTCCGCACAGCCAGTCCAGCCAGGCTTCGGTAGAAGCAAGAAGGGCTCGGGGGACACCCAAAATCAGTAGCCTAGACATGTTTTCAGGGAGTGAGCTAGCGAAACCATCAAAAGTCCAGTATTTGAGAGACCCTAGCCAAAGGGTTGATCAGAAAGTTCGGCGATAAGCGTTTAAATTTGTTGCTAGACGACACACTGTATCACCGAACCATTGACAGAGTAATGTTAAAGTGTATAGACCGTGAATGATCCTAAGTGGCTATGGGAGAAGTCCATGAAGGACTTTGTGGCACTCATCAGTCGGCCCAGAAAATGAGTTGGATGCTCAAAAGAGTGGGTTTCTACTAGCCGACTATGACTGAGGATTGTTTCAAGTATTATAGAGGGTGTGAAGCATGCCCAAAGTTTGGCAATACTCAATTAGCTCCTGCTTCATTACTTAACCCTATTGTCAAGCCATGGCCATTCCGAGGTTGGGGTTTAGACTTCATCGGCCAAATTCACCCTCCTTCCTCAAAAGGGCATCGGTTCATGTTGATGGTGATGGACTACTTCACCAAGTGGACCGATGCTGTGCCTCTCAAGAACATGACTCACAACGAGGTACTTGACTTTATCTTGAAGCACATCATACATAGATTCGGCATTCCTTAAACTCTCACTACAGATCAAGGTAGTTCATTTGTTTCTAAAGAAGTGAGAGACTTTGCGAATATTATGGTATTAAGTTGATAAACTCTTCGCCCTATATGCTCAGGCCAATTGTCAGGCCGAATCTAGTAATAAAATTGTGATTAAACTCATTAAGAAGAGAATTGAAGAGTTCCCTAAAAGGTGGCATGAAGTGCTCACCGAGGCGCTATGGGCTTGTAGAATTGCAAAGAACGGTGCTACCAAAGTTAGTTCATATTTGGTATATGGACAAGAAGTCGTTCTACCTGTAGAAGTTGATCTTGGCTCTCTAAGTGTTAAAGCTAGATGGCTTATCGGTCGACGAGTATGAAACTCTTTTGAAAGTCAATATAAAAAGTGATCGATAAGAGATTGAGGGCTTTAGAAGCTATAGAAATAGACAAGAGGAGAGTAGCTAAAGCCTACAATAAGAAAGTTAAACCAAAATCATTTCAACTAGGTGACTTTGTTTGGAAGACGATTTTACCCTTAAGCACTAAGAGTCCCAAATTTGGTAAATGGTCGCCTAGTTGGGAAGGCCCTTTCAAAAGCCGAAATCGCTCCTGGCAACGCATATGTGTTAGAATCTCTGTAAGGAGAGCGGTTTCGAAGAGCTTTGAATGGTAGATACTTGAAAAGGTATTTCCCTATACCTCACTATATCGGAGAATTTACGCCGAACCCCGCTGTTCGGAGGTGATTGTCATGTCCAGATCGGTTCGGAGTTTACCTCCGGCCAGATCAGTCCGAATGCCGAAGGCACCCTTCGGGGGACACTTTGCATTAGACGCCGAAGGTATGCTTCGGCGAGACCCTTCGCACAATACTTCGAATCAGTCAGGCTCCGTCTAGTTTCTGACTTGTTCCGTTTAATACATTCTTTCAGCTAATTGGATTATTAAGTGTGATCTGATTACCTGGCGCCTCCACCCCCTTACCATGGTGAATGGTAGTCAGAACGAGGCGTCAGTGTTGTGTTACGCTTAGGCTTGTCTCTAAGTATCCACACACTTTTGGATCGTCGAAGTGACCCAAGTGCGGGGGCGCATTTCTGTGTCAACAGACGGTAACAAAACCACTTGGGAGCACATAGGTCAATTTCTATCATAGTGTGGTGAGGCTAGCGGGATGGACGCCTTCAAGCTTAGGTTGTTCTCTCTATCTCTGTCTATCACTTCTTTCACGTAGTTTTTGGCGCTGCCACCGAACTCCATCCAGGCGAAACCGAACTAAGACTCTCGCACCTGACATCGGTTAAGCAAAAATATGAGAGTGTCTCCGAGTACATCAGCGATTTATAGACACCAGAAACCGATGGTTCAGCTTGATCATTTCCAAAAGGGATTTTGCCAACTTAGATTTTAATGGTATACATTCCGAGCTTAAGAGCTAGATGGCCAAAACTTCTTAGAGGTTAGTCAGGTTTTGCAGTAGGCTCTAGTCTAGGAAGGCCGAGCCAAAAATAAGAATCCACTAAGACATTTAGCAAGCCCAATGCCGAGGTACATGTCATGGAGCAATCCGATGAGGAATCATCGAAAAGCAAGGATGACTCGATCAATATGTACACCACGGAGTGGACTTGGTCTAGCAAGTCAAAGCAGGTTACTTGCTCTGAACTACGGTCATATCCCACTAAGAGTCGGCCTAGTGAAGTCAAATACATGTTTGACGTGACCAAATGCGACAAGATATTTGATTTTTGTTGAAGAACAAACTCCTCAGGTTGTCGAAGGGTCATGTCATTCCGACTGCCAATGATTTGAAGAACACGCTTAATGTAAGTGGCATGATTTTCATTCTCATTCTCTAATGATTGCAATGTTTTTCATTGATAGGTTCAATCGACAATAAAGGAAGGACGATTGAAATTGGACACTAGTCCCAAGATGAAGCTCGACCAAGACCCCTTCCCTGTGAACACCATTGACCTCGACAAGAAGAAGGTGCTGATTCGGCTAAGGGGAAAGCAGTCATAGTTGGAGAGCCTCGCCCACAAATGTCATGACAAAGAATCCTGACGTAGGGGTTTGGAAGGTGAGCACCAATGTGACATCTTCAGCTAATTTGAACAAAAAGTCGAAGGTGACATACAAGGTTTACTTTAGAAGCACAAAAAGAGGGTCGAGAAGGTGAACACTCAGCTAGGACCTCTAGCAAGACTGAACCCTCCGCGGAATGAGTTTGGCCCATGGTGGGCAAGACCACTAGAGCCACCAATACCTCCACCTCCGTACCAGTTCCCAACGGCGTAGTGGGCCCCATGTTACTTTCCTTCCGGTGGTTACCCATTCCCTTACTTCTTCACGAGTTCTCCTTTCATGCAACCCGGGATCCATAACATGCAGGGCCAGAAAAACGTAGCGGAGGGCGACGCCTTCAGTCAATTATCTGTCGCACCGTAGGGATGACCAGATTATAGTTCTGAGACCATCGTCAACAAGGTGGTTCCCAGGATGTCCCAATCCCCGAGGCTCACACTAAGCCAAAATTTTTAGGCCGGTCCGGCTAAATCCCATTCGGCCAAAAATTCCAAGAGAATTTTGTGGCGCCCGGCACAAAGCCACAACCTTTGTGGGCACCTCCAAGTATGACTAAGTCCCAAAAGAGGTGTCTACAACATCTTCGGGACCAAGAGATGAGAGAGAAGAAGTTGAGGATGAGCGGGACATGATCTTCGAGGAGATTCGCCCCCGACCAGTACCCAAGCAGGTATGGAAGGCCAAGCTAGTTGTGGTGGACAACCGACTCCAACACCAAGTGATGAAGATGATGACTACACACCCGTATCAGAGGGACCACTCCCTCAACCGATGGATGT
This sequence comes from Zizania palustris, assembly GCA_019279435.1. Taxonomy (NCBI): domain Eukaryota; kingdom Viridiplantae; phylum Streptophyta; class Magnoliopsida; order Poales; family Poaceae; genus Zizania; species Zizania palustris. Next base: position 12,954,692 of record JAAALK010000285.1, read on the forward strand.
GAATGTGGTGATGTTTCCCGCCGAGTTTTATCTGCCAAAAGATGAGGCCGAGGTCGCTCAACTAAACCTCGGCATGTGTAAAGCTATTTTGAGAATCCCAAGGAGTCAGCATCACTTGAAGCCCCTGTACGTACGAGGACACATCGACGACAAGCCGATATCCAGGATGCTCGTAAATTGACGCGCCACCGTCAACTTGATGGCATACTCTCTTTTGAAGAAGCTCGACAAGGATGAGGAGGACATGATGAAGACCAACCTGATGTTGAATGGCTTAAACGGTGAGAGCTCCAAGGCAAAGCACGTACTTTCTCTGGAGCTAACGGTGGACAACAAGATATTACCCACGACGTTCTCCTGGTAGATGTGCAAGATAACTACAGTGTGCTACTTGGCATGACTGGATTCATGCAAATTGTTGTATTCCCTCTACCTTGCACCAGTGTTTGATCCAATGGGATGGCGACATGTGGAGGTTGTACCAGCTGACGCTTCAGCCTAGGTTGCTTTGGACGATTTGTCCATAGACGCCATCCATGATAAGTAGAGTGTTTATCAGGTAGGGACCTCTTAGATTATGATTTTGTCAGCGTGTTTGGGGGAGGTTTGTTCTAGTCTCTGTAAAGCCACTGATGTAGCTTGGCTATCTTTAAATTAGTTGCCATGTCAGGTAGAAGCAATCTTGATTGGCTAAATTGTCATGTGGAGCAATATCGGTCTTCTAAAGACGGTATCGCTGAAGCCATTAAAGATTTTAGTGAGGTGGAGAATTTAGGTCAAGGTTTTGCATCGGCCGACCCTTTAGAAGAGGTAGACATAGGATATGGTAGTATTTCGAGGCCGACTTTTGTAAATCGGAATTTACTGGCTTGTGATAAAGCTGAGGTAATAAAGTTACTTCGGTCGTACATCGATTGCTTCACATGATAGTATAGCGAGATGCCGGACTTAGCCGCGAGCTCGTAGAGCATCGGCTGCCTATCAAACCCGGGTTTAGGCCTTATAAACAACCTCCTCATCACTTTAATTCAGCCGTATAAGATTGAGTTAAAGAAGGGATAGGGTGATCACTTAAGGCTTAGTTTATTAGGCAATGCAGGTATGCTGAATGGGTTGCTAACATAGTGCCTGTTGAGAAGAAAGGAGTAGCAAGATTCGTGTGCATTGATTTCAGGGACTTGAACAAGGCCACTCTAAGGATGAGTATCCATGCCAAGCCGACATGTTGATCAACAATGCTTAAGACACAAGGTACTAAGTTTTCTTGATGGTAACTCTAGTTACAATCAAATTTTCATGGCCAAAGAAGATGTTTATAAACAACCTTTAGATGTCTTGGTTTTTTTGCTTGTTTGAGTGGCGCTATATATCAGTGCTATGAACTGATCTTTTATGACTTGCTAGAAGTTATAGAGGTCTATATAGATGATGTTGTGGTCAAATCGGATGCTATAGGAAACCACTTAGCCGATTTGAAAGTTTCTTTTGAAAGAATGTTCAGTATGGCTTGAAAAAGAATCCACTCAAGTGTGCTTTTGGCGTGTTGGCAGGTAAGTTCTTAGGATTCATGATTCATGAGGGAGGTATTAAAATTTTTCCTAAGAGAGTTGAGAAGATTAGAGGTTGTGAAGCGCCGACATGTAAGAAAGATGTCCAGAAGTTCTAGGCAAGGTAAATTATTTGTGTCGCTTCATATCTAACTTATCTGGCAAGATTGATGCTTTTGTCCCTATACTTCAATTGAAGAAGAAGCCGAATTCACTTGGCGGGAAAGTCAGCAACGTGCATTTGATCAAATCAAGGAGTATTTGTCGTCACCACCTGTAGCGCCCGGAATTTAATAATTCCAGACTTTATTGCATTTCCAGGGAAAAAATAAATACAAGACATTCATCACATGACTGTACATACGTCAATCAAAAGTGATTCGCAGACCACATTATTACACAAGTGATAAATATAAAGAATATAAAAGAGTCTTCTAGATGAACGGCTTCTCCAGTCTCTGCGCTAGACGGGGATAGCTACTCCAAACCGTCCTCCTCGTAATAAGCTACCTCTAAAGTTGTTTCAATGAGAATGAGTACAAAAGTACTCAAAAGCCACTGAAAATGCAGTATAATGCAAGGTAATAACAAAGGAATGTATGTCGCTTAAGTGCAGAAAAGTACAATTTTGTTATTAAGCATTTAATGTGATCATGTTAATTGTGCAGAAAGTAAATCATGAATCATGAAGCACTTCTAACTCGAGTATACAAATGGTACTCCCTCGCTCAACAATCCTTACATGCCAACCATTCATGCACAATCATAAACATAAACTAACTACGGTGAATGTTGCTAACCCGCCCTTGACCGTGGACTCGGCTTTTCAAAAAGGTTGTACTCTAATCAGAGGTTGTACTATTATACCCACAAGGCAAACCTTCAGCATGGAACCACCAACTCGAGAACAACCTACTAGTTTCACCGCGCACCACACATTGGACTAATGGCGTGCCCTCTTGTGCCTCGTCAGTACAACTCACCTGCAGATGCCACTTGCCCCCTCCACTTGTGCATCAACTTGGAATGCTCCATACTTCTAGTTAGGCCTCACCCATTAGACATGTGGTTAGTACAGAAATGCTTTGCAACAGATCCCGCAGACTGGTCCTTATAGTGCCTCGGGTGCGATTAACCAATGCCCTCGCTTGCACCTAGAACCAACCATGTTATCACTTAACCTATCTTCCGTCTTTCATAATACCAAGGGATGAGAATATATCGGGGAAACATATAACAATCATCTGACTAATTTATGACTCATTTTTCCTATAGCAATTGTGTTGATACTTTGGACACTAACTAATATTGAATATAAATGTGACAAGGAGATGAGGCTCAATAGCATGGCTTGGGTTTGCACAAGGGTTAGGGTCTAATAAGTAGTGTAAGCATTTATTCAGACTAATGCATTTATACTATGAGTTTTAGCGATATTTAAATAAAACAAGGGTTCAATGTGTTAAAAAATGGGGTTGTGACTTGCCTTTCTCAGCGAAGGGAGAAGAAGGGACCTCGGGAAAGTACTCGGCTCCTCGGCGACATCGTAGTCTTCTCATCACGCAAATCAAAGAGGATAAACAATTAAAATAATAAAATGCACATACAAACATATCAATTTTATTGACTAAACTTGTAGAGAATAAAAAGATAAATTTTCTGGAATTTGAATGGTAAAATTTGGAGTTAAATTGAAGACGTATGAATTTTTGAAGTTTAAATCAATTTATGGAATTTATTTTAATTTTTAAACAGCCTCTGGTCCAAGGTGTGAGCCGGTCCCTATGAACCACGCATTGTGCGTGTGATGGGCGTAGATCATCATTGGATCGAGATCCTCGCGCCACAAATCGCACAGGTGTTTTAAAATGACGTGGACGGCTGTGATTGGCTCAGTACCGGTTCGCTCAAATGGGCTGACCCAGATTTAACTCGACGGGGATCTAATCTCGACCGTTTGGATTCGATCGAGCAGTTGAGGACAGATCTAGCATGGCATGGTAAGTACCATGCCGGATGTCTTCCCCAGCGACTAGAGGGTTGGCGGCGATCTAGAGGTGATGACATGGCTAGGGCACAAAGTAATTGCAGAAATGGAACCGGGAGAAAGAGGTGAACGCGATGGTATCGGTGTTGAGGCTCGGGGTCGACGAAAAGTGGCCGGCGATGAGAGAGGCAGCGGGGTAGCTTCATGCGGTTGATGACGCCGATGTTCTGGTGGTCGGCGTGCATGTGGGGTCGACGATGAGGCAGATGGTGAACTCCGGTGATGGCGAGCGGCGGCTGGAGATCCAATAGGGGGCGGCGCAAAAACTGGAGTGTGGGCGCTCTGTTTGTGCAAGGGCTACGTGATTTTGTGAGGACTGAACGCGATGGTGGCCGGGGATTTATATTGCCTTATGCAGTATACTTGGAAGGTATATACAAGGAAGGCGAGGAGGTTTCCTAAATTGCACCGATGAACTTTCCTTACTTGCGATTCCGGAGATTGCGGACATGAATGCATCGAGGAATAGATGGAAAGGGGTCCCCAGAAGATGGCAATCGCATTGATGGGCTCAATTTCAGGGATAACGCGCCGGCAGCGGATTCACCAGCTAGGGTTTTTGGACAAAGGGATTTGGCGGGCAGCATGAGAAGAAGGTACTGACTGGTGGGGACAGCGTGTCAGCGGATGCGGGCAAAGGCAAGGGGGTAGACGACGCCGACAGGTGGGCCAAGGTGCTCGGCACGCGGTGAGAGAGAAAGGAGCTAACATGCGGGTCCACATGTCAGGGGCGTAGGGAGGGGTTTGGGCTGGCTGAGGGAGGTTTGGGGATGGCGACCCACATAATTTAAAATTCATTTTTGATTTAAATTAATCCCTAAATTTCATTTATTTTATGAGCTATCTGCAAAGGTCATAAAAATTGTAAAAAATTCCCAAAACTTTATCTTGACTTAAGGAACCTAACATAATTTTCTAAATTTAAGATTTTAATTATTTCTCAAGGTTTGTATTTATTTGAAAATTCAGCTTCTTTGTTTTTCCAAAAATAATTCCTATCTTTAAAAATTTTATTTTCTATTTTATTTTACCTTGGAAAATTTGGGATGTTACACCACTTGTGGTAAGAGAACCAAATGCCGAGATTCCATTTCGGTTGTACGTTGCTATAGAAGATAGCGTGATAGGAGTTGTGTTGACTCAGGAAGTGGAGGAAAAGGAGTACACATCACGTTCTTGAATCACTGCATGTTATATGCCGAGACGTGGTACCATTTTTAGAGTGTTTATGTTTATCACTTATATGCATGTACCAAACTTACCACTATCTTCTATTTGGCACATGTATTTTACGTCAAACTGATGTTTAAAATACATGTTGTAAAAGCCGATTCTAAGTGGGAGAATCGGAAAGTGGGCTTATTCTTTAATTGAGTACGATTTGGCTTATGAACCCTTGAAAATTATAAAAGGCCAGGTTGTCGCAAACTTTGTAGTCAATCACCATGTAGATGTCAATTAGAGTAGTGACACTATTCTAATTGAAGTACTACCATGGAAACTTTACTTTGATGGTTCAGCTTGCAAAAATGGCCGCGGTGTTGGAATGGTACTCATATAACCTAGTGGTATGAGTTTCGAGACCTCGGCCCACTTAGAGTTCCCTTGTACTAATAATCAAGCTGAGTATGAAGATTTACTGCTAGGACTTGAACTTATTGATTCCATGAGTGTTAAATATGTTCATGCATATGGTGATTCTTTATTAGTGATACAACAAGTAACAAAAGTTGCCCAATGCTTCACGTTTTACTAAATAGCTACTTGGATAAATGTCTAGACATAATTGGTACTTTTGATAACTTTGAAATTTTTCATGTGTCTAGAGAAGCCAACTCAGTAGCAAATGATTTGGCTCAACAAGCATCTGGTTATCAGGTTAAAAGAGGTAAATTGTTTGCACAAGAAAAATCGATGCTTGAAAAAATGTGTCACCCGAACAAAAAACTTCGGTCTGACTGGACCTGTCAGGCCGTCTGACCGCAGGTGTCTGGTCGGTCTAACCGGCCATGCCAGGCCATCTGACCGACCCGTGTAGATGTTTGGCAATGGTCGATCTGACCGGCCTACCATGGTCGTCCGACCGCCTTGCGCTATTGGTACGGGACCCGGGGGGCAAGTTGGAATTTTTGATCTGAACGCCAATTCAAGTAAGGATTTGGCGAATACTTATAAAAATCATGTGGATGATTGGAGAACTCCAATTATTCATATCTGAGAGATCCTAGCAAAAGGGTTGATCGAAAATTTCGGTGGCCAGTGTTTAAATTTGTATTGCTTGACGATGTGTTGTATCGCTAAACAAATGATGGAGTACTTTTAAAAGGTTTGGAATGCCAATCAATCTAAAGTTTCTATGGGTGAAGTCCATGAAGGGATGTGTGGTACTCATCAGTCGGCTCAGAAGATGAGTTGGATGCTCAAGAGAGCGGGTTTTATTGGCCGACTATGATTGATAATTGTTTTAAGGTATTACAGAGGATGTGAGGCATGTCAAAGGTTTTGGTAATATTCAGCTTGCTCGTGCATCTTTGCTTAATCCTATTATCAAACCATGGGCGTTTCGATGTTGGGGCTTGGACTTCATCGACCAAATTCATCCTTCCTCTTCAAAAGGGCATCGGTTCATGTTGATGGGCTACACACTACTTCAACCAAGTGGACCGAGCCGTGCCTCTCAAGAATATGACACACAACGAGGTATTGATTTCTTCTTGAAGCACATTATACATAGATTCAGTATTCCCAAAACTCTTACTACATATCAGGGTGCTTCATTTGTCTCCAAAGAAGTGTGTGATTTGGCCGAATCTTATGGTATAAGTTGATAAACTCTTTACCATACTATGCTCATGCCAATGGTCATGCCAAGTCTAGTAATAAGATTGTGATTAAGCTTATTAAGAAAACATTGAAGAGATTCGTAGAAGGTGGCATGAAGTGCTTTCTGAGGCGTTATGGCATGCAGAATAGTGAAGCACGGTGCTACCAAGGTAAGTCCATATGAGTTGGTGTATGGACAAGAAGCGGTTTTACCCGTAGAGGTGATCTTGGCTCTTTGAGGTTACTTAAGAAAGATGGCTTATCGGTTGGTGATTATGAGGTTCTCTTGAAGGACAATTTGGAAGAGAGTGACCGATAGAGATTGAGGGCTCTAGAGGCTATAGAAGGAGCAAAAGGAGGGTGTCTAGAGCTTATAACAAGAAGGTGAAAGCAAATTGTTTTAGGTTGGTGACGTTAGTTTGGAAGGTGATTTTACCTTTAGGCACTAAAAGCCCAAAGTTTGGTAATGGGTGCCTAGTTGGGAAGGTCCTTTTAAAATTGTTGAAATCGCTCCAGCAATGCTATCTGTTAGAGTCTTGCAAGGAGAGCGATTTCGTAGAGCTCTAATGAAAGGTATTTGAAAAAAATACTTCCCAAGTATCTAGCAAGATGCTTGAGGTGTCGTAAGGCCGATATGGAGAATATCGCCCATAGCCTTTGTGCTTTTGGTTCACGTAGTTTGTCAAGGAAGGGGCATGTGTTTGATAGAAAAAATGGCATTAATGGTTGAAATGTCAAATATCAAATTTGGTAATTTTGGGCTGAAATATGTAGTCCTAGCACAAGCCGGTCAACCGCCATGTAGGTCTGGTCAGACCGCCATACAGGCCCGATCGGACCGGCCCAACCCAAGTCCGAGATAGATTAATTGGTTTCGGGATGATTTTATCCCTAATTGATTTTAATGACTTGGACTCGTCTCCTAATCAAATTAGAGTTGGAGTTAAGCCCAGGAACGATCAGACCACCCCCCTATATATATAGGGGCAAGGCCGATTCAAAGGGACTCTCTGAAAAACCCTAATAGATCCAATCTACTATTCTCTTGAATCGTTCTTTTTTACCCTTTACCTTTCCTTGCCCTAGGAGTAGCCTTAACACATCCATCGTTGTTGGTTATCATTGTAAACCATTCGTCCATCGTGTTGTAATCACGGTCATCCTTGTCGATTCACTTGTGAATCATCCGTTTAATCCCCGTAATGGGATTTTTATCGGTAAGTCGGTCTCTAGGTCGAATTACTTCTGATTTTTGGTGTTTTGCAAAGCTTGGACGGTCATATACATCATCAAGAAGGCATCTGCACTAAGCCATCTTCGTTGGCGCAATCAGCGGTGAGCCAAGGGTGATCACTGGCACCTTGTCGGTCCGACCGACCGTCTATCGCCGATCCGACCTGGCTGTGATGGCAACAGTTGGTCCACCTGACCATACACGGTCGGTCCGACCGCCCGCGTGCATTTAGGTCCCAATCGCCTTCCTCCTCCGCCCGCCGGTGTGACCGCTCGTGAGCGTCCGTCGATCCGATCGGCAAACCCTAGGCTGGTTTGACCACCTACATTCGATCAGCCTCCTTCACCTTGGTCGATCCGTGTGTCGTCCCTCCCGCATTGCCGGTCCGACCACCGCCTTTAGGGTCGTTCGCACCAACCCCTTCACCACGGTCCCAAATCAGCCCTGCTTTGGTCAGTTTTAACACACTTCTTCCTACACTTCGGTTAGTTGAAATGTATTATAGTATTACGGTTTGATTGCCTAGCGACGCCACCCATATCCTTTTGTCACGTCAAGGGTCGTTGGAACACTGTGTCAGCATCGCATGAAACTGTTTAGGTGGGCCACCCCTTGGCATCTGCGTAGTTTTGATTGTTGAACTGACGTTAGTATACATTGGTGCTTTATCGACAGATTTTAGCGTCAACACACCCTATCCTTCGGCTTCCTTAGGTACTTCTTGATGAGGTCCAAAGAAGTGACGTTGCTACCGGTTCACTTGTTCTTCTTTGTACGCTGATCGTTAGCGTGGTGCACGTGCACCATGTTGACTGGGAATAGATGACCGTCGATATTCGTCGGCTTCTTCCTAGCATCAAACTTTATCCGGCCTTGCTCTATGGACAACTGGATCTGCTGTCTGAATACTTTGCATTCATTAGTGTGATGCGATGGGAATTGTGCAACTTACAATATTTTTTCTTTAGGTCATCGTCAGTCGATATCACTGTTAGGTGGCAAGTGGATTTGCTTCTCCTTAGCAATAGATCAAATATCTTATCGACCTTGTTGATATCAAGTCATACTTCTCTTCTTATCGGTCGGTGTTCAACCTAAGGGCATGCAACCTGTTTCTTGTTCTTGGACCATTCGGCCAACCCGACCCCTTCATCAAGCCACTATCTTCGTCAAAGCCCGAATAGTAGGCCTGAGTATATGCCATATGTTTATAGCAAAAAATGGCATTAATGGTCAAACTAGCCAAATACTGAAAAAAATGGTATTTTTGACCGAAAATGTGTCAAACCTAGCAAAGGCTGGTCTGACCTGCTATGGTAGGCCGGTCCAACCATCCAGGGTCCCGGTCACACTGGACCCATGGGCTCGGTCAGACCGGCCAGAGTTCAAAATATGAATCCGAGGAGGATTCGAGCTATTTTTACCCAAATCTTATCCTAACAGAGTTTTGGGCCGCATCTTACACTATCTCTAGCCAGGGATAACCAGCCCGCCCCCTTTAAATATTAGGGGCCAGGACGATTCAAGGGCCTCTCTCCAAACTCTAAAATCCAAAGCCCTTGCTTTGATCGCGTTTATTTCCTTTACTTTCCCCATCTTCGGTGGTTTGCTTGGAAGCCCTCCGTCTGCCGCGCCCGTAATCACGGTAACCCTTGCTGGTTCACTTGTGAACCTCCTATTAATCCACGTAACAGATTGCTATCCCTTCTATCGATTTTTATCACCCTACTCGGTAATTGGCCCTTGGCGAATTGTGTTTGATATCTTATTGTTTTTCCAGAATAATTGTCTCCCTTAACACCTCTACAAAATTTGGAGGCGATTGGATCTTGTTTGCTAGCCGTCCGACCTCTAGCAATCGGATCTATAGTCACCGATCCGACCGGTGGCATAGGGACAGTCAGACCAGAGCCCCCTTCGTCCGGCTATTTTCGGCAACAGCCGGTCAGACCGGGGGCGCCCCGCCGGTCTGACCGGGATCCTCTGCACCGCGTTGAAGCCTTCCGCCGAGCCTCCGTTCACCAGAGTTCTGCGTGTCAGAGCCTGCACGCGTCGAAGCCTGCCTCGCCGGTCCGACCGGGAATACCTCACCGGTCTGACCGGGACCTCTGCACCACACCAGAGCCCACCTCGCAAACTACCTTCGGGACATGCTCCGAAGCCCCTCCGCACGTCCGGTCTGACTAAGGTCATACCTCCGGTCCGACCGGGCTTGATGCCGAGGTGTCCTAGGGACCCTTGGACAATCTTCGTTGTAACTCCAAATCGCCTCCGAATTGGCCGATTCGCCAGGTATTTTGATCGTTTTGTTACTGTTTACATTGTTACTAGTATTTTTCGGCCAATGGATTGAAATATCATTTAATTATCTGATTGCCTGGCGACTCCAACCCTTGTCACTATCTAGGGTAGTCGAGAATGCAGTCATCGGTATCGGTGCGATACTTTGGGACGTCGAACCGGCCTAAGTGCGGGGGCACATTTCTGCATCAACACACTTTTTGGGCGACTCCGCTAGGGACCACGCCAACCATGACTACTACCTCTACACAGTAGCGAGTACCTCTACTATGTCTACATCCACCACGAGCCGATGAACACTATGGGGTCGCGGACATCGGTGACCGCAACATTATGACGCCCACCATGGTAGACATATCTGAGGAAGACCGAGTAAAAGATCGAAGTGAAGAAGAAGGAACTCGAAGAGCTGATGCTTAGAGATTGCATAAAGAACACGCTCGGGCTTCGTCATGCACGACAACCTCAACCTAACCTAGGTACGCCCATCATCACCCCCCTTTATCTGCCTCACAAGTCGACCGTAGAATAGCTGCGTCTGTTGATCAAGCAGTTAGCGCCTCGCTAGCCAACAAACTAGAACCCGCAGTTGTCTCGCAAGTGGCAGCAGTATTTAGAAGATTCGGTTTTACTGAGGCAATTCACCAGCACCAATCACTACTATCCCGCCAGCACAGCATATTTATAGTAGACCGACGGCAATACTGGAAAAACCATCACATTTCCGCTACATCATCCACAACCGAAACACATAGCTACGCTTATGGCCAAGCAAACCCAGCTTATCAAGTACCACCACCCGCCTGCGCCCATACCAGCTCTACCGCCGCCACTCGCACTGCACACTCCCACACCGTAGCATAGGCCAGAGCATGCCGATATACCGCCATGCGTCCCGCCACCACATGAAAGACGTGCACAAGCATTAGACCACGACAATATCGAGGAACATATTCGCGCGCTATTTAGGGAATGCATTGGCTTTACACCTTGGGATAGGGCTAGGGTTTATCAGAAACCATACCCTGACCACTTTGACACCATTCCGTACCCTCACGGTTTATAGAGTCCCAGATTTCATGAAATTTGATGGGGAGGTAGTAAATCCACATTAGAACACATTAGCCAATTTTTAGCACAATGTGGCGAAGCTAGTGGGTCGGACGCATTGAACTCAGGTTATTTTCCTTATCATTGTCTGGCACCCGCATTCACCACATCTGCGTCGACTTTAGGGATTTGAGCAAAGCCACTCCGAAAGACAAGTATCCCATGCCAATAGCCGACATGTTGATCAACGATCCCTCGGGACACAAGGTACTAAGTTTTCTTGACGGCAACGCTGGTTATAATCAAGTCTTTATGGCCGAAGAGGATGTTTTTAGAACGGCCCTTTCACTGCCCCGATTTTGTCGGTTTGTTTGAGTGGATAGTAATGACGTTTGGTTTAAAAGAATGCTGGTGCCACATACCAACGTTTCATGAACTTAATCTTTCATGACTTTCTAGGAGTTATGTTAGAGGTTTATATAGATGATGTTGTGGTCAATCAGATGCTATGGAGAACCACCTCGCCGATTTAAGAGTTGCTTTCGAAAGAATGCGCCAGTATGGCTTAAAAAATGAACCCGCTCAAGTGTGCTTTTGGCGTGTCGGCGGGTAAATTCTTATGATTCATGATTCATGAAAGAGGCAATGAAATCGATCCTAAGAGGCTTGAGAAATTAGAGGATGTGCAGCGCTGACATGTAAGAAAGCTGTGCAGAAACTGCTAAGCAAGGTTAATTATTTGCGACGCTTTATATCTAACTTGTGTGGCAAAATTGATGCTTTCGTCCCGATACTCCGGCTAAAAAATGAAGCCGAGTTCACTTGGGGGGCAAGCCAGCAACGCGCCTTTGAGAGAATCAAAGAGTGCTTATCAATACCGCCGGTAGTAAGGGCGCCGAAGGCTGGGATTCTTTTTGACTTTATATTGCCATGGAGGAGAGTGTGATTGGAGTTGTGTTGACTCAAGATATTGAAGGAAAGGAGTACATCATCACCTTCTTGAGTCATCGTCTTTTGGATGCCGAGACAAGGTACGTGTTTGTGGAGAGTTGTGTTTATCCCTTTATCATGTGTGTACCAATTGTGTCACTATCTTCTCCCTAGCACATGTGTTGTCACTTGCCAAACGGATGTCATAAAGTACATGTTGCAAAAGCCGATTCTAAGTGGTAGAATCAGCAAGTGGGCATATGCATTAATTGAATATGATTTGTCTTATGAACCATTGAGAGCTATGAATGTCCGAGCCGTTGATAATTTTATAGTAGATCACCATGTAGATGTCAATTGGGGCGATGAAGTCGCTTTGATTGAAGTATTACCATGGAAACTTTATTTCGATGATTCGGCTTGCAAAAATAGGCCGAGGTGTTGGAGTGGTGCTCGTATCACCAACTGGTATGTACTTTGAAACCTTGGCCCGTTTAGAATTTCATTCAACTAATAATCAAGCCGAATATAAAGCCCTATTGCTAGGTCTTGAGTTGTTAAACTCCATGGGTGTGAAATATGTTCATGCATATGGTGACTCTTTATTAGTTGTGCAACAAGTAGCCAAGCTTGCTCAATGTTTTAACGGTCTACTAAATAGCTATTTGGATAAGTGTTTAGACCTAATTATTACCTTTAATGATTTTGAGATTACTCATGTATCTAGAGAGGCCAACTCACTTGCAAAAGACTTGGCTCAACCAGCATCAGGCTATCAAATTAGGAAAGGTAAATTTTGCACACGAGAAAAGCCGATGCTTGAAGAGGATGTAGCACCCGAGGGTACTGATGTCGGTCTGACCGGCCTTGTAAGCACGGTCAGACCGCCCTTGCATTCCCGGTCTGATCGACTCTGTTAGGACTGGTCAGACCGAACCGTGCCAGATGACCGGCAATAGCCGGTTGAATCGAGCCAACATGGTCGGTCTGACCGACTATTGTCAGGAAGGTTTAGGACTCGGGGGGCAGGTCCAAATGAGAAATCTCGAGGCTAGTTCTAGTGGGAATTCGGCCATTGCTCCTTTGATCAGTGAGGATGATTGGAGGATCCCAATCACTCAATATTTAAGAAATCCAAGCCAAAAGGTTGATCGGAAGGTTCGGCGACAGGCTATCAAATTTGTTTTGCTTGACAATGTGTTGTATTGTCGGACTATTGATGGAGTACTTTTGAGGTGTTTGGACTCCAATCAAGCTAGGTTGCTGTAGGCAAAGTACATGAAGGTCTTTGCAGTACTCATCAGTTGGCCCCGAAGATGAGTTGGATGCTCAAAAGGGCGGGGTTTTATTGGCCAACTATGACTGAAGACTATTTTAGATACTATAGAGGGTGTGAAGCTTGTCAAAAGTTTGGCAATATTCAGCTAGCACCTGCATCGATGCTTAATCCTATTATAAAACCATGGTCGTTCTAAGGCTGGAGCTTAGACTTCATCGGCCAAATTAATCCTCCATATTCAAAAGGGCATTGGTTCCTGTTGATGGAACCAGATTACTTCACCAAATGGACCGATGTCGTGCCACTCAAGAACATGACTCACAACGAGGTAATTGATTTCATCTTGAAACACATTATACACAGATTCTACATTCCCCAAACTCTCACTACGACCAAGGTACTTCAGTTTGTTGCTAAAGAGGTGAGGGACTTTGCCAAATACTATGGGATCAAATTGGTAAATTCTTCCCCATATTATGCTTAGGCCAATGGTTAGGCCGAGTCTAGTAACAAAATTGTGATTAAACTAATCAAGAAGGAGATTGAAGAGTTTCCAAAGAGGTGGCATGAGGTACTTTCCGAAGCTCTATGGGCTAGTAGAGTTGCAAGGCACGGTGCCACTAAAGTCAGTCCATATGAGTTAGTATATGGACAAGAAGTCGTTCTACCGGTAGAGGTGGATCTTGGATCACTTAGATTTCTTAAGCAAGATGGCTTATCGGTCGACGAATATGAGACACTTCTAAAGGATAATTTAGAAGAAGTGACCGATAGGAGGTTGAAAGCTCTAGGGGCAATAGAGAAAGATAAAAGAAGAGTATCTAGGGCAGTACAACAAGAAGGTCAAGGCAAAATCATTTCAAATCAATGACTTGGTGTGGAAGACGATTTGGCCATTAGGCGCTAGGAGTTCAAAATTTGGTAAATGGTCACCTAGTTGGGGAAGGACCTTTTAAGGTAGTCGAAATCGCTCCAGGCAATGCATATGTCCTAGAGTCTTTACAAGGAGAGCAATTTCGAAGGGCTTTGAATGGTAGATATTTGAAAAAGTACTTCCCAAGTGTGTGGCAAAACACTTGAAGTGTTAAAAGGCCGATATTGAAAGTATCGCCTAAGGCCCATCATGCTTTTAGCTCACTAAGTTTGCTAAAAGGCAGGGGGCATGTGTTTATAGCAAAAAATGGCATTAATGGTCAAACTAGGAAAATACTGAAAAATGGTAATTTTGACCGAAAATGTGTCAAACCTGGCAAAGGCCAGTCTGACCGGCTATGGTAGCCTGGTCCAACCGGCCAGGTCCGGTCAGACCGACCAGGGTTCAGAATATGAATCCGAGGAGGATTCGAGCTATTTTTACCCAAATCTTATCCTAATAGGGTTTTGGCCGCATCTTACTCTATCTCTAGCCAAGGATAACCAGCCCACCCCCTATAAATATTAGGGGCAAGGCCGATTCAAGGGCCTCTCTCCAAACTCTAAAATCTAAAGCCCTAGCTTTGAATCGCATTTATTTCCTTTACTTTCCGCATCTTCATGGGTTTTCTTGGAAGCCCTCCGTATGCCACGTCCGTAATCACGGTAACCCTTGTTGGTTTGCTTGTGAACCTCCCGTTAATCCACGTAACAAATTGCTATCCCTTTTTATCGGTTTTTATCACCCTACTCGGTAATTCATCCCTTTGGCCAAATTGTGTTTGATCTCTTATCATTTTTGCAGAATAATTGTCTCCCTGAACACCTCTGCAAAATTTGGAGACGATTGGATCTTGTTTGCTAGGCCGTCGACCTCTAGCAGATCGGATCTGTAGTCGCCGGTCCGACCGGTGGCGTAGGGCCAGTCTAACTGGAGCCCCCTTCGTCGGGCTATTTCGGCAACCGTCCGGTCAGACCAGGGGCACCCCGTTAGTCCGACCGAGTGGCGTAGGTCCGGTCTGACCAGAGCCCCCTTTGTCAGGATGTTTTCGGCAACCGTCGGTCAGACCAGGGGCGCCCCGTCGGTCTGACCGAGATCCTCCGCACCGCGCCGAGGCCTTCCGCCGAAGCCCCTGTTCGCCGGAGTTCTGCATGCCAAAGCCTACACAGCGTCGAAGCCTGCCTCGCCGGTCTAACCAGGAATACCTCGCCAGTCTGACCAGGACCCTTTACACCACGCTGGAGCCCACCTCGCAGCTACCTTCGGGACGCAATCCCGAAGCCCCTCCGCACGTCCGGTCCGACCGAGGTCATACCTCCGGTCCGACCGGGCTTGAGGCCGAAGGTGTCCTAGGGACCCTTCAGACAATCTTCGTTGTAACTCCGAATCGGCCTCCGAATTGGCCGATTCCAGGTATTTTTACTGTTTTGTTACTATTTACATTATTACTAGTATTTTTTCGGGCAATTGGATTGAAATATCAATTATTTATCTGATTGCCTGGAGACTCCAAATCCCTTGTCACTATCCAGGGTAGTCGGAACGTGGTGTCGGTATCGTTGTGATACTTTTGGACGTCGAATCAGTCCAAGTGCAAGGGCACATTTCTGCGTCAACACCACCTTTTTCTGATACCTATATTTTCTTGCTTCTTGGAATCGGCTCTCATGTGCTAATACCCTTTGCACCAGTTGGGAGAGGCTCTTGAACTCGTGTGATGAAAATCTCTCCTTAATTGGGTTCAGGAGTCCTTGGAACGCCAACTTTACCAACTAGGTATCACTGAGGCTCAAGCTATAACACCTGCTTCGTACATCCCAGAACTGTCTAGACATAATCTTGTACTGACTTATCCATCCTATGCCTCATAGCTGTCAAGTCGGTGAGCTTCATCTCATGAATGCTAGCAAATAAATATTTGTGAAACTTCTTCTCTAAATCCACCCATCCTCTGATGGAATCCGCTGGCAGTGAAGAAAACCACATGATGGTTGATCCCTATAGAGAAAGCGGGAAGAATCAGACCCTTAGAGGTTGGTCGGTCGATGCCTCCCCACACTGGGTGAGGAAATGGATACTATGCTTGATCGTGGAGACCAAGTCTTATCCCGAGAACTTGGTGAAGTCAGGTACCTTGTATCGACCTCAGCTGTGGTACTCGATCAAACCATTCTGGATATGGTCGTCGATACATGTATGTAATATGTCACCTAAGGCATCTCTTGTCTTATAAATCTTGGGTCAGATGTCGGTAGTGACGTTGGTGCGCCCCTTTCGAGCTCATATGGCATGCTCTGTAGTGAACCCTATGCGAGCGCCAACGACTGGGTCATCTTGTTTCACTCATGACCGAATGAGGTGCCTGGCTTCTCTAGTATCATCGGCCCTTGCGGTTGTGGTACTGGTCGAGTATGCTGTGGATTCTGCAGTAGTCTTGTATGGTTGTCAGGGGAGGTACATTGGACCTTGTAGTGACTCTTGGGCTATAGTGCCATCAACAGTCTTCTTGATCAACCCATGGAGGGTGTTGACCAATGTCCCAGATTGATTTACAAGCGTGTGATGAATTGCCTGATCAAAGATTTCTTGGAGACTTGCCTAAGGGCTTTCTATTAGTTGATTAGTTTCTACAGCTAGAGCTGGTCTTTGCAGCGGGTCCCTTTGGATAGGACCCGACCGAGTCATTCCGTAGGCTTGCAGGCATAGCTTCTAGAAAACGTCCACAAGCTTCTGCACTTATGCCCTTTGATCTTAATTCGATGAGTCACTACAACAAAACAGGCAACTTCCGTCGGCCAAAGCCGATGGAAGTTAGCCCTTTCCTGACGGAAGAAGCTAACTTCCGTCGGCAAAAGGCTAACTTCCGTCGGCCTCACGTGGCCGACGGAAGTTAGCGCCGAACTCTGCCATGTCAGCAGAGGGGCGCTAACTTCCGTCGGCCACGTGAGGCCGACGGAAGTTAGGTGCACCTAACTTCCGTCGGCTTTGGCCCTAGCCGACGAAAGTTAGCCTTTCTGTCCACGTGGCCGAAAGCAGCTAACTTCCGTCGGCTATGGTAAAAGCCGACGGAAGTTAGCTAGGATTTTTTTTGTTTTTTCCTGGTTCCCCTACTCACACTCACATCCAACCACAATTTCAATCACATTCACAATACACATCCAAATTCACATTTCACATCCAAAATCACATTCAAACTTCACATATAACATCCAAAATCACATCTCACATCCAAATTCACATCCACACTTCACACATCACATCCAAAATCACATAATATAATTGAATTCACATCCAAAGTCACATTACACATCTGAATTCACATATAACATCCAAATTCACATACAAATTCACAAAACACAGCGAGAGCCACATACAAAGTCACATTTGTCCATATACTCACTGATCGCCCACATTTGGGTCGTGGGTGCCGTCGCTGCCTCCCGCTTCATCAACATTTGCCCCGGAGGCTCCATCCTGACCAGGCGTACAGAAACTCTGAAGAAATAGACAAAATTAGAGAATGAACTCAACTACCCTTCTAAACGCTAACTTAAGTATCTAGGAGGTACCTCAGGTGATGTAGGAGATAGTGGTGGTGGCGGGGGAGGTAGTGGTTGGAACATGGACATGTCAAATCCACTATTTTCTGGGTCATCCCTCTGGGTCATCCCTCTGTGCCGCACACTCTACGACATCCCCCTCCTGCCCCCCACCCACCGGATGATCCTCATGACCGGCGCTCTCCAAGTGTTCTTCCTCCTACAAAACAGTATTGAAACAATTAGTAATAGTTTATAACTGGCATAAAAAACAATCTGAAAGTTACCTCCTCATCTAGTTGAAATGCAATAGGCCGACCAATTAATGTCGAATCTATGCATCTCAGGAGCTGCTCTTGACGACGTCTGTTTGAAGAAGAGGAACTACCCTAGAATAGGGTGTCCTCCTGACTCGTCGGAGTACTCGCCGGAGTACTCGCCGATGAACTCCCCAAGCGGAAGAGCTTCCTCGTGACACTCCTCACCTTTTTCGACATCCTGTTCAAAATAAGCACAAACAAGCATTTATTAATAAAGAAGGTTTGTACATATGAAAAAACATGTAATATGAAGTATATTGCATATGCATGTATGAAAACAATTACTTGTCAATTATCATCAAAATCAGGATCAATTTGTCCTTTTCTCCCCAAAGCACGCCATGTTACTTTTTTCTTCTTATGTTGGTGTTTCCTTTTCTCGGGAACTGCCACATCATTAGAATCGCCGAGAAAAGAACCTGTCGACGATTCTGACTCTACATTAAACGAAGTTGGCAATTCATCATCTTGGTAAACCTCATCGACCTCTTCAACCTCCAATTGATAAGCGCCATCACTAGGGGTGTGTAGACATTCCCGAGGATTCACTTTGTAGACTACCCACCAAGCACTTAGTTTTTCACATGGGTACGACATATAATACACCTGCTCGACTTGGTGAGCAAGGACAAAATTATCGCAACCAGATAATCGTTCCACGTGTTTGACTTCAACCATCCCAAATTGATTTTCACGAGTACCATGTTTAGGGTCGAACCAATCACAATCGAAGAAGACTACTTTAATCTCCTTATTCCCGACAAAATTGTACTCGATTATATTTTGATGATTCCATAATACATAGTTTCGTGTCCTTTTCCATCAATGACCCTTGTAACAACTCCAGTATTAGTTGTTGCCGCTAGAGGTCGATATGCTTCAAAAATAGTTGAACGGAAGCGAAAACCATTAACATCATAGCGACCGTAACTTTTGGCACTAATACTCCCGTAAGAGAGCTATCGCAAGTCTATATGTACATTATCAGCGAGTACGCACTGCAAATCATAGGAGATTATAAGATAATTAACCTAGTAGAGTAAAACAATACGTGTCACAAAAGGTAAGGATTTACATGTTCTCCGAACCAAGTGAGGAAACTAGGCCCACCATTTACTCCTTCTCGACGCAATTTATCTAATTGCTTCTCCGTTGGTTGACGACCAGACGTCAAGTATTTCGAATCAAACATACTGTCAATATTATAACGAATAGGTAAACAAACGGGTAGGTATAAAATTTGGAGGTAAAATATAAAACTAAAAAGAATCACTTACGCGAAATATTATTCCATCTCTTCCATATTTGAGTACATATAGAGCAAGGCATATGTTCGTTCTTCCTGAGTTACATAATATGTCGTGGAGACACCAACAGTTATGCCCTTCCACCCAAATATTTGGAGATCACTACAAGGATGGTCTTCATCCATATGGTACCGTGTAGCAGGTGTGTTGACATTGTGATGCTCAGCGAAGTATACACTAGTGAAGTATGATATCTCTTTCAATTTAAATTCTTCTGCGATGCAACCTTCAACTCTGGCCTTATCACCAACCATCGCTCTAAGCTTCTTTAGGGACCTTTCAATATGATACATCCACCTATATTGCACAGGGCCACCTACCTTAGCTTCATATGGCAGATGAACCAGTAAATATTGCATTGGATTGAAGAACCCTGGAGGAAATATTTTTTCTAGTTTACATAAAAGCACCGGGATCTCTTTCTCTAGCATCTCCATCATATCTTTCTTAATTTCTTTCGCACAAAGTTGTTTATAAAAATGGCTCAGCTCAGCTAACGCCTTCCACACATCATCATTAGGTACCCGCGAAACATTACAGGAAGGAGTCTTTCCATTATTATGTGGTAAT
Organism: Zizania palustris; assembly: GCA_019279435.1. Taxonomy (NCBI): domain Eukaryota; kingdom Viridiplantae; phylum Streptophyta; class Magnoliopsida; order Poales; family Poaceae; genus Zizania; species Zizania palustris. Next base: position 12,974,552 of record JAAALK010000285.1, read on the forward strand.
CGTGACTTTTCAATCCATTTAATTTCCCTGTCTTCAAGTTCACAGCTCTTCTAAATCCCGCGGTGTAACCATCTGGGAATTTCAAATTTTTCAACCACCTCATTACTTGTTTTTTTCTTTAGGTTTTAAACAAAATGGGGCACTGTGGCTTGCCACCACTATTCGTCAACTCAAGGGTTGGTCGATTACAAATCTCAGCTAAATCTCTTCTCGCCTTTACATTATCTTTTGTCCTAGTCAGTAAAATCCATACATGTACTTATAATGCTTTCACCAACATTACGTTCCTGATGCATAACGTCAATGTTGTGCATCAGAATTAGTGATTTGACATACGGCAGTTCCCATAAGCCACATATGTGGGTCCAATTATGTTCGGTTCCGAATCCTACAAATCCATCCTCATTTTCATTAAGGACCAACTCATTCAGCATATCAGCGATTTCTCTACCATTTAAACGCCTTGGTGGTCCCTTTACAACAATAATGTCCTTCTTGAAATTGTTCCTCTGTAACCTAAATAGGTGATTCAAGGGCAAAAAGCATCTATGGCAATCAAAGTAACAAATCTTTCCCCCGAAGTTCAGACGAAAACAATCTGTGTCCTTCGCACATATCGGGCATGTCAACCTTCCATGACAACTCCAACCAGAAAAAATACTGTATGCCGGAAAATCGTGGACCAACCACAGATACGCAACTCGAAGATTGAATTTTTGCTTCTGGTCATAGTCATATGCTTCAACTCCTTTCCACAATTGTTTCAACTCTTCAATTAAGGGCTTCAGCATCACATTTATTCGTGTTCCAGGATGCTCTGGACCGGGTATAATGAGACACAGGAACATAAATTCATATTTCATACAAAACGAAGGTGGAAGGTTGTATGGAATAGCAAACACAGGCCAACAAGAGTACGACGATGCGGTTACATTGAAAGGCGTGAATCCATCTGTTGCCAACCCGATGCGAACATTCCTTGCATCACTAGCAAAGTCTACATCAAAATCATCTAGAGCCTTCCATGCCTCACCATCAGATGGGTGCACCATTACTTAATTATTCTCACGTACACCTTCTTTATGCCATCGCATATGTCTAGCGGTTTTCTTTGAGAGAAACAATCGTTTCACCCGAGGTGTAAGAGGCATGTAACGAAGTTGCTTATGAGCAACCTCTGTCGTCACCTTCTCTCCGTCTTCATTTACGACCTCTACGAATATCGGTTTACCACATTTTAAGCATTTCACCTCATTACTATGTTCTTTCCAGAACAACATACAATTATCTGGGCACACATCAATCTTCTTATACTCCATACCGAGAGCAGAAAGCATTTTCTTTGATTGGTACATGTATTTCGGCACCTTATGGTTCTTAGGAAGGATATCGCTGATCAGATTCAAGAGCTCCTTATAACAATTGTTTGAAAATGCAAACTTTGACTTAATAGCCATAATACGAGTCACGAAAGCGAGAACGCTTACGGTGGTGTGCTCATGCAATGGCTCTTCTGAAGCTCGAAGGATGTCGAAAAACTTTTGAACCTACGGTGTTGGAGGATCCTCACAGTTTGATTCAAACTCCGGTCGTATAGCATCAAGCATCTCATCCATCCTATCGTCAGCAACGCTATCATCTTCTTCTTCCACTTCTAATACCGTTTTTTCACGGCCTGTCTCGCCGTGAAAAGACCAAACTTCATAACCTGGCACGAAACCATATTTGCAAATATGCAATGACAACGTCCTCTTGCCTTGCCAACGAGAATTTCTGCACTTCATGCATGGGCACCTTGCGCCAGTGTTTGTTGTAAAAGCGAATGCACGATCAACAAATTTCTCAGCGTTGATTACCCACTCCCTCGTGTGAGCTCCACTTTTCATCCAACCACTATACATCACCGTCGGTCGTCCTCAGCCATTCTATAGGCAAAACATTCATTCAATCGAAAATACATCATGCATAAGTACCACGGGCCTAGGCGACCAAAAATTGGCATAGCATACATGATAACAGGATTCACGCACGGCCCAGAAGATCATGCCCAACTCCCCGCACCCTACACGTACGGCCCAGAAGATTCACGCATTGGCTGCTATAAAAGGGCTCGCAACATACACACACCCTGGCCACCCCCGCCTTCGCCTCCGGACAACGGAGGGGAAGCAGAGGCGGCCGGGCGGCCGGCGACGCAAGGGGAAGCAGAGCCCACGGCGCAAGGGAAGAGGGGTAACCGAAAGGCCTATGCCACGCCTTAGACACTACCACGGACCCTAGGCGCCTGCCCAGACACGCCTGGCGATCGCCTAGGCACCATGGGCGATGCCTAGAAGCTCCAGGCGGGTGCCTAACTCCACCCAGGCGAGGCGATTCACCATGGCGTTCGGCGGTGACCGCCTGGATGCCTAGTCGGCGCCTAGGCGTCGCCTAGGCGACGCCGTGACAACCATGGTCTATAAGAAAAGATAGGTCCTAAACCCACCCAAGAGTGACCGACAAAACGTGGTATTTATGACGAGCCATGAGTCCGAACGAAATTTCAGCAGCATAACCCCGCTGTTCTCCAATTGCACGCCTGATAGTGGTGCAATGGAGAACAACAAGGTTATGTTACTGAAATCCCATTCGGACTCATGACTCATCATAAAACCACGCTCTGTCGCCCACTCTGAGGCTGTCCAAAAAGGGACAATTCCGGACCTACACATCTCACACGCATGACACGTGTGAGACATGTTGGTCCGAAACGGGTGACGCATAGGTTTCGTTACACTATCTACATTGTTGTCAAATAAAAAATTGCATACGAAAAGAAATATATATAATAAAGTATATATATATAATATACTAATCACCGTAATGAAATCATCAACAAACCACAAATTAATAAAAGTGATGGTCAATATAACAATTCCAATTTAGTGAGGACTAAGAAGATATAAAGAATACAAGAAGCTAGTTCTACCACTATATATACTGACCATTGTTGAATTAGCAATTGCATTAATTCACAACAACACTCAAACAAATTCATAAACTTGTTGAAACTGGCATTGTTTCTTTTTGGAAAATAAGCATCAGGTTACATGTAAATTTCCTAAAATATATGGAATAATTAAATAGAACGACCAAAATCGACTAATCGCGATTAATCGCGATTAGTTTTCTGGTCGGTACCATGGCGACTAGGTTCGACTAGGCGATTTGTAAACATTGACTGCAAATATGGTTACAACTTACAACTACAGAGTAACATAATTAAAAATAATTTAGCAAATTCATCATTCATTCAACATATTTGCACATTCATTCAACTTACAACTTACAACTTAAGCACATTCATCATTCATTCATCAACTAATTAAGCACATTACTCAAGAAGTTAAACTAGTGGCGGCGACGGGCGGCATACTTACTTGATCGATGGGCGGCGACGTGCGGCGATGGGCGGCGACGGGCGACGACGACGGGTGACGACGGGCGACGACGACAGGCGGCGAGGGGTGGCAATGACAAGCGGTGAGGGACGGCGATGACGGGCAGCGGCCGGAGGGGGCGGTGGGTGGTGGCGCGGGAGGCGGCGGCGGTCGGCGGCGGGGAGGAGCAGCGCGGGCGGTCAGCGGCGGCCGGCCAGAGGCGGTGGGGAGGAGCGGCGCGGGCGGTCGGTGTGGGAGGTGGCGGCGGGCGGCGGGCACGAGGGACCGGGCGGCCGGCAGCGGCGGGGAGGAGTAGCGTGGGCACGTGGTCGGCGGCGGCCGGCCAGAGGCGGCGGGGAGGAGCGGCGCGGGAGGTCGGCGTGGGAGGCGGTGGTGGGCGGCGGGCGCGCGGGACCGGGCGGCTGGCAGCGGCGGTGGTCGGCCGGCGGCTGCCGGAGGCGGCGGGAGGCGGTGGGCGCAGGAGGCAGCGGCAGGAGGCGGCGGGCGCAGGAGGCAGCGGCGGGAGGCGGCGGGCCGGGAGCGCGCGTACAGGGAGTTAGGGCTCCCTGTATGCACGCGTAGTTGGGGAATAAATCCCCTAACTTCCATCGGCCAGCATTAAAGCCGACGGAAGTTAACTTCCGTCGGCTTTAATGCTGGCCGACGGAAGTTAGGGGATCCTATCGGCCACGGAAAAATCCCCCGCTAACTTCTGTCGGCCACTGTGAGAAGCCGACGGAAGTTAAGTTAACTTCCGTCGGCCTCCAGGAGCCGACGGAAGTTATTTAACTTCCGTCGGCTTGCCCAAAAGCCGGCGGAAGTTAAATTGGCCGACGAAAATGTTCTGTTTTGTTGTAGTGAGTCTAGAGTGACTGGGATGATGTTGTCATTGTAAATCTCGCCTGCAATGGCTGACTCTCTAAAGTGTCCCACTAGGCGTGCCAAAAAGCGTGTTGGTGTATTTTTTGTCACACTTTTCACATGCGTGTCCTAGGAGATCTGCGTAACTCCAGTGCAGGTCCTACAATCTTAGAAAAAAGGTTCAAGGAGTGCCAATCAGTTTGACCCTACAACTGATAAGGAAACAGAGAAAATATCATTAGTAGCAAAGTTGATCGGCTACCAAGCCGATGACTGCAATAAGGATAGAACAATCGTGAGTGAATAATGCCAATCGGCCACAAGGCCGATGACCAAGGCAGAGCGATCGGGACGAATGCGCCATCGACCGATGAGATAGGCATTTTATGCACGTAGGCCGATAAGCATTCCCCGATACCAGATAGAATATGACGATGAATTGAAGATAACCTATTGACTTGTACTCCGAAAGAAATAAATAAAATATGCTAGATAACATGTTTGTATTATATAAATCATCAGAATAACAAGATTGGACTTAACCAAGACAATAGATGGTCACGATGAACTTAACAATACTTAGAAGTATCGGACACACTTTATTTAGATGAACGGTATACATTATGAAGAAGATACAATAGAGAGAGATGTCGGACTCAACCGATGAAGCCTCAAACTACCATACTTAAATCACATCAATCTAAGAGATCAAACTGATGTAGCCTTAGACCTAGCCAATACAGCGAGATGAATCAGTGACCATAATGTTTCAGCCGATCCATCAAGAGATCAAATTGATGCAGCCGTGAGGACACTGACCTAGTCGAAACGGTTGTCAGGGGTTGCGGGACTCACCTCTTCGCCGAACATTAGAATGATGGCACCCAGCTCCGAGTGCCGAATCCCACCGGGATTAACCTTGGGAAGCCAAGGGTGGTGATGCGCCGAGTAGTTGTTTGATAGAGTTGTCTGTCTTTCACCTAAGTAAGGGATACATATTTATAGTCTGGAGACTTGCCGTCCAAGTAATCTATCCTAACCGATTCTGGATAATCTTCATCTTCTTATCATCGGCGCCTTCTATAACATCCCTAATTTTCCAGAGATAAATAAATTCATAAAATTATATTTTCCCAGGAAATAATTTAATTTGATTTTCTATAAAGATGAAAAGGACCAAGTAAATACAAATCCAGAGGAATAATTCAAGTTATGGTCTGGAAAATTTATATTATGTTCTAGAGGCCAAGATACAATTTTGAGAATTTTTATGAATTTTTTCAACCCTTGCTGCTAGCCCAAAATTTATAAATCATTTTCTGTAATAATTTTTATTCAAAAAAGAATTCTTAATCCTATTGGGCCGCTCCCTCCCTTTCTCTCTCCCTGGCTGGCCCAACCCATCCATCACGCCACCCTCTCTCTGACAAGTGGGCCCCACCTATCGGCGTGCTCGGCCTCACACTTGAGCCAGAGGCCCACCTGTCAGCCACCCCCTCTCAGCGCAAGCAGCGGCCCCACTTGTCGGCGCCGACTGTTAACCCTTGCGCTCGCTCCCTCTCGCTGACTAATGGAGCCCACCTATCAGGTCGTCATCTACCTTACGCTCCCGAGATCCCCAACCGCTGCCCTTACTCCCGGATCGCCTCCACTGTGGGCCCGAGCCCCATTTAACACTGAAAAATTAATCCTCATAACGCCTACAGACGATCCCCCTAGGATCCCCTCGTCGTTGAGCTCCAGAACATGGTAATTGCCCAAGTTAAGCTCACCAGCATTAACGGGTTTAACTCCAAGATTACTCCTGTTGCCCGGTCGTTCCCCCTCGCCGGTGCCCTATATAAACCCCTCGGAGCACTCCGCATCCATCACACCTCACATTCACCTCCTATAGCTAGAGTTGCGTGCCGCTTGTGAGTTTTTGTGCCATTCCTCTGTCCTGCCTCCAGCCACCGCTCACCATCGTCGAAGTCTGATCCCGCTGTCATCGACCACCCCGTCGTGACCGACATCACCTCCACGACATCGGCCACCCCTCCGCTCAAGCTCATCACCACTGGAACGTCATTTTTGACGAGTATCCGAACGCCTCCGCTGCCCCCACTTGTCACCGGCCTCACGCCGTCGATCTCAGGCCCTGATTTCAGTACACTCGAGACCCTCTCACTCTCCTCATTGCATTTTCGTGCTTAGATTAGGTTTTAGACCATCACCGTGGCCTCTAGGTCCGTTGAGAAACCATGTTGAAGAATATGGTTTTGATATTCCATATGTGATGAGTGATTGTCAACAGAAGTCAAAGGAAGGAAGATATGAAGACCTGCCGAGTCTGAGGCGCGTGTGACTCAGGTACACGGGCAGCGAGCGACAGCCGGGCAGAGGAGCCGCGGGGTCGGGCTGGCCCAATCTGGGTACATGGCTAGGAGCGGCAGATGATCCACTGGTCTGTTGACTAGGTTTGACTCATGTATATGGACGACGAGCGATTGTCGGGCTGAGGAAGCTGCGGGGTCGGGTCGGCCCAATCCGGGTACCCGGTGCGAAGACGGTGGACGCTTAGTCAGTTTCGGCGCAAAACTGACAACCTATGATTATTTTTATTTTTAGGGTATTAATATTTAGTTTTTAAGTTTAGAATATTTTTAGTTGAGTCAGGTGATTTTTTTAAGAATATTTTAGTAATTTTCGGAATTTATTTTAGAGTCGGTATTAATTTATCCTAGGGGTAAATTAGTCTTTTCATGTAATAGAGTTGCCTATAAATAGGCCCCTATCCCTCGGGATAGATGACCGTTCTTAATAGATCAATCTGCATTCCACCAGAAATTCGATCGATCTCTGTTTTTTCTTTCATCGCCGTTTCTGTTCTGTAGGGCGGATTTCACCGGCTCCGGGTGACGCGTGCACATACGCATCGGTTTCGGCAGCTAGCTCGGCGTGCTCGCCGTCTGTTTTTGCGGTAGCCTGGCAAGCGGCACGTCAGCTGCCTTGTGTCAAGCTTTACATGGCGGAAACCAAGATCAAGGAGTGTTGCTGCTTGTTTTTCTTTTCACACGACAAGTTACTTAGTAAATGTGCACGGCTACCGAGACAGCAGAAGTTGTTTTTTGTTTTTACGGCAGCCTGCAGATTCCAGTTTTGCGTGCGGAAGAGATTTCTTTGCAGCTGTGACGCAGCGGTGTTAGGAGAACAGACCAGGCGTGCAGCAGGCGAGCGGCTGGATCTTCTGCGACGGGCACGACGTAAACGGAGGATTTTTCACAGCAGGTAAGTTCTAATCTAATCTCCTATTTCTTAGGTAGATTAGTTAGATAGATAGTCATCTATTTTTAATTAGCCTCTGAATTTGAGTGTTAATCTCGTGGTTAACTTTTATCTGCTAAAATATTATTAAAGCTCGCATATTTTATTTAAGTATTATTAATCTGTTCATATAAAATATATATATTATTAGTCGAAGTAATATTTTTATTCTAGGTTCTCATGATATATTTTATGTTTATCACTGAATTAATTTTTGAATGATCCATGTTTTATTCATTTGATTAGTATTTTTTTCTGGACTATAATATAAATATTTCATGATATATCTCGGTGTTTTATTTACTGCAGTATTTTTATTTAGTTTATCTTTAATATCATTTTAATTAGGACACCGATCATTTTTCTGCTAGACAACCTTAGTTTCAATAATTTGCTTTGCTAATATTATTTGACTGGTTAAGGTTGTTTGGGTATTGGGATTAGCACATAGTTTAGCAAGAAATTTTTAGGCACCCATTCACCCCTCTCTGGTCGCTACTTTCGGTCCTACAAGTGGTATCAGAGCGAGGTTAGGGTTTTCTAATATCTTAACTGACTCTAAACCTAGGTAGTGACCATGACGTCTCCTTGCAAAATCCCGTCCCTAGAGACTTTTGGCTACACTTATTGGAATACTCGCATGCGAGCATACCTTATGAGCCAGAGCTCAGACATATGGGAGATTTGTGTTCATCCTACTTTTACCATAAGGACTATTGTTGTGGATACTGCTGCAGATGTAGTTACCCAGCATCAAAATAATAGTAAGGCGATGAATATTTTATTTTCTGGTCTAGGTCCTAGTGAGTTTGAGCGTGTTAGCCATCTCACCACTGCTCGAGAGATCTGGGCTACCCTCCAGGCACACCATGAGGGGACAGCTCAGGTCAAGGCTAGGCTATATCAGACCTACCGACGTGAGTATGAGAATTTCTCACAGAAGCCGGGTGAGACAGTTGATGCATTGTTTTGTCGTTTTCAATCGATCATTAACAAGCTTCGCGTCAACAAGGCTGAGCGTGATCAGCTGGTCTCGGATCATGAATAGGCGCTTAAGGTACTACATACTTTGGACCCTAAGATCTGGGAGATCAAAGTTTCTTCTATTGTTGAGAGCACGTCTTATGATACCTTGACCGTCGCAGAGCTTTTTAGTAAGCTCAAGGCCTCAGAGGTCGATATTCAGTTGAGATCAAATCTCACTGATTCTGGCTCCAAGACTCTAGCACTTGTGACACCGTCTACTGATCCTAATGCCATGAGTTGTACTGTTTTTTCCTTGATGTCTATCTCCGAGGAACAACTTGATACTCTAGGAGATGATGATCTGTGCTTGTTTAACAACCGGGTACGACGTGTCTATGATAAGCAAATGTTTAAGAGACACGGCACAAAATCCGGATGCTTTGAGTGTGGTGACCCAGGTCATTTCATCGCCGACTGTCCCAAGCAGAAAAACTACAAGAAGGGAACCGGCGGCAACTCCTATAACTACGGCAAGTATGACAACTCCACTTCCACAAAGGGCAAGCCCAAGACAAGATTCTTTCGAAAGGCTCTGAAGGATTACAGGCGTGAGAACAAGAAGCGAGACAAGACCTTCTTCACCGAGATGGAGAAAAGATACTCCAAGAGATCCTCGTCTTCCTCCTTGTCTTCAAGTTCAAGTGATGAAGAGATCATGATCAGGAAGGGGAAGGACAGGGACAATCCGGCGGGCCTCTGTTTCATGGGCTTCGGGGACAAGCCAAAGAGTCACTCACGTCACAGCCGAAGACCCCACAAGAGCTTCTGCTGAATGGCTCTTGGGAGAAGAAAGAGGACTACTCTGACGTCTCCGACGATGACGACGATGAGAAGGCATCTTCCTATGAACAAGAAGTTGTTAATTTATTAGAACAGAACAGTCAGGAGTTGAAGTATCGTGAGAAACTTCTTAGAGGGGCTAAGAAGAGGATAGATGAGCTTGAGAGTGAGCTTGCCACGGCAAATGGCAAGATTGAGAGTTTGTCTTCTTCCCCTTGCTTGGGTGATAATGGTGAGTGCCCTAACTGTGAGGTGTTGTTGTGTGACCTGATGACTCTTAAGTCCAGGTACACAGAGAGAGTATATGAGAGAGACGCTTTGGCCACTGAGCTTGAAAGCGCTCAGCAGGAGCTAAAGATGCTCATGTCACTGTCATCGCACCTTGTGTAGACTGCCCATCCTATTTAGCCAGTATAGCTGAGCTGAGAACCAAGAGTGATGAGCATTTGAGCGAGTTAGATGGAGTGAGAGCTGAGTTGGAGCAAACGAAGCTAGAGCTTGAGACCTTGTCAGTTCCACCCATTGTTTGTGAGAACTGCTTGTCAATTAGAATGGAGTTGATCAAGCTAAAAGCAGAGAAGTCTGTCGATATTGATAGAGAGTGTGAGATCTGCTTGTCTCAGGTGGAGGTGTTAGCTTCTTTGAGAGAGGAGCTAGCTGATGTTCAGAATGAGAACTTTTACCTCCATCAGATCTTGAGTTGGATTAGTGCCAGAGAGCCGTAGCTCGGCATGATGATCCAGCGGTTCAAGAGACAAGATGGGTTTGGGGTAGGTTACACCTATACCAAGACTGATTTTGAGAGTGCCATTAGACGAGCAGTGGAGTGGAGTAAGAAGACTCCCGAACAGAGATATCCCAAGACTCACTCCACTGAGTCCTTTAAGGATAGTCAGCCCAAGGATGGAGTTCTCCAAGAACAACCTAAGCTCCACCTAAGAAGCAGATCTGGGTTCCAAAGCCTAAACCACTCCACACTTCTCATGACTCCTTACCTGGACCCTCTCACACCAGAGATGTTACACCCAACACCACCAAGCCTAAGAATCCTAAGCCTCAACAACATCCCAAGAAGCCTACCTATCACTGTGAGTTTTGTCAGAGAGACGGGCATCTTGAGGAGTTTTGCTTCAGGAGGAAGCGGGTTGAGTAAGCAGAGAGAGCTCGTGGTGGGCAGGAGCAGTTCTACCAGCAGGGTGGTAGACAGAGAGTTCCTCGATGTAGAGAGAGGCTAGAGGCCAGGACACATCATGTAGGTGGTGGTAGAGGAGACGGTTTTTATGATCGTGCTCCAAAGGGTGGTGTTCGTTCCGGTAGAGTTACAGATCGTTATGGATACGGTTTTGGACCTCATAGCCGTGATTTTATGCAGAACAGAGGACCGCGCTTTGAGCCGCACTTTGGTCCAGATTCATATGATTCCTTTTGCTTTCCTACATACGAGAAGATGGCTCGACACTGGTTTAACACCTTTGCCAAACCTGGCGTTGGACCGTTTATTCCCACTCATGATTATTGATCTTGATTTGGGAGTTGTGTATCCTTTTTAGGATATTTTGAGTCAGTTTTTTTTTTTATTGAGTCTTTTTGTGTGCGTTCATATCATGCATAATCACCAATCACATTTTGAGCTTGCTTCTGTTATATGATTAATCTGCTTTACTTTCTCTAGCTAGTATATGTTTTTGATTACTTGTCGATGATCATCTTTTGGTTCAGTTCACATGATATATCTGATATTTGTCGTATGCATGGCTTTTATGTTTTAAAATTGAAAATGATCACCATTGCTTCTGGTAACTAGCATGTGTAGGCTGAATGCTTTCGCTATCTTTTACATGCCTTGTAGCTAGATCATTACTTAGACGTAGATATGCAACTTCTTGGACATTTATATGCTTTAAATATGAAAAGTGTGTTATAAAAATGATAAAAAATTAAAAATTAGAAAAATGAAAATTTTATGCTTTTTTATGATTATCAGAAAAGATTCAGGTGGGTTTGCTTTGTCGCATTGCATTGTTCTGGACTGCTTACCATAGCACTTTGGTATGAACTAGGACGGTGTAATGTATGCCAAGACCAATGTCTTAAGCTTCTAATGGTCCAGTTCTGGCCTAGGCTTGACTTGGTCGGTTAGCATAAGGTTTGACATGCAAATAACCCCTGACAGAAATGAAAAATAAAAAAATGAAAAAGAAAAAGTCTAAAAAAATTAAAAAGATGACAAGTTTGCTGAAGCACTTTGTTTTAGACAATGCTTATCTTGGTAGATATCAGTTAGCTTTTGCATATCATGTTTTACCTTGCTTGTCAACTAGAAAATGTGGTGATGCTTTTGTTTGCAAAAAGTGAAAAAATGTGTGCTAATGACTCTCTTTAGATATCATCTGGTGCATTGATCATGTCATGTATCTTAGACAGTATATCTTTTGCTATACCTGTTAGATGTTGTAATTGCAGTTAATCATATCTAAGAAGCATGCTTTTTACACTCCACCTGCACCCCATCTGCATTCATGGCATATTTTGAGGGGGAGCTGCATTTCAGGGGGAGTTTGTGTCTATGTCTCTTTAGAGTGCATTTAGACTCACTTGATGAGTCCAATTGTCAACAAAGGGGAGAAATTTTTGGAGTTTGGGGAACATTTTTAGCTTTCTCTGGGATTTATTTCAGGGGAGTTCCTTGTTGGTAATTCTGAGATTGCACTTGTTTTTTAGTCTTTATTTTGGTTAACCATAATGACCATTTTCTTGCTTTTGTTTGGCTTTTGGTCATTAGGGTTAAACTTTTATTTTCTTTCTTCTATTTTCTTTTGTCTTTGTTTTCTTGTTTCCACATGTTTTGCAGGTTCTGAAGAAGTGCTGAAAAGGGTGTTGACAATGCACTCATCAAGGGGGAGATTGAGAAACCATGTTGAAGAATATGGTTTTGATATTCCACATGTGATGGGTGATTGTCAACGGAAGTCAAAGGAAGGAAGATATGAAGACCTGCCGAGTCTGAGGCGCGTGTGACTCAGGTACACGGGCAGCGAGCGATAGCCGGGCAGAGGAGCCGCGGGGTCGGGCTGGCCCAAACCGGGTACATGGCTAGGAGCGACAGATGATCCACTGGTCTGTTGACTGGGTTTGACTCAGGTATACGTACGACGAGTGATTGCCGGGCTGAGGAAGCTGCGGGGTCGGGTCGGCCCAATCTGGGTACCCGGTGCGAAGACGGTGGACGCTTTGTCAGTTTCGGCGCAAAACTGACAACCTATGATTATTTTTGTTTTAGGGTATTAATATTTAGTTTTTAAGTTTAGAATATTTTTAGTTGAGTCAGGTGATTTTTTAAAGAATATTTTAGTAATTTTCGGAATTTATTTTAGAGTCAGTATTAATTTACCCTAGGGGTAAATTAGTCTTTTCATGTAATAGAGTTGCCTATAAATAGGCCCCTATCCCCCTGGGGATAGATGACTGTTCTTAATAGATCAATCTGCAGTCCACCAGAAATTCGATCGATCTCTGTTTTTTCTTTCATCGTTGTTTCTGTTCTGTAGGGCGGATTTCACTGGTGTCGGGCGACGCGCGCACGTCCGCATCGGTTTCGGCAGCCTGTTTTTGCGGCAGCCTGGCAAGCGGCACGTCAGCTGCCTTGTGTCAAGCTTTGCGTGGCGGAAACCAAGATCAAGGAGTGTTGCTGCTTGTTTTTCTTTTCACACGGCAAGTTACTTAGTAAATGTGCACGGCTACCGAGACAGCAGAAGTTGTTTTTTGTTTTTACGGCAGCCTGCAGATTCCAGTTTTGCGTGCGGAAGAGATTTCTTTGCAGCTGTGATGCAGCGGTGTCAGGAGAACAGACTAGGCGTGCAGCAGGCGAGCGGCTGGATCTTCTGCGATGGGCACGACGTAAATGGAGGATTTTTCACAGCAGGTATGTTCTAATCTAATATCCTATTTCCTAGGTAGATTAGTTAGATAGATAGTCATCTATTTTTAATTAGCCTCTAAATTTGATTGTTAATCTTGTGGTTAACTTTTATCTGCTAAAATATTATTAGAACACACATATTTTATTTAAGTATTATTAATCTGTTCATATAAAAATATATATATATTATTAGTCGAAGTAATATTTTTATTCTAGATTCTCATGAAATATTTTATGTTTATCACTGAATTAATTTTTGAATGATCCATGTTTTATTCATTTGATTAGTATTTTTTTCTGGATTATAATATAAATATTTCGTGATATATCTAGGTGTTTTATTTACTGCAGTATTTTTATTTAGTTTATCTTTAATATCATTTTAATTAGGACACCGATCATTTTTCTGCTAGACAACCTTAATTTCAATAATTTGCTTTGCTAATATTATTTGACTGGTTAAGTTTGTTTTGGTATTGGGATTAGCACATAGTTTAGCAAGAAATTTTTAGGCGCCCATTCACCCCCCTCTGGTCGCTACTTTCGGTCCTACATCCGTCGCCATCGTCAGCCATCACCGAAGAAGACGACCGACATAGTAATTACACTGTGCCGTGTTGGATAGCACTACGGCCGCATGATCACGATCAGACGGCTGTAGTTATTTTGTTGTGAGGTTTAATCCTAGCCGTCCATCTGATCAAAAGGGTATCGTGTGATCTCAGCCATCCATTTTCATTTAAAACCCGCCAGCTCATAGCACAATGTCGTGAACCCAATCCACCATGGACCAGAGACTGAATTAGTATTTAAAATAAATTCCAGAAATTTATTTGAACTTTAAACATTCATAACTTCCCCAAGTTAACTTCAAATTTGACCATTCAAATTTTATAAAGTTTATCTTTTTATTCTCTTCATGTTCATCCAATAAAATTTATATGTTTACACTAGACATTTTATATTATTTAATTGGGATTAAAATAAAATTGAAGAAATCATATTATAACTTCAAAAATTCATAACTCCTTTAAATTAACTCTAAAAATTACCATTTTAATTTCAGAATCTTTATCTTTTTATTCTCTTCAACTTTATCCAATAAAAATTATATGCTTGTACTGTGGTTTTATATTGTTTTAATTGCTTGTTATTCCTCGTTTTGCATACCGAGAATGCTATGATGTTGTTGAGGAGCAGGAGTACTTCCCCGAAGTTCCCCCTTCCTCCTTTGCTGAATAAGGCAAGTCACCAACCCCATTTTTGAGCATATTGAACCCAGTTTTTAATTAAATATCGCTAAAACTCATAGGTTATATTTGCATTAGTCAAGGAAGCGACCCTAGAGAAGATGTTCATTTAGATTATTATTTTCTTAGTTTCTTTTATATTAACACTTGTGTAATAATGTGGACTGTGAAACACGATTGATTGTCGTACGTTCGTTGTCGTGTGATGAACATCTTGTGATTATTGATTTTCTCTGGAATTTCAATAAAGTCTGGGTTTTATTAAATCCAGACGCTACAAGATGGTATCAAAGCCGACTTGACTGTAGGAAGCCAAACGGACCTGCGTCATACTTAGCTTTACGAAAATCTATTTCGTAAAAACCTACTTCATATTTTCCTTCACTCCCTTACTCTTTAAACTTTGTCTTCTTTGTAGATGCAAGGTCACCACGTACATGGATACCTTTAGGACCGTGATGGATTTGTTCGTGAGCTTTGGATACTTGTGACCTTCCTCGGATTCTTCCACAAGCCCCAATTCCATGGACTCTACTTGGAGGAGTTGGCAGGAACTTGTGATGTCTCCATGACCATTCGTTCCTCAGGAGAGCACCCCCTTCTTCATAGCATCCGTCGGAGCCCCGACCTTTGAGGTGGTGTGTCAGCGCGTCGCTTTCTAGGCCCTCACAGAGTTGAGACTGATTTACGACGTTCAGCTCTGAGACACCTCCTTCCGCTTCATACCGATGTGTACTCCGGGAGCCACCGCAGCATCTACATCAGTATTATTTCTGATCGTGACGCCGTCATAGCCAGGAGCACTCATCTTCTTCAGGCCATGGATTATCTTCACACTGAGGCCATACTTGAGGCCGACGATCAGCGCGATACTATCGACTTCTATCGCCACATGGCAACCGGCCTGATCCGAGAGAATGGGGAGTTGCAGCGCAAGGTCATCGAGCTACAGCAAAGTGTTGCCAAGAACGCCGAGCTCTGGTGCCAGATCCAAGAGCTCAAGAAGGACATCGAAGAATTGGCGCCACTACCTCCTCACAGGAAGAAGGCTATCAGGAAGCCTACCCCTCGACCAAAGCGGATCACCCCACCTCCGACACCCTTCGGACCTCTCTCCTCTAGCACTGCTGCTCCGGGGCCGGTCATCGCTTCGGACCCCATGATAGAGAACCTCACCGAGCCCAGTGTTCTCCAATACGCCCATGGATCAGAGAGCACCAAGACTGCCTCTGTTGGTAAGTAGTTGTGCTAGATGCTAGATTCATGATGATTATTGTTTATAGCAAAAAATGGCATTAATGGTCAAACTAGGCAAATAATGAAAAATAGTATTTTTAACCGAAAATATGTCAACCTGGCAAAGGCCGGTCTGACCGGCTATGGTAGGCCAGTCTAACTGGCCAGGTCCGGTCAGACCGGACCAACGGCCCCGGTCAGACCGGCCAGGGTCTAGATTATGGATCCGAGTAGGATTTGAGGTATTTTCGCCAAAAACTTATCTCAACAGAGTTTTGGACGCATCTAACTCTATCTCTAGCCAGGGATAACTAGCCCACCCCCCTATAAATACTAGGGGAAAGGCCGATTCAAGGGCTCTCTCCAACACACCAATCCAAAGCCCTAGCTTTGAATTGTATTTATTTTCTTTAATTTTCCACATCTTCGTGGGTTTGCTTGAAAGCCCTCTGCCTGCCGCACCCGTTATCACGGTAACCCTTGCTGTTTCGCTTGTGAACCTCCCGTTAATCCACGTAATGTATTGCTATCCTTTTTATCGGTTTTTATTCCCCTACCTGGCAATTCGGCCCTCCGGCCGAATTGTGTTTGATCTCTTATTGCTTTTGCAAATCAATTTCCGTGTTAAACATCTCTACAATGTTTGGAGGCGATTGGGGATTATTTGCTAAGGTTACCAGGTTTAACAGATCAGATTTGTTACTTCGGTCCGACCGGCGTTGAAGTATCGGTCTGACCAAAGCCCCTTCATCAAGCTGTTGTCGGCAACGGCTGGTCAGACTGAGGGCAACACACCGGTCTGAACGGGATACTTCACACTACGCCGAAGCCCTTCGCCGAAGTCCTTCACCGGAGCCTTACACACCAGAGCCCGTACCCTTCGAAGTCTACTTCGTTGGTCTGACCGGGGGGGCTTCGTCGGTCTGACCAGAGCTCTCCGCAATGTCTCACAACAACCTTCGGGACTTCACTCGGAGCCCCTTCGCGACCTCCGGTCCGACCGAGGTTGTGCCTCCGGTCCGACCGGGACTGACTCTGCCACCCCGGTCACACCGGACGAAAGGACCTCCGAACGTTGGCCTTCGATCGCGCGGAGCTCTGGCGCTTAGGGCTTCAGAGGCTTGGACTTCGGCTTCGGCGCACCCGGTGTGAAGGGTCCCGATCGGACCGGCGAAGTACCATCGGCCGGACCGGCTGTTGCCGACAACGGCGTGACGAAGGTGCTCCGGTCAGACCGGTACCTCAACGCCGGTCGGCCCTATGTAACAGATCCGATTTGTTAAGCCTCGGCAACCGTAGCAAATGATCTCCAATTACTCCCAAACTTCACAGGGATGTTTAGGAGAACGATTAATCTGCAAAAACAATAATAGATCACAAACAATTCGGCCGGAGGGTCAAATTTCCGGGTAGAGCGATAAAAACCGATAAAAAGGATAGCAATACGTTACGTGGATTAACAGGAGGTTCACAAGCGAACAATCAAGGGTTACCGTGATTATGGACGCGGCAGACAGAGGGCTTTCAAGCAAACCCACGAAGATGTGGAAAAGTAAAGAAAGTAAATACGATTCAAAGCTAGGGCTTTTGATTGGTATGTTGGAGAGAGCCTTGAATCGGCCTTGCCCCTAGTATTTATAGGGGGTGGGCTAGCTATACCTGTCTAGAGATAGAGTTAGATGTGTCCAAAACTCTATTGAGATAAGTTTTGGGCGAAAATACCTCGAATCCTACTTGGATCTGAAATCCAGACCCTGGCCGGTCTGACCGAGCCCATGGATCCGGTCTGACTGGACCTGGCCGGTTAGACTGGCTTACCATAGCCGATCAGACCGGCCTTTGCCAGGTTGACATATTTTCGGTCAAAAATACTATTTTTCAGTATTTGCCTAGTTTGACCATTAATGCCATTTTTTGCTATAAACACATGCCCCCCTGCCTTTTAGCAAACTTAGTGAGCTAAAAGCACGACGGGCCTTGGGTGATACCTGTAATATCAGCCTTTTAACACTTCAAGCATTTTGCCACATGCTTGGGAAGTACTTTTTTAAATATCTACCATTCAAAGCCCTTCGAAATCGCTCTCCTTGTAAAGATTCTAGGACATATGCATTGCCCAGAGCGATTCCGACTACCTTAAAAGGTCCATCCCAACTAGGTGACCATTTACCTAATTTTGAACTCCTAGTGCCTAATGGCAAAATCGTCTTCCACACCAAATCATTGATTTGAAATGATTTTGCCTTGACCTTCTTGTTGTAGGCCATAGCTACTCTTGTTTTATCTCTCTCTATTGCCTCCATAGCCTTCAACCTCTTATCGGTCACCTCTTCAAAAATATACTTTAGAAGTGTCTCATATTCATCGACCGATAAGCCATCTTGCTTGAGAAATGTAAGTGAGCCAAGATCCACCTCTACCGGTAGAACGGCTTCTCGTCCATATACTAACTCATAAGGGCTGACTTTAGTGGCACCATGCTTTGCAACTCTACTAGCCCATAGAGCTTCAGAAAGCACCTCGTGCCACCTTTTTGAAAACTTCTCAATCTTTTTCTTGATCAATTTAATTACAGTTTTGTTACTAGACTCAGCCTGACCAATTGCCTGAGCATAATATGGGGAAGAATTTACCAATTTGACCCCATAGTATTCGGCAAAGTCCCTCTCCTATTTAGTGACAAATGAAGTACCTTGGTCCGCAGTGAGAGTTTGGGGAATGCCGAATCTATGTATAATGTGTTCAAGATGAAATCAATCACCTCGTTGTGAGTCATGTTCTTGAGCGGCACGGCCTCGGTCCATTTGGTGAAGTAATCTGCCGCCATCAACACGAACCGATGCCCTTTCAAGGATGGAGGATGAATTTGGCCGATGAAGTCTAAACTCTAACCTCGGAACGGCCATGGTTTGATGATAGGATTAAGTGCCGATGCGGGCGCTAGCTTAATATTCCCAAACTTCTGACAAGCTTCGCACCCTCTATAGTACCTAAAACAGTCTTCAGTCATAGTCAACCAATAAAAACCTGCCCTTTTGAGCATCCAACTCATCTTTGGGGCCGACTGATGAGTACCGCAAAGCCCTTCATGTACTTCACCTGCAGCAACTCTAGCTTGATCAGGGTCCAAACACTTCAGAAGTACCGCATCAATAGTTCGGCGATACAACACATCGTCGAGCAAAACAAATTTGAAAGCATGTCGCCGAACTTTTCGATCAACCTTTTGGCTTGGGTTTCTCAAATATTGAACGATTGCGACCCTCCAATCGTCCTCACTAACTAGAAGAGCAATGGCCAAATTCCCACTAGAACTGACCTCAAGGTTTACCATTTGGGTCTGCCCCCCGAGCGCTAAACCTTCCTAACAATAGTCGGTAGTACCCTCGGGTGCTACATCATCTCCAAACATCGGCCTTTCCCGCATGCAGAATTTGCCCCTCCTAATTTGATAGCCTGATGCTTGTTGAGCCAAGTCATTTGCAAGTGAGTTGGCCTCTCTAGACACATGAGTAATCTCAAAATCATCAAAGGTAGAAATTAAGTCTAAACACTTGTCCAAGTAGCTATTTAGCAAACCATTAAAACATTGAGCGAGCTTGGCTACTTGTTGTACGACTAATAATGAATCACCGTATGCATGAACATATTTCACACCCATGGAGTTTAACAACTCAAGACCTAGCAATAGGGCTTCGTATTCGGCTTGATTATTAGTTGAATGAAATTCCAAACGGGCCGAGGTCTCAAAGCGCATACCACTCGGTGATATGAGTACCACTCCAACACCTTGGCCATTTTTGCAAGACGAACCATCGAAGTAAAGTTTCCATGGTAATACTTCAATCAAAGCGACTTTATCGCCCCAATTGACATCCACGTGGTGATCTCCTATAAAATTAGCAACGACTTGCCTTTCATAGATTTCAATGGTTCATAAGCCAAATCATATTCGATTAACGCATACGCCCACTTGCCGATTCTACCACTTAGAATCGGCTTTTGCAACATGTCATTTATGACATCCGTTTGGCAAGTGACAATACATGTGCTAGGGAGAAGATAGTGACGTAATTTAGTACACGTACCTTGTCTCGGCGTCCAGAAATCGACGACTCAAGAAGGTGATGATGTACTCTTTCCCTTCGATGCCTTGAGTCAACACGGCCCCAATCACACTCTCCTCCATGGCAATATAAAGTCGAAATGGGATCCCGGCCTTCGGCGCCCTTACCACTAGCGGTGTCGATAAGCACTCTTTGATTTTCTCAAACGCACATTGCTGGCTTGCCCCCCAAGTGAACTCGACTTCATTTTTTAGCCAGAGTATTGGGACGAAAGCATCAATCTTTCCAGACAGGTTAGATATAAAGCGTCGCAAATAATTAACCTTGCCTAGCAATTTCTGCACATCTTTCTTACATGTCGGCACTACACATCCTCTAATTTTATCAAGCCTCTTGGGATCAATTTCGATGCCTCTTTCATGAATCATGAATCCCAAGAACTTACCCACCGACACACCAAAAGCACATTTGAGCGGGTTCATTTTCAAGCCATACTGGTGCATTCTTTCGAAAGCAACTCTCAAATCAGCGAGGTGGTTCTCCATAGCGTCTGATTTGACCACAACATCATCTATATAAACTTCTAACATAACTCCTAGCAAGTCATGAAAGATTAAGTTCATGGCATGTTAGTATGTGGTGCCAGCATTCTTTAAACCAGACGTCATTACTACCTACTCATACAAACCAACGAAACCTGGGCAGCGAAAAGTCGTTCTAAAAACGTCTTATTCGGCCATAAAGATTTGGTTATAACCAGTGTTGCCGTCAAGAAAACTTAGTACCTTATGTCCCGAGGCATCGTTGATCAACATGTCGGCTATCAGCATGGGATACTCGTCTTTCGGAGTAGCCTTGTTCAAATCCCTAAAATCGACGCAGATGTGGATCTTGCCACTCTCTTTCTTCTCGACAGGCACGATGTTAGTGACCCATTCCGCGTACCTACATGGCCTAATAAAACCTGTTGCTAATAGACGTTCAATCTCCTCTTTAACTCGGTCATAGATGGCCGAATTGAAGCGGCGCAGCGGCTGTTTATAAGGCCTATATCCAGGTTTGATGGGGAGCCAATGCTCAACAAGCTATCGGCTTAGCCCGGGCATCTCGCTGTAATCCCATGTGAAGCAATCAACATACGATCGAAGCAATTTTATTACTTCGGCCTTTACATAATTATTTAGATTCTAATTTACAAACGTCGGCCTTAGAACACTACCATCTCCTATGTCTACTTGTTCCAAAGGATCGGCCGACGAGAAGCCTTGACCTAATTTCTCTACCTGGCTAAAATCTTCGATGGCTTCGGCGATACTGTCTTGAGAAGACTGATACTGCTCCACGCAAGACTTTAGCCAATCAAGATTAGCACTAGACATTCTCCTATCTTAGACACAACCGAGCCACACCGGTCGGCTTCACGGAAATAGGAACGAACCTCCCCTCTGATACGTTGACAAAGTCATAATCCAAGAGGTCCCGTCCCGACAAACACTCTATCTCATCATGGGCGGCGTCGCCGGACGCATCGGCCAAACTAACATGGGTTGATGTATCGGCGTACACTATCTCAACTTCGTCGCCATCACATTGTATGAGGCGCTGATGCAAGGTGGATGGTACACACTGATTTGCGTGGATCCAGTCACGCCCAAGCAATACAATATAGTTACCCTGTATGTTGACGACGAAAAAAGAGGTAGGTAGTGTCTTGTTTCCCACCATCAGTTCCAGGGACAGTACCCCCTTGGCTTCCGTCGTGTCGCCGTTGAAGCTATTGAGGGTGACATTGGTCTTCTTCAGGTCCTCTTCATCTTTGTCGAGCTTCCTTAGAAGGGAGTACGGCATTAGGTTCACGGTGGCGCCGCCATCGACAAGCATCCTCGAGATGGGCTTCCCGTCAATGTGCCCCCTTATATAGAGGGGTCTTAGGTGACGGTTCTTATCTCGTGGGCCGAGGTCTAGCTGAGCGACCTCGGCCTCCTCCTACAGTGGGGCGAACTCGAAAGGCAACATGATGATGCCAACGTCCATCGCCTGAGGAGCAGGCCCCTCGGAGACAGGAGTGTAGTTGTCATCGAGTAAATCGTCTTCATCAGAGCTAACAACGGGGGCCGAGTCATTGACTATGACCAGCCTGGGTCTCCAGACTTTCTTCACGGTGGGCCGTGGATGGATTTCCTCAAAAAGTGTGTCCCGTGCCTCCTCGTCCTTCTCTTCTCGTATCTCCTGCATGCGCAAGTGTTGCAGCCTCCTCTTTTGTGACTTGGACATCCCTGAGGGCGCCCATGATGGCTGAGGACGGGTGCTAGGTGCCACGGTCTTGCTTCTAACATTTTTAGCCAAAGGGGACTTGCTTGTATCTACCTCGATCACCTTGTGTTTGCCATGAAAGGTCTCCTGCTCCTGATCGGTCGGACCAGCCATGGTGGGCCGGTCAGACCGGTCTGTGCTGAAAACCAGCGTAAGGCCAGTCGGACCGGCCATAGTATGCCGGTCAGACCGAGCTTCGGCCGAGTCTTCATGCATTCCTGTCGGGCTATCCTTCGGGATTGGGACCTCTTGGGATCCAACCCTGATGACTATAGCCTCTGAGGTGTCTCCACATTCACCCCTTCCGGCGACATCTCGCGAAGCCCGGTTCTGGGGCACTACGGACAAATAAGTGAATGTTCAAAAGACACGGCACAAAATCCGGATGCTTTGAGTGTGGTGATCCAGGTCACTTCATCGCCGACTGCCCCAAGCGCAATGGTCACAAGAAGGGTACCGGTGGTGGCTTCTACGACTCCGGCAAGCACGACAGCTCCTCCTTCACAAAGGGCAAGCCAAAGACCAGATTCTTCAGAAAGGCCCTGAAGGACTACTGGCGTGAGAACAAGAAGCGCGATAAGGCCTTCTTCGCTGAGATGGAGAAAAGCTACTCCAAGCGGTCCACGTCTTCTTCCTCTTCATCAAGCTCAAGCGATGAGGAGATCTTGATAAGAAAGGGGAAGGACAAGGACGATCTGGCGGGCCTCTGCTTCATGGCCTTTGGGGACAGGCCAAAGAGCCGCCCACATTAACGCCGAAGACCCCGCAAGAACTTCTACTCAATGGCTCTTGGGGATAAGGAGGAGAAGGGCTCCTCTGATGACTCCGACGACGACGAAAATGAGAAGGTGTCATCTTATGAACGTGAAATTGTAGATTTACTTGAAAGTAATCGTCAGGAGTTGAAATATCGGGAAAAACTTCTTAGAGGGTCTAAGAAGAGGATTGATGAACTTGAGAGTGAGCTTGCCGTGGCCAACGACAGAATTGAGAGTCTATCTTCTTCCCCTTGCTTGGGTGATAGCAGTGAGTGCCCAAAGTGTGAGGTGTTGCTGTGTGACTTGACGACTCTGAAGTCTAGGTACACAAAAAGGGTTGATGAGAGGGACGCTTTGGCCACTTAGCTTGAGAGCGCTCAGCTGGAGCTGAAAGATGCTCATGCCACTATCGTCGTGCCCTGTGCTGATTGCCCATCCCATCTAGCTAGTTTAGCTGAGTTGAAAGCCAAGAGTGATGAGAAATTGGGTGATTTAGAGAGAGTTAGAGATGAGATGGAGTAGACTAGGCTGGAGCTTGAGACACTGTCAGTTCCACCCATTGTCTATGAGAACTGCTTGTCTCTTATATTGGAGTTGATCAAGCTGAAAGCCGAGAAGTCTGTCCAGGTTGATAGAGAGTGTGAGACCTGCTTGTCTCAGGTGGAGGTTCTAGCTTCCTTGAGAGAGGAGGTAGCTGATGTTCAGAATGAGAACTTTTACCTCCGTCAGATCCTGAGTTGGGTGAGTGCCAGAGAGCCACAGCTCGGCATGATGATCCAGCAGTTTAAGAGGCAGGATGGGTTTGAGGTAGGCTACACCTACACCAAGGCTGATTTTGAGAGTGCTATTAGGCGGGTAGTGGAGTGGAGTAAAATGACTCCGGAACAGAGATACCCTAAGACTCACTCCACTGAGTCTTTCCAGGCTAGTCAGCCCAAGGATGGAGTGTTCCAAGAATAGCCCAAAGCTCCACCCAAGAAGCCCATCTGGGTTCCAAAGCCCAAACACTTCCGCACTTCTCTAGACTCTCTACCTGGACCCTCTCACACCAAAGAGTCTACACCCAACACCACTAAGCCCAAGAACCCCAAGCCTCAACCACATCCCAAGAAGCCCACTTACCACTGTGAGTTTTGTCAGAAAGACGGGCATCTTGCGGAGTTTTGCTTCAGGAGGAAGCGGGTTGAGAGAGCAGAGAGAGCTCGCGGTGGCCAGGAGCAGTTCTACCAGCAAGGTGGTAGACTGAGAGTTCCTCGACGGGGGGAGAGGCTAGAGGCCAGGCCGCGTTGTGTAGGTGGTGGTAGAGGAGACGGCTTTCATGCCCGTGCTCCGGAGGGTGGTGTTCAATCCGACAGAGCTCCAGGTCATTTTGGATACTATCCTGGACCTCGTGGCCAAGGATTTAGGCAGAACCGTGGACCACGCTTTAAGCTGCATTTTGGTCCAGACTCTTATGATGATTTCTGCTTTCCGTCTTTTGAGCAGATGGCTCGACACTGGTTTAGTTCTTTTGCTAAACCAGGTGCCGGACCATTTGCTCCCCCTTACGACCAATCTTTGTGCAGGATCGGGGACTAGAGGACGTATGGATCATGGACTCAGGATGCTCTCGCCACATGACGAGACATAGCAGATGGTTCTCTAGTCTCTCTCCCTCGAGCTCCAAGGAATACATCACCTTCGGGAACAGTGGTCAAGGGAAGGTACACGACATTGGCTCAATTCGCATCTCAGACCATTTCTCTTTGAAGAACGTTGCTTTGGTTGGAAATTTGAACTTCAATTTGATTTCTGTTTCACATCTTCTTGAGGATGGTTTGGAGGTTCATTTTAAGAAGAGCAGTTCCTTTGTTGTTGATTCTAGAGGGTCTTTGATTTGCCAGATCTTACCCTTCGGCAAGGTTTTTCGGATTGACTTCTCTAGTTCTTTTGGCCCTTCTCGCTGTTTGATTGCTGGATCCTCCTCTGAGCTCTGGAAGTGGCATAGGAGGTTGGGCCATTTGAGTTTTGATCTGCTAGTCAGATTGAGCTCTATGGACCTCATCCGAGGATTGCCCAAGCTTAAGATGGAGAAGGATCTAGTCTGCCAGCCCTGTCGTCATGGGAAAATAGTTGCCGCTTCTCACTCACCTATGACTCAGGTTATGACTTCATACCTGGGTGAGCTGTTACACATGGACACTGTTGGTCCATCTCGGGTACGCTCAGTCGGTGGGAAGTGGTACGCGATTGTGATCGTTGATGATTTTTCTCGATTCTCGTGGGTTTTCTTCTTGGAGTCTAAGGATGAGACTTTTCAATTTGTTCATGACCTGATTTTGAAGCTGAAGAATGAGAACAATGGTCGGATGCAAGTGATTCGCTCTGACAACGGCTCTAAGTTCAAGAACTCTCAGTTCGTCAGCTTATGTAGCGATCAGGGTCTTGATCATTAGTTTTCTGCTCCTTACACTCCCCCACAGAACGGCATTGTGGAACGAAAGAACTGCACGCTAGTCGAGATGGCCAGGACGATGCTCGATGAGCACAGGACTCCTAGGTGTTTTGGGGCTGAAGCCATGATCACGGCTTGCTATCTGGCCAACCGCATTTTTCTTAGAGCCTACCTAGGTAAGACTTCGTATGAGTTGCGGTTTGGCATACATCCCAAGGTGAGCCACTTGCGAGCGTTTGGCTGCAAGTGCTTTGTGCTCAAGAAGGTAGGGCATTTGGACAAGTTTGAGTCTCATTGCTGGGCTGGAGTATTTCTTGGTTATGCGTTGCATTCTCGAGGCTTCCGTGTTTGGAACCTCGACTCCCAGCAGCTTGTCGAGACTTGTGAGGTTTCTTTTGATGAGTTCTTGCCTTATTTGACTCCTTCTTTTGAGCTTTCTGGAGATGGTGAGCTCGGAGAGTACATCTTCGAGGAAGATGATGACACTCCAGCTGTTGATGAGGGTGGGCCTTCGACACAGCCTGCAGAACCCACACCTTCTGAGACTTCGACTGAGGACGAGGGCGGACCTCTGATCACTTCTTCCACTTCGATCGAGCCCCCTCAGTTGAGTCCAGAAGTGCGAGCTGCTAACTCCGGTGAGGTGACTTTAGATCACCAGGGATCCCGAGCAGTTCAACGTGATCACCCCTCAGAGCTCATCATCGGTGATCTGTCTGAGAGAACTTTGCGCTCTTCTATTGACTCGCTTGCTGTGTTTGCTGAATCTGCTTTTGTTGCATATTTTGAGCCCAGAGACGTTTCTCATGCTCTTTTTTGATTCGAATTGGATTAATGTCATGCAAGAAGAGCTTAAGAATTTTGTCCGCAATCGGGTTTGGACACTGGTTGAGCTGCCACCCGGATGCAACCCCATAGGCACCAAGTGGGTGTTCAAAAACAAGCAAGGTGAAGATGGGGTTGTGGTGCGCAACAAAACTCGACTGGTTGCCCAGGGTTTTTGCCAGAAGGAGGGTATTGACTTTGAAGAGACTTTCACCCCTGTTGCCCGTCTTGAGTCCATTCGCATTCTCTTAGCTTTTGCCACTTCGAAGAGTTTTAAGCTTTTTCAAATGGATGTCAAGAGTGCTTTTCTGAACGGGTACATAGAGGAGGAGGTCTATGTTAGGCAGCCCCCCGGTTTTGAAAACCCAAAGTTTCCTCGACATGTTTTTAAGCTGCAAAAAGATTTATATGGTCTGAAGCAAGCCCCCAGGGCTTGGTATGACCGGTTGAAGCAGTTTTTGTTGGGGAAGGGCTTTATAATGGGTTCTGTGGATAAAACTCTTTTCTTGCTCAGAGATGCATCAGATTTCTTGGTTGCTCAGATATACGTGGACGATATCATTTTTGGTGGTACTACTGATGCTCTTGTGTCCAAGTTTTCTGAGCAGATGCACAGTGAGTTTGAGATGAGCCTCATGGGTGAGCTCAAGTATTTCCTAGGGCTCCAGATCAAGCAGACCAAGGATGGCACCTTCATCCACCAGGGTAAGTACACTCGTGACATGTTGAAGAAATTCGACTTTGGTGGAGAGCTAAAGCCTAAAATGACCCCAATGGGTACATCTGGGGGCATGGACAAGGACGAGAGCGGCGTCAAGGTCAACGAGAGAGAGTTTCGAGGGATGATCGGTTTGCTGTTGTACTTGACGGCGATGAGGCCAGACATACAGTTCGTCGTGGGACTGTGCGCGTGCTTCCAGTCTTCACCACACGCGTTTCATTGGCAGGCTGTCAAGTGCATTTTCAGGTATCTCACCTATGCACCTGATCTAGGTCTTTATTACTCAGCATCATCATCTCTTGATTTATCTAGCTTTTCGGACGCTGACTTTGGTGGGTGCCGGTTGGATCGCAAGTCGACTTCTGGTACTTGCCAGTTTCTTGGTTCTTCTCTTGTCTCTTGGTCTTCTCGGAAGCAGTCTGGAGTTGCACTTTCAACCACTAAGGCTGAGTATGTAGCTGCTGCTAGCTGCTGCTCACAGTTGGTTTGGATGATTTCCACGTTGCGAGACTTTGGGTTGTTCTTTCCTACCAGAGTTCCTCTGTTTTGTGACAGCACCAGTGCAATTATTGTAGGGAAAAACCCTTGTCTCCATTCAAAAACCAAACACATTGATGTGCGCTTTCACTTTCTGAGGGATCAATATGAGAAAGGTGTCATTGACCTTGTTTATGTTGATACCCATCGTCAGTTGGCTGACATTTTCACCAAACCCCTAGATCAGTCTACCTTTGAGCGTTTATGAGGGGATTTGGGTGTTGTGTACCCTTTTTAGGATATTTTGAGTCAATTTTCTTTCTTCTTTACTCTTTTCTTGAGTCTTTTTGTGTGTGTTCATATCATACATACTCACATATCACACTTTGAGCTTGCTTCTGTTATATGATTGAACTGCTTTACTTATTCTAGCTGGTACATGCTTTTGATTACTTGTCAATGATCATGCTTTGCTTCAGTTCACATGATATGTCTGATATTTGTCATATGCATGGCTTTTATGCTTTAAAATTGAAAAATGATCACCATTGCTTCTGGTAACTAGCATGTGTAGGCTGAATGCTTTTGCTATCTGTTACATGCCTTGTAGCTAGTTCCTCACTTAGATGCAGATATGCAACTTGGACATCTATATGCTTTAACATGGAAAATATGCTATAAAAATGATAAAAATCAAAAATGAATGAAAATTCCATGCCTTTTTATGCTTGAGTTGAAAAGATCCAGGTGGATTTGCTTTGTCGCATTGCATTGTTCTAGACTGCTTACCATAGCACTTTGGTATGAACTAGGATAGTGTAGTGTATGCCAAGACCAATGTCTTAAGCTTCTGATGGTCCAGTTCTGGCCTAGGCTTGACTTGGTCGGTTAGCATAAGGTTTGACATGCAAATAACCCCCGGCAAAATGAAAAAGGAAAAAGAAAAAAGCCTGAAAATTAAAATGATAACAAGTTTGCTGAAGCACTTAGTTTGGACAAAGCTTATCTTGGTAGATATCAGTTAGCTTTTGCATCTCATGCTTTACCTTTCTTGTCAACTAGAAAATGTGGTGATGCTTTTGTTTGCAAAAATTGAAAAATGCGTGCTAATGACTTTCTTTAGATATCATCTGTTGCACTGATCATGCCATGTGTCTTAGACAGTATGTCTTTTGCTATACATGTTAGATGTTGTAATTGTAGTCAATCATATCTGAGAAGCATGCTTTCTACACTCCACCTGCACCCCAGTTGCATTCATTGCATATTTTGAGGGGGAGTTGCATTTCAGGGGGAGTCTGTGTATCTTTAGAGAGCATTTAGTCTCGCTTGATGAGTTCAATTGTCAACAAGGGGGAGAAATTTTGGGAGAAGAGTTTAAGGGGGAGTTTTTGTCCCGTTTGTCCTTACTCTTTGGATATCCTTGTTGATAATTCTGAGATTGCACTCGTTTTTGAGTCTTTACTTTGGTTAACCATAATGACCGCTTTCTTGCTTTTGTTTGGCTTTTGGTCATTAGGGTTAAACTTTTACTTTATTTTCTTCTTCTCTGTTTTCTTGTGTTTTGTTTTTCATGTTTCCACATGTGCTCATAGGTACTGGAGAGATGATAAAGAGAAGTGTTGACAATGCACTCATTAAGGGGGAGATTGAGGAGCCATGCTGAAGAGTGTGGGCCTCATGGCTCTAGATGTGATGAGTCATTGTCAACGGAAGTCAAAGAGGACTGAAGAGAAGAGAAGACCTGCTGTGTCTGGGCCGCATGTGACTCAGGTACACGGGCAGCGAGCGACTGTCGGGCAGAAGGGCCGTGAAGTCGGGCTGGCCCAATCCGGGTCCATGGGCTAGGAGCAGCAGAGGATCCACTGGGCTATTGACCAGGATTGACTCAGGTACACGGGCGGTGAGCGATTGCCGGGCTGAGAGAGCTGCGGAATCGGGCCGGCCCAATACGGGTACCTAGTGCAAAGTTGGTGGACGCTTTGTCAGTTTCGGTGCAAAACTGATGACTGCTGATCTCGGATCGGACCGTTCTGAGGCAAAGCCATCGTCGCTACGAAAGCTCTGCTTCAGGATAATTCATCTGTAATTAGGAGTTTACTATTTTGTCCTTAGGCCCACAACCAGTCAGTCAAGTCTGTAAAAATATCCTAAGGGCAGTTTGGTCTTTTCCATTTTATTTCAGCGTCTATAAAAACCCTAACGGTCTTTTGGTATTTTCCTAGGCTATTGGGCTGCCTATAAATAGGGCCCCAATCCCTAGGATTAGGGTCACCCTTTTCTGAAATCTCCTGGTTGCGTCGCAAGCAAGTGTGTTATCCGTTTTGTTCTGGAATCGCTGCTGCTGCTGTTCGTCTCGTATGATTTGCTTCACCAGGTGCTATTCTCCCATTCTCAGCCTTCAGTAGTCTCGATGTGGAGCCATTTATCAAGGCCTCTTTTTGCGTGCCTGTTTTGATGTCTGTATTGAATAGTTGTTGGTTCGCTGAAGTTTTTATCTATCATCTATTCATCCTACAGCTCTGCTAGCAGCAAACTTGACAGCTAGTGCTATCACGCATGGAGGCAGCGCCTGGCCTACTAACTTATGCAGCAAACTCAGCTATGCATGGCTGCAGAGACTAAGCAGAGGCACCCCTGGTTTTTATTTTTGATGTTGAAATCTGAAGCCCATGTAACGTTGTGCGTGCTAGTTGTTTTTGATTAAGCAATAGCTTCATTCACCGGGTTTTCATTTTAGGAGGTTTCTGTGTGTCTGCTGCTCTGCCTCGGGCAATGTGTTATGTTTGTCGTGAGAGTCTTTACATCATGATTTGTGCACGGCTGAACTAGCGTGTAATTTCTGCTTCTTTGTTGTGTTCGTTTCTCGAGAAGCTGCTGCATAGCTGGATCTAGGTACTAGTTTGGCCTACAAGGAATAGGTTTGTGCAAAGTCCGTAGCTAGGTCTCTGTTTTGTCTAGAGGCACTCGATTGCATTTTCAGTAATTTTCTACGTGGCGAAGTGTTCAACATCTTCGTTGAATTTTCTCTGTGAGTCGAGCTACTGGTCCCTAGACACTTTGGCTGCTAAGACCATAGAATAGGTCACGCAGGCTGTGGAGTTTGCGAAGGTAGTCAGTAGGTTTGCAGACTTCGACATCTGCGAAGTTCGTCTCGGAGGCTTTCTGGCAAACTTCGGCAAAACTCCCCACGGGATTCAACATTTGCGAAGCATACCTCGACAGCTTCTCTGCAGTCTTTGCTTCCGAAGTATACACATCTCGAAGGTAGTAAAGCAGGTTTCGGAGTATTTTTGGTGAGCTTCGAATGACGAAGTCTGCTTTTGGTGTTGCTCTGCAGACTTCGAACATAGTCTAACAGACTTCGTTTCAGAGACTAAATTAGTTTTGTGATACTTTGCCTCGGTTTGTGTGCACGTTAATTAAATGTCTGTGATGATGTATTTTCGTGAAGCTTGAAATGTCTGTGTTCTAAATGCTTTGCTAATCTGCCTATAAACACTTTTTTGGTGTCTTTATTTCTAGGACACCGGTCGTTTTTAGGCTAGATTATTTTTTGGACCTATGGACTGTTCTTGGTTCTGTTAAGTCTGTTGAGGTGCGTTGGGTGTTGGGAGCAGGCCATTGATTTGAAAGAATTTTTAAGGCGCCCATTCACCCCTCCCCTCTGGTCGCTACTTTCGGTCCTACAACAGAGAGGATAAATCAAGTATTAGAGGACATGCTCAGAGCCTGGGCCATAGATTTTGGCGGAGTATGGGATAGGAACCTGCCCTATGCAGAGTTCTCCTATAATAATTGCTATCAAGCCAGCCTACAGATGTCACCTTCTGAGGCCTTGTATGGGCGCAAGTGCCAAACGCCGCTGCTCTAGGATCAAACTGGCGAATCTCAATTGTTCGGAACCAACATTCTGCGTGAGGCCGAAGAAAAGGTCAACATTATCAAGGACCAGCTAAAGAAAGCACAGTCCCGCCAAAAGAGTTATGCCGACAATCGACGCAAAGATTTAGCATTCAAGGAAGGTGATTATGTCTATCTTCGAGTCACTCCCCTCCGAGGCACTCAGAGGTTCAACATGAAGGGAAAATTAGCTCCCCGTTATGTTGGTCCCTTCCAGATCATCTGTCGTCAAGGAGAAGTAGCATACCAGCTGGAGATACCACCGTCTTTAGCAGGAGTACACGACATGTTCCACGTCTCCCAACTTAAAAAGTGTCTTCGAGTACCCACCGAACGAGCGGTCCTTCAGCAGATCGACATCTAAGGGGACCTAACCTATATTGAGAAGCTCGTCCGGGTCCTAGAGGTCAAGGAAAGAGTGACCAGAAATCAAGTGGTCCGTTTCTGCAAGATTTAGTGGAGTAACCATCCCGTCGAAGAAGCCACCTAGGAAAAAGAAGATGACCTGAAAGCCCAATACCTCGAGCTATTCTAGGAACTTTCCGAATCTCGGGACGAGATTCTCTGTAAGGGGGATAGGTTTGTAACATCCCAAATTTTCCAGAGATAAATAAATTCAGAAAATAATATTTTCCTAGGAAATAATTTAATTTGATTTTCTATAAAGCTGAAAAGGACCAAGTAAATACAAATCCAAAGGAATAATTCAAGTTATGGTCTGGAAAATTTATATCATGTTCCTGAGGCCAAGATACAATTTTGAGAATTTTTTTCTGCTAGCCCATAATTTATAAATCATTTTCTGTAATTATTTTTACTCAGAAAAGAATTCTTAATCCTATTGAGCTGCTCTTATCCTTTCTCTCTCCCCGGCCGGCCCAACACATCAATCATGCCGCCCTCCCTCTGACAAGTGGGGCCCGCCTTTCGGCGTGCTCAGCCTCGCACCCGAGCCAGAGGCCCACATGTCAGCCACCCCCTCTTAGTGCAAGCAGCGGCCCCACCTGTCAGCGTCGACCGTTAACCCTCGTGCTTCTCCCTCTCACTGACCAGTGGAGCCCACCTTTTAGGTCGTCATCTACCTCACGCTCCCGAGATCCCTAGCCACCGCCCTTACTGCTAGGTCACCTCCGTTGTGGGCCCGAGCCCCGTTTAATGCCAGAAAATTAATCCACATAATGTCCACAGTCGATCCCCCTCAGATCCCCTCGCCATTGAGCTCCAGAACGCGGTAATTGCCCGGGTTAAGCTCGCCGGCGTTAATGGGTTTAACTCCCCGATTACTCTTGTTGACCCGCCGTTCCCAATCGTCGGTGCCCTATATAAACCCCTCGGAGAACTCCGCGTCCAACACACCTCCCATTCGCCTCCTATAGACAGAGCTGCGCGCCGCCTGCGAGTTTTTGCGCCATTCCTCTGTCCTGCCTTCAGCCGTCGCTCGCCGTCGTCGGAGTCCGATCCCGCCATCATCAACCACCTCGTCATGACTGTCGTTGCCTCCACGACCCCAGCCACCCCTCCGCTCAAGCT
Organism: Zizania palustris; assembly: GCA_019279435.1. NCBI lineage: Eukaryota > Viridiplantae > Streptophyta > Magnoliopsida > Poales > Poaceae > Zizania > Zizania palustris. The sequence continues at coordinate 13,007,374 of JAAALK010000285.1, forward strand.
CATCACCACCGGAACACCATGGCCGACGAGTACCCCCCAGCCACCCCTCCGCTCAAGCTCATCACCACCGGAACACCATGGCCGACGAGTACCCAAATCCCTCCACCGCCCCCACTCATCGCCGGCATCGCCCTATCGACCTCAGGCCCTAATTTCGGTACCCTCGAGACCCTCTCACTATCCTCGTTGCATTTCCATGCATAGATTAGGTTTTAGACCATCGTCGTTGCCGGTAGGCCCATCGCCATCATCGGCCGTCGCTGGAGAAGATGACCGGCACAGTAATTACACTGTGCCGTGTCGGATCACACCGCGGCCGCATGATCGCAATCAGACGGCTATAGTTATATCGCTGTGAAGTTTAATCCTGGTCGTCCATCTGATCGAAAGGGTATCGAGTGATCTCAGTCGTCCATTTTCATTTAAAACCCACTGGCTCACAGCACAGTGCCGTGAACCCAGTCCACCGTGGACCAAAGACTAAATTAGGATTTAAAATAAATTCCAGAAATTGATTTGAACTTTAAAATTCATAACTTCCCCAAGTTAACTCCAAATTTGACCATTCAAATTTCAGAAAGTTTATCTTTTTATTCTCTTCATGTTCATCCAATAAAATTTATATGTTTACACTAGGCATTTTATATTATTTAATTGGGATTAAAATAAAATTGAAGAAATCATTTTATAACTTCAAAAATTCATAACTCCTTTAAATTAACTCTAAAAGTACCATTTTAATTTCATAAGCTTTATCTTTTTATTCTCTTAAACTTTATCTAATAAAAATTATATGCTTGTACTGTGGTTTTATATTGTTTTAATTGCTTGTTATTCCTCGTTTTGTGTACTGAGAAGGCTACGATGTTTTTGAGGAGCGGGAGTACTTCCCCGAAGTTCCCCCTTCCTCCTTTGCTGAACAAGGCAAATCACCAACCCTATTTTTGAGCATATTGAACCTAGTTTTTAATTAAATATCGCTAAAACTCATAGGTTATATTTGCATTAGTCAAATGAAGAGCCTTACATTATATTTATCAGATCCCTGACCTTGATGTGCAAACCCAAGCCATGCTATCGAGCTTGAATTCCATATCACTAGTATACTTAATAATATTAGAAGTGTCCAATGTATCGACACAACTGCTATAGGATTAAAAATGACTCATAGATACTTGGAATCTGATATATGATCCCCGTATTCCTCTCACCCCTGGAATTCTATTGGTCTTGGAATTGGCTAAGTGTGTTAGCATGGTGGGTTCTGGGTGCAAGCGAGGGCATCGGTTAGTTGCACCTGGGGCACTATAAGGATCGGTCTGTGGGATCCATTGCAATAGACTTTCGTACCAACCACAAGTCTAGTGGGTAAGTCTTAACTGGAGGTATGGGACGTTCCAACTCGATACACAATATGGAAAGGGGCAAGTAGCACCTGCGGGTGACTTGTACCATATGGCACAAAAGGGGGCGCGATGTTGGTCCGGTGCGCTGACACGTCGGCAAAACCTATAGTGTCTGTCATTGGGTTGGAGCGCTTCATGCGGTTTCGGCATAAGTTCATGTGACTTAGGTCATTGGACACAGTGCGGTGTGCAGGAATGAGTGCCTTGTGGGTATAGTGGTACACCTCAGATCAAAGTCTAAATCTTTTCGAAAAGTCGAGCCCACGGTTAAGGGTGGGTTGCGTGACATCCCATAGTTAGTATATGTTTGAGAAGTGTTGTATGTTGATTGGTCATGTAAGCACTGTTGATCGAGGAGGGATAACTGTACTCCTCGAGTTAGAAGGTGTTGCATCATCCGTCATTTCATTATTCTGTATGATTAAACTTGACTCACATTAAAGGATGCAAAGTAAAAATGTACTTTTCCACACTTTAAACCAGTACCTTGCCTTGTTATTACCTTTCATTATTATTGCATTTCTCGGTGGCTTGTTGATTACTTTTGTAGTCATACCCATTGGAAAACCCCCTTCAGAGATGGCGTATTATGACGAGGATGATTTGGAGTAGCCACCTAGTCAAGGAAGAGACCCTATAGAAGATGTTCATCTAGATTATTATTTCCTTAGTTTCTTTTATATTAACACTTGTGTAATAATGTGGTCTGCGAACCACGATTGATTGTCATATGTTCGTTGTCGTGTGATGAACATCTTGTGATTATTGATTTTATCTATAAATTCAATAATGTTTGGGTTTTATTAAATCCGGGTGCTACACCTTCATATCTGATCATGTTGTAATGGATGGGCTTCTTTGACCACCTTTGACCAGACTTATTTTGACTTTCATTGACCATACGACATCTTTGGTGGGCCCTTCTTGGCGTCAACAAACCGACACTAGCCTTGAATGCAACTGACGCTTAAGGAGGGCAACCCTAATGAGGAGGGCTCACATACCCTCCCGATTTACATGACAGAGAGTGATGTCGCAGTCTCCTCTACCAACGGTGCCCTATAATCAGATGCCCCGGCCAGGCCAGCTGATGTAAGTGCTTTCGCGTTTATCATTATGATGCAGTTTCCTTTCATCCATCTAACCTTTTCTTTCTTTTAGTCCTTCGTCCAGAAGTTCCCTTTTGACATTGGCCAATACCTTGATGACGATGAAGTCGCCAGCGTCGCTCCACCGACCATTGCTCAACTGGCTATGGAAGTGAGGGAGGCCTTATCAGACTTGTTGCATCGTTTGGGGGATCTGGTAGAAGTTCTAATAAATGATTCGAGTCTGATAAGGGCTCATTTTAATGATGTCTTAGACTCTCTCACTTCAGAGTTGGTCCATGCTCTTACGCTTGCCGCCATCATGGAGTGTCATCGGCCAATGGTGCAGCGAGTCATGAAGCGGATGGCTGATCGCGCCAGTAGTAGCTGGAGGCAATGAAGATCCACGACGAGGCAATAATGGCCGAGGGCACTTTCCTGAATCGCATTCAGGATGAGTCATCAACCACATTGTTGTAACTCGACCAGCTATGGGCGGAGGAAGCCGATCTAGCCTCGAGGCTGGATGGGATCCGGGTGAAGATTACCGAGAAGGAACGTGTTCTGGCCTCCTTCCTAGCTTCGATCGAGACCCAAGAACGCAAGCTCGCTGGTGCCGTTTTCCACACGTAGTGCCAATGTCGTGCCATTTGAGAAGTCCCCGGCTCAGACATCAAAGATCGGGCTATCCTTCAGAGTGTCAACGCCATCTAGCTATAGACAATCGAGATCATTCGTTGTGCTCTTGTTTGAATCTTTCTTTGTATCTGACCTATAACTCAAAACATTATGCTTTTGAAATATATTATCATTGATCCCTTGATTTGGTCTTGAGTCTTTTGTGCCTAACAATGATGTTTTACCATCGGCCATCTAAAGGCGATACCATCGGTATCAGCTATTTGATGCTTGCATGTAGATCTTTAGGCATTTATCCAAACGCTCGAGAAATCCTTCTTTAGATACATTCCATTCAACGTCTTCCTGAACACTTCTCCATCCAATCCTTCGAGTAGATAGGCATTACAAGGCACCACTCTATGTATTCGATATGGTCCTTCCCAATTAGGTGACCACTTACCGTACCGATTGTCCTTAGACCCGATTGATAGGATAAGTTTTGACACGAGTTCTCCCTCTTCAAATGACTTGGACACCACTTTCTTGTTGTAAAACCCGACAACTCCTGCTTTGTCCTCTTCAATATTTTCAAGGGCTCTCAATCATACCTACGCTAGATCATCTAAGCCATCTGTCATTAAATTATAATAATCATCGGCTGTGAGTTGGTCTTGTAGTGTAATCCTTCTTGAGCTAATGTTATTTTCCCATGGTAGTAATGCTTCATGGCCATAGACTAACTGGTATGGGGGTACTTGAGAAGATATGTGTCATGCCATCTGATAAGCCCAGAGTGCTTTTGACAGTGACCGATACCAATGTTTCGGTTGCTTGTTGATCTTACGCTTTATTAAATTGATCAAACTCTTGTTGGATGCTTGGGTCTGACCATTAGCTTGTGCATAATATGGTGATGAATTTAAGAGCTTGATTCCTATTCCGACTGCGAATTCCTGGAACTCTTTCGATACAAAAATTGTCCCTTGATCTGTAGTGATGGTCTGTGGAATTCTGAACCGATATATTATATGTTCTCTCGTGAACTCAATGGCATCGACAGAAGTAACCCTTTTGAGTGGAACGACCTGTACCCATTTTGTGAAATAATCAGTAGCTACCAATATGTCCTTTACTTGAAGCTGGGTATATTTGGTCGATCATATCGATGCCCCACCCCCTGAAGGGCCAAGGTTTAATTATCGGGTATATTGCCGATGCAGGTGCCACTGAATGGCTCCAAATCTCTGACAGTTCTAGCAGCCCGTATAGTATTTTATGTAGTTTTCCACCATAGTTCGCCAAAAGTAACCTGCCCTCTGAGGCAACCATTTCAGTTTCTAGGTCAGATGGTGTGTTCCGGATATGCCATCGTGTAATTCACACATCACCACCTTAGCTTCTTCAACACTTATACATTTGAGGAGAACTCTATCGATTGTCAGATGGTACGAGTCTTCATTGAGCAACATGTATCTCGTCGCTTGATATCTGAGTCTTCAATTAATTAATAATATCATACCTCTAATCATCTACCTCTATTTCTATGATCTCTATTTCGATCGACCTGACCATCGACTTATATCCTAACGCAATTTGGGACAAATCATTTATTTTTTAGTTCTGCTCCCTTGGGATATGAGTAAGAGTCACGCTTCGGAAGCATGACATTATAGCTTGACACCGATCATGATATTCTTTCAACGTACCGTCTTTGCACTCGTACTCATTTGATAGTTTCCTCATCATTAGTAGAGAGTCTCTCAAAATTTCTATTGTATCGGCGCCCACTTCTTCCAATAGCTGGTCAGCATGATTATTGGTGGAGAAAGGCATGATGGTGTATGCAAATTCAAATGATGTCCCCCAAGGGGAAACAATCACCCGACTTATACCACATCCATGCTGACACACTGATCCGTCAAAGAATAGAGTACATGGTGTCAGCTCAACATGAGTTACTACCTCATCTCTGTGCTAGACTATAAAATCAGCTATCTCTTGTCCCTTTACTGCTTTAGCTGATGCATATCTAAGATCAAATTCGGTGATCGCGAAGACCCATTTTCCGATACTCCCTTTCACCACTAGGGTCGATAGTGTGTACTTAATGACATCGACCTTACATACCACGGTGCACTCTAATGACAGCAGGTAATGTATCAATTTGGTGCGCGAGAAGTGATGAGGACATCACTTCACATGATACACACATGGAGCCTCCACCTACAATTCAACTACAAGGACCAATCACACGCGCCCGTGCCCGTCGCTTGAACCATGAGGTTAATTCTTTCCTTAGCAACTATGTTAATATTTGTTTGGACGGGATGCTACTGAATACTAGTGATATTTTGTTGCTTAGGAACATGGGAGATGGAATAGAAGAGTTGGAGTTGAAGACGGAGTCGCACGGATGTTTTGAAGTCAAGATTTCGCTGGTTCGGACTACATCGACCTTTCATGCACCAAAATGGGCATAACTTCCTCATACGAAGTCCGATTGTCGCGTTCTTTGACTTTTTGGAAAGCTGAGGAGAAGACGAATCGTTTGCCATTGGTTTCACCTCATTTGGACTCTCGAGTCGTCCTGTATGTTTAAAACAGTCCTTCGTGACAGAACTGGGCCGTGTTGGCCCATAGTCCAAGTCTGTTCGCCTTCTAGCCCACAACCCAAGTCTGTTCACCTTCCACAGGCTGCCCACGCCCTATATATTCACTCCAGCCGCCTTTAGGGTGAGGTTTTGCTTTGTTTGCATCTACACTTGTGTGTTTAGATCCCGCCTCTTGCACCGGACCGATTGGCTGATGCATTGGCGTTTGTGAAACCTCACCTTATCTTCGTTTGTCTTTGATTTGGCATTCGATTTGTATCCTTCCTGTTCTTGCTTGTGTTCTTGGGTTCGCTTGCAGGAATTAGCCTTCGTGGTGAGGTCAATCGCGTCCTGCGTGGTTGATAACCAACGGAGACAGTGGTGTAACGATTGCAAGGTTTTGATCCGCCGGACCGGAGCCTTGGATCGCCAACGTCGAGATTCTCCACCAACCCAAGTTTATCCTTTACCTAGCGGAAGATCGGGACCAATCCCCCATCAGTTGGTATCAGAGCTCAGATTTCCCGTTAGGTAATCTCGATCTGCTTTTATTTTTACCTAGAGTCCAGAAAAACCTCACAAAAAAAATCCCCACCGAGAACCCCTTTGTGCCTTGCGATTTTAATTTCAGTTTTAACTTTGTTGAGTTCGTGTTCTTGGTCGAGTCTTGTTGCTGGTTTAGTCATCCCTCTGTGTCGGTTGAGTAGTAGTTGTTCTTGTGTCTCAAAAAAATTTCCCCACCGAAAAACCCCCCCCTTCCGCAACCCTATTCGTTTTCCACATCGACTCTTTGTGACCCCCCTTCGGTAAAACAGGCATAACTTTTCGCTCGTTTGGCAGAAAAATCTAAACTTTTTGAGCGTGTTCCTGACCCAATTTGGGTGGGTACCCTAACACGGTTCCCCTGTTAGCCCTCACCAAAATCGCCAAAAAAAATCAGGAAGATAAAGAAAAAAATTGGTCAAAGTTTTTGCTCGCCGGACAGCGAACTTGTTTGAATTTTTGTGAGCCACATCCCACCTCAGTTGTAGTTGCCAATTTTTGTGGTTGCATCTCTGGTCATCCTTGTTCAAAAAAAATAGAGTGAAAAAGAAAGAAGAGAAAAAAAAATCAAAAAAAGAAGAAGAAGCGGTAGTAACAGAATTCTCAGCGGCAGTAACAGATTCGGTAGTAACAGCTTCTCAGCGGCAGTAACAGATTCTGCTTGTCTGATCTCTTGTCCGAACTCTTGTCAGGTCAGCGGTAGTAATAGAGTTATCAGCGGCAGTAACAGATTCTGCTTGTCCGATCTCTTGTCCGAACTCTTGTCCGATCCGCGGTAGTAACAGAATTATCAGCGGCAGTAACAGATTCCCTTGTCCGATCTCTTGTCCGATCTCTTGTCCGTTCTGCAGAGAGCTGATTTTGGCCTGTGTTGCTTCCATTTGAGTTTTGGGCACATAGTTTCCCTCTATTGCTTCAATTTTCACATTGGGAGCACTAAGGCCAGCAACTTTGACGAGTACTAGGGAATACTTATTGAACTTGGTTTAACTGTTATTATTATCGCTAATCCTTGCTACTCACTTTGCCTTCTAAGATACACTTTTCTCTTGGTCAGGACAGGTTCATTTCTTGCAATTGTACACCACCCTCCAGTTGGTTCATCACCTGTAGGCCGGTGACCTCACTGCAGCGTGGTAAGAACACTTGCAAGCGTGGGTAAGGTGCTTGACGAATTGCTTCCATCACACATCCAACACCCCACCTAGCTGTTTTACATAAGGATTATTCTTTGTTGTTTTGTCTTTTCACTAACATGGCAGCACTTGTTGTACAACATGACTTGAGCACTCACATGGACCAGGATGACCAGGCACAACGGAACAATATATTTCAGACCTTCTTCCTCGTCAATAACCGTCGTGCGCGTGTCATCATCGACAGCGGTAGTTGCAACAATTTGGTGAGCCTCGACGTGGTAACTAAGCTTCAACTTCCCACACGTGCACATCCACACCCTTACCACGTGCAATGGTTCAACAATAGCGGTAAGGTCATGGTAACACAAACTGCTCACATCGAATTTTCCATTGGTACATACTTCGGAGTTGCTGAATTTGATGTAGTGCCAATGCAAGCATGTTCTCTTTTACTTGGTAGACCTTGGGTATATGATACTGATGCTACACACCATGGTAGGAGCAATAAGTACACATTTATGTATCAAGGAAAGAAAGTTACATTGCTTCCTATGACTCCTGCTGAAATTGTGAAATTTGAACAAGAAAAACGTGCTAGGGATGCACAAAAGAGCAAATAACTTTCTGAAAATCAGCAAGTACCTAAAACACTTTTGAGACAACAAAAAGACAAAGTTGTTTCTCCTTCCTCATCGCAGGTTATTAATCTGAAAGGACGTGTCATGCATACAACTAAAACTAACCTTGCAGTACGTAGTTTTCTTGGTCTTGCAGGTTTCTACCGGTGTTTTGTGAAAGATTTCGGCACCATAGCCGGTCCTTTACCTGAGTTGACCAAGAAGGGAGTTACTTCTACTTGGGAGCCAGCACAAGAACAAGCTTTTGCCACACTCAAGGATCGCCTTACACGTGCACCTCTACTTCAGCTACCCGACTTCAGTAAGCCTGTTGAGTTAGAATGTGATGCTAGTGGTGTTGGAATAGGAGGTGTGCTGCTACAAGGAGGTAAACCCGTGACCTATTCTAGTGAGAAATTGCATGGTCCACAATTGAATTATTTTACCTATGATAAGGAATTATATGCCTTAGTGCGTGTGCTTGAAACTTGGCAACATTACCTTTTGCCTAAGGAGTTTATTATACATTCTGATCATGAAGCACTAAAATATTTGAGAGGGCAAGCTAAACTGAACCGTAGACATGTTAAATGGGTTGAATTTATTGAACCTTTCCCATACATTGTGAAATACAAGAATGGAAAAGAAAATGTGGTTGCTGATGCATTGTCTCGTAGGATTGTTCTTTTATCTCAACTTGATATTAACGTTCCAGATTTGGAAAGTTTGAAAGATTTGTATGTTGTAGATAAAGAATTTGCTGAACCATACGCTAAATGTAATGATGGGAAAGGCTGGAAAAAATTTCATGTTTATGACGGGTTCTTGTTCCATGCTAACAAGCTATGTGTTCCAGATTCGTCCGTACGTTTGCTGTTGTTGCAGGAATCACATGGCGGTGGATTAATGGAACATTTTGGAAGAGAAAAGACTTTGGCCCTGCTGTCCAATAATTTTTATTGGCTAAAGATGCGGAGAGATGTTGAACGATTTGTGCAGCGTTGTGCCACATACCATAAAGCTAAGTCCAAACTTAACCCATATGGTTTGTATACTCCACTTCCTGTTTCTAGTGCACCTTGGGAAGATATTAGCATGGACTTTATTGTGGGATTGCCTAGGACAAAGAGGGGGAGAGACTCCATATTTGTAAGAGTGGATAGGTTTTCTAAAATGGCACACTTTATTCCCTTTAACAAGACCAACGATGCTTCACATATTGCTGATTTATTTTTCAGGGAAATTGTGAGATTGCACGGGATGCCTAGAGCCATTGTTTCAGATCGTGATGTGAAGTTTATGAGTTACTCTTGGAAGACAATGTGGTCCAAGCTTGGCACAAAATTGCTATTTTCAACAACTTGTCACCCGCAAACTGATGGTCCAACAGAGGTGGTAAACCGTACACTCTCCATGTTGCTGCGAACAATGATTAAGAAGAACTTGAAGGAATGGGAGGACTGCCTTCCACATGTTGAATTTGCATACAATAGAGTTGTTCACTCAACAACACAATTGTGCCCGTCTGAAGTGGTGTATGGTTTTAAGCCAATCACACCACTTGATTTGCTGCCACTTCCTTTTCAAGAGAGAGCAAACATGGAAGCAACTAAGCGTGCAGAGTTTGTGAAAGCTATGCATCTAAAGACCAAGGAAGTTATAGAAAAGAAGGCACGCTATTTTGCTCAAAAGACAAATAAAGGAAGAAAGAAGATGTTTTACAAACCAGGAGATCTTGTTTGGTTGTACTTGCGCAAAGATCGTTTTCCTGATTTGAGAAAGTTTAAATTGATGCCCCGTGCTGATGATTTAAAACCCTATTTGGGAGCTGACGATGAGCTTGAGTCGAGGATGACTCCAATTCAAGAAGGGGAGGATGATGAGGACATCACTTCACATGATACACACATGGAGCCTCCACCTACAATTCAACTACAAGGACCAATCACACGCGCCCGTGCCCGTCGCTTGAACCATGAGGTTAATTCTTTCCTTAGCAACTATGTTAATATTTGTTTGGACGGGATGCTACTGAATACTAGTGATATTTTGTTGCTTAGGAACATGGGAGATGGAATAGAAGAGTTGGAGTTGAAGACGGAGTCGCACGGATGTTTTGAAGTCAAGATTTCGCTGGTTCGGACTACATCGACCTTCATGCATCAAAATGGGCATAACTTCCTCATACGAAGTCCGATTGGTGCGTTCTTTGACTTTTTGGAAAGCTGAGGAGAAGACGAATCGTTTGCCGTTGGTTTCACCTCATTTGGACTCTCGAGTCGTCCTGTATGTTTAAAACAGTCCTTCGTGACAGAACTGGGCCGTGTTGGCCCATAGTCCAAGTCTGTTCGCCTTCTAGCCCACAACCCAAGTCTGTTCACCTTCCACAGGCTGCCCACGCCCTATATATTCACTCCAGCCGCCTTTAGAGTGAGGTTTTGCTTTGTTTGCATCTACACTTGTGTGTTTAGATCCCGCCTCTTGCACCGGACCGATTGGCTGATGCATTGGCGTTTGTGAAACCTCACCTTATCTTCGTTTGTCTGTGATTTGGCATTCGATTTGTATCCTTCCTGTTCTTACTTGTGTTCTTGGGTTCGCTTGCAGGAATTAGCCTTTGTGGCGAGGTCAATCGCGTCCTGCGTGGTTGATAACCAACAGAGACAGTTGTGTAACGATTGCAAGGTTTTGATCCGCCGGACCGGAGCCTTGGATCGCCAACGTCGAGATTCTCCACCAACCCAAGTTTATCCTTTACCTAGCGGAAGATCGGGACCAATCCCCCATCAAGAAGTATAAGCATAGACAGAGCTTTCCACTATGGGGTATCGGGTCTCAGCAACTAGTAGTCTTCTTCTAAGATAGAAAATTATCCTTTCTTTTTTATCAATCTCCTGCACTAGGACCGACCCGATGTCTTCATCATTGTTGGACAAATATAACCTGAATGGGATTCCATTCTGTGGCGGCATCAGCACTGGTGGTGAAGCTAAGTATTCCTTAATCTCGACAAATGCCTTTTGTTGCTTTTATCCCCATATGAATTCTTGGTCAGGCTTCAACTTTAGTAGAGGAGTGAATGGATCTATCTTTCCTGAAAGATGAGATATGAACCTCATGAGAAAGTTTATCTTCCCGATCAGTGACTACAACTTGGTTTTATTAGCGGGGGGTTGAGTATTCTTAATTGCTTCGATGTTGCGCTAACTTATCTCAATCCCTCTTCCATGTACAATGAAGCCTAGAAACTTCCCCGCTGATAAACCAAAGGCACATTTATCAGGATTCAGTTTTAATCCATATTTCTTGGCTCTCTCCAAAACTTGACGTAGATCGGCCACATGGTCTTGAATATTGCTTGATTTTACCACGGCATCGTCTATGTATATTTCCACCAAGAAGCCAATAAAGTAATGGAAAATGTAATTCTGTTGGTGTGTTTTTTGGACACACGTTGACACACGTGTGGCCTGGGAGATCTGCTTAACTCCAGTGCATGTCCTACATTCTCAGAAAAAGGGTTCAATGTGTGCCAATCAGTTTGACCCTGCAACTGATAAGGAAACAGATAGGATAACATTAGTAGTACAGCCGATCAGCTGGCGAGCCGATGACTGTGGCAGAGAGAGTAAAATCATGGAATATCATGTCGATCGGCCATAGGGCCGATGACCATGGCTAAACCAATCGGACAAGCGTGCCATCGGCCGATGAGATAGATAATTTACACATGTGGCCGATGAGTGCTCTCCGATGGTGGGTATGATATGGCGCTGAATTGAAGATAACCCGTCGGCTTGTACTCCAACAGGAATAAATAAAACATGTCACATAACATGTCTATATCATGAAAATCATCACAATAACTAGATTGGACCTAACCAAGACAGTAGCTAGTTACGATGATCTCAATAATTTGTCAAAGTATTGGGCATGCTTTATTTAGATGAATGGTATGCAACATGAAGGAGATACAACAGTAAGAGATGTCAGACTTAACCAATGAAGCCTCAAGCTATCACACCTAAATCATATCAATCTAAGAGATCAATCGGATGCAACCTTAGACCTAGATAATACACCGAGGACAACCGGTGACCGTACTGTTTTGACGTTCACCTCAAGAGATCAAATTGATGCAGGCATGAGGATACTGACCTAGTCGATATGGTCATTGGGGTGGTGGGATTCACCTCTTCACTAGAGATCGGAATGATGCAGCCCAGCTCCGAGTGTCGAATCCCGCTGGGATTAGCCTTGAAGCCAAGGGTGGCGATGCGCCGAGTAGTTGTTTGATAGATATGTGTGTTTAAACCTAACTAAAGGGTACATATTTATAGTCCGGGTACTTGCTGTCCAAGCATCCTATCTTAACCGATTCTGGATAATCTTCATCTTCTTCCCATCTTTATCCCCATCGGCTTCTCTCATCTAGCCACACATACATCATTAACAGGCTTCCTTGAATTTCTTTGACCAGACTTTTCTTGACTTTTGTTGACCGTACGACATCTTTAGTGGTCCTGGGCTTTACGAAATCTTGGCGTCAACACATGCCCCCAGTTTCGGAGCATTAAGTGGTTGTTGATGCTTCGAAATTAACAACTGTCATTATCCCTGCTACCACATCTTCTCAAATGTCCATTCGCATGGTCTTTTTCAATTATCCCTGCTACCACATCTTCTCAAATGTCCATTCGCATGGTCTTTTTCAATGTTATTATTAATTGCCGAAACACTTCGCCTTCCAATGCTTTCACATTTTCCTAGAGTTATGACTCTGTCTCTTCCCCTTCCAACCATCCATACCTGCAATGGGTGTCGTTATTTTTATAAGTATTGGTCGTTCTCCCTTCCTTCTTCACGCTTTCGACCCATAACTTGTTCTGGCCCTCAAATATTTCACCGTTCATTCCAGTGCCAGTCGTCGCTCACCATCTTTCTTCATTAAACACGCACCTCATCGGTGCTAAAAGGGCCACCATTGATGCGGTCTCTAAAGTAAGTCTCCGACCTTCTCTTCTTTATTCCTGACTCACCCATCATTTCTTCTTTTCTAATCCTACTTTTTTTCTTCGGCAGGGCCTACGAAACCAGGTTTTTATTCCAATAGTCACTCATCTGTTTAGTTTCTTTCTAGGTCCTTTAACCAATCTTGACCCCACAGATTTCATAAATGCCGAGACTTGTGGGATACCCTTCAAATATTCCCCTATGTGTTCCTCCGACTAGGATTTAGGCTTCGAATCCTCTCCTTCTATCCTTGGCTGGCGTGACTGGTATCTCAGGGTGTCAGCTACTTATCACACCTTTTGGGATGAGATCGACATCGTTCATTGCATCAGTCTTTCTCTGGATAAGTCATACCTGAATGAGCCAATGCTAGCTGCATCTTGTTATTTCTGGTCTGATGCCCTAAATGCCTTCATTTTTGTCCATGGGCCGATGAGTCCCACTCTTCTCAACATCTTCTTATTATCTTGCCTTGACATTGATTCACCAGCCAATCCCTTCTCTCTTCATTTCCAACTATCCCACGACCTCGGCATCAACTCGGTAGATAGTTGGAGCCGATATATCATTAGACACAACAAGAAACTAGCCTCATAGGCATTCGCGAACACATTGCTTTCCTCAACCTCTGGTTGGAGGAATTTTTCTTCTGTGTATCAGCTCTGGCCCTGACATTTTAGTTTCAATTTTTAGTCGAACGACTCACCGCCCATGTGCAGGTTCCCCTCGGTCGTTACCTCCTTAGGGCCACCTACCGCTCCCTTCACCTTGTATCAGTCAACCTATCAGTCAATAACTTCATCGGCCGGCCAAAGGGTCTCAGCTGGTTCTTCCAGCTTTGGTTCAATGTTTATACTGCTGATCTTATTGGAGGAGGAGGAACCCCTCTCACTCATTCATACTTTCCCGCAGATTTTCTAGAATTGGTCGTACCCACCTATCGTCACTGATCTTCTCTAGGCGAAGCGGCGGTATTCTTTCCTCTTTTTCCTTCATCTCCCGCGGCCTTGGCCGTTTTCTTTAAGAGTTATTACCTTGGATTCTCCGACCGGACAGTATGGTTTCCTTTTAGATATCATTCGGAGTATGAATGCCCTCATTGGCTAGTTCTGCTCGATGTGTCCTAGGACGCTGTTGATAGCAAAAAATGGCATTAATGGTCAAAATTGTCAAAATATCACTTTTTGGTAATTTAGGACAAAAATATGCCAAGTCGTGGAACAAGGCGGTCTAACCGAAGTGGTACCTTCGGTCTGATCGAAGGGGACCCTTCGGTCTAACCGGATTTAATCTAAATCCGAGTCAAATTAGTGATTTCAGGGTATTTTTATCCGTAATTAGATTTTAACGACTTGTACTCGAATATAAATCATATTAGACCCCCGGCACGTCATGTCTAACCCCTATAAATATAGGGGCAAGGCCGATTCAAGGGTATCTCCACAGATCAACTCAAAACCCTAGTTTTGACTCGCACTTTTATTCCAATCTACTTTCCTTTCCCTAGGATTAGCTTTAACGTCCATCTTCGTGAGTTTGCACTGAAAGCTCTCTGTCCATTGTGTCGTAATCACGGTAAGTTCTTGTTGATTCACTTGTGAATCACCTGTTTCATCCATGTAATGGATTTCTATCATTTTATTGGTTTTTACCGGTGATTTGGTTTCTTGGCCGAATTGCCTTTGATTTCTTGGTGTATTTTGCAGTGTTTTATCCTTCCCATCTTCGCCAATAACTCTTGTTACAATTTGTCCACAGTGAGACGGTCACCGGAGACTCCGGGCGTCCTGATCTGGCATTGTCGGTCTGACCGACGTTGCCACTTCGGTCTAACCGGCGTGTGCCAGATTCATCATCAGGAGTGCTTGCAATGCATGGCGACAACCCCCGCCACTTTGGTGTGACCGACGCGTCCCTATCAGGTCTGACCGGCATGTGCCGGATCTATCACCTCGTGCCGGCAAGCATGAAGTAGCCGCCATCAGCCTATATGGTCTGATCGACGGTGGGTGTTTGGTCTGACCGGTCCATGCCGGCACTTGACGGTTTGACTGGCTCCTCTAGGCCGGTCTGACCGATTCTGTCTGCATTGATCTAAATCGGCTACTTGGCCGATTTGGTTTAATTTATCCATATTTTGGCTAATTAGGTTATACTTCTGTAATCTAATTATCTGGCGACTCCACCCTCCCTTATCAATATCAAGGGTCATCAAAACGTGACGTCGGCATCATGTTATGCTTAGGGATTTATCTCTAACTGTCCACACGCTTTTGGATCATCGGATCGACATCAGTGTGTTTGGCGCTTTAACTGTTAGGTTTTAGTGTCAACAAACATGGAATCCTTTCGTATATTTTTAGCAGCCACCTTTTCCTGTTTGCTTCATATTGATTTTATCGATGAGTATCCTCGGTGGTGCTCCTATGAATTTTATCACCCATCGGTCTTCTTAACGCAGCTGGGCTTCGGTCAGCTCCTACCCCATCTCTTTTTTATTGGCTAGATCCAAACTCGCAGGAGGGTCGCGAGTGCCTTGGAGTGGGACCGCCTTTCCCACATGACTGATGGGATCCCCTTTGGATGCCTTTCTTCCTGGGCAAACTGTCGGGTGACCTCCCACACCTTCCGCCGATGTTGGGCTGAATTGAAGCAACATATCTTCAATTGCTCCTCAACGATTTACCGGGAATGACTCCACCTAAGTGACGCGGATGCAGGACCCGAGGTAAGTACTTTTGCCCTTTCACTTGCTTCTACTGATTTCCTTTTGCCTCCTCTAATCGACCTTCCCCTTTCGCAGGAGGCCGATCGTGACACCCCCTGGTGAGCTCCAGTGGTCGGCCGATACGGTACGACTAGTATTGGCCACTAACAATTTGGGTGTCGGCGCCCCTACTCCTTCGGCATGGATAAACGAAAGACGCACTTAATCGACCATGCTTCAGAGGGAGTTGTCTTGGTGAAGTCAAAAATGGTCTATTATGCGTCAGTCTGGATCTGCGTAGTGTACTTTGCCTTGTAATTTGAAAGGCCCTAGGTATACTGTTAATTTTATAAGATTTGTGTTTGAGTTTTGACTAAGGGCGATGCCTCCGCATCGGCCATCTCAAGGCGATACCGCCGGTATCGGCTAACTCACGCTTAGTTTTTCCACGCTTCGATCAACAATGTCCCTTAAGTATCTCCTATCTGTCTTCTTTTGATTCTCTAAGGGCGATGCCTTTGCATCGGTTGTCTTAAGGCGATGTCATTGATATCGGCTTCTATGCGTGTAGACTTTCTAGCTTCATCCGAACAATCGAAAAATATTCCCTCGAACATTTCTTGTTTGTCCTCTATCCACATCCCTGACGTATCTATCTTTAATCCCTGTGCCTTATTGGGGATCTAGGCACTTATGAATGTTTAGCCTCGGTCTGTCGCTAGTGTCCTGTATTTTTATTTCTATATTTCATCGGTTGAGGCAAAGTTTTGACCGAGTGCACCCCTCGTTCTTTGGCGTCGTCTTCATAGTACGAGTTTGGGTAACTCCTCACTGATCGGGTTGATACCATCATCTGATACTTCAATAAAGTTGCCCTCCCAAGCCTTTCCTAACAAACAGACGACTCCTTCCATCTCCCACACTGATAAATCAGCTGCAACTATATTAACTGATCTATCAGCGGGAACTATCCCCACTTGATCGCCGACCCATTGTATGAGGTTCTAGTGCATTGTTGACGGGATGTAGAAATTCACCTGTATCCAATCATGCCCCAGCACCAGGCTGTAAGATCCTTTTCCCTATATAACGAAGAAAGTAGTCGGCATCGTCTTGCTCCCAACCGTTAGTTCTGCATTCAATAGTCCCATCGTGTCTAATGAGTAGCCGCCGAAATCGCTTAAGACCATGTTAGTCCTGATGAGGTCTTTCGGCATCTTTCCAAGCATGCGGATGGTGGCATAAGGCATCAAGTTAATAGCTGCCCCTCCGTCTATCATCATCTTGGACATTGGCTTTCCGTTAACCAGCCCCTTGAGGTAGAGAGGTCATAGGTGTTGATGCTCAACGTCTTCTGGTTTATCAAAGATTGCTAGTTGTGGAGCCAACACCAACTTAGCCATTGTATCAACGTGATCCATGTTATCTTCGTAGGGATCCCGATACTCCGCAGGGAGGAAGAAAATCATGTTTATTTATACGTCCTTTTTATAGTCGTGATCAGCCTTATCTTTTGGTCACCATTCACTCTTGATTCTGTAGGGCCAATTAGCTTCCTCGCCGTGTATTTGTGCCTTCCCCTCTCTTTTCCACAGATGATGCACCCTTCTCTTTTGTCTCCTCACGAAGATTTTGGAGGACACCACTATGGCTTCTCTGGTATGTCATGGCCATCTGGTCAATTTCTTTGGGATTGATAGGACCGAGCCTTTCTAGCGCTAGTACCCTTGGGGTGACAACCTTTGGTGCAAAGCCTCTCGATCGCATGTCCTTAGCTTGACATTGCATGGCCGGTGATTGTCTTGTGTCCTGCCTTTGGCACCGCATCCCAGGCAGTCATCCATGGATGGTAGACGCAACCCCTCGTTCCAACAAAGCTTGAAGAA
Source organism: Zizania palustris (assembly GCA_019279435.1). NCBI lineage: Eukaryota > Viridiplantae > Streptophyta > Magnoliopsida > Poales > Poaceae > Zizania > Zizania palustris. The sequence continues at coordinate 13,024,985 of JAAALK010000285.1, forward strand.
TTCACAATTCCAATGGGAGTTGAAACGCGATTAGCCACGGCTGTCTTCACTGTTTTATCTTTCTTCTGACCTCCTCTGGTACTTCCTAATGAGGCCTGACGAGGTGATGTTACTGCTGGTTCGTCTTCCTCCCCTCATACGTCGATCACCAATGTAATGTCCATGCACCATGTTGACTGGGAACGGCTGATCGTCGATGTTCATTGGCTTCTTTCCATCATCGAACTTGATTCGGCCCTGCTCCATGGCTGATCGGATCTGTTGCCTGAACCCTTTGCACTCGTTGGTATGATGTGATGGGGAATTATGCCATTTTAAGTATTTTCTCTTCTTCAGTTCATCAACAGGCGGTATCCCGTGACCAGGTAACAGGTGAATCTGCTTCTCATCAAGGAACAGGTCAAATATCTTGTCGACCTTATTGATGTCGAAATCGTACTTCTCCTCTTTTTCGGTCATCTTCACCCATGGGCACGCAACATGTTTCTTGTTCTTGGACCACTCGGCCATACCGACCTTTGCATCTGAGTCACTGCTCTCGTCAGAGTCCGAGCAGTATACCTTAATGATATGCCCAAGAAAATTCCATGGATCAGAAGTTCCGATAGGAAGTATTGGAAGTTCCGGTTATTTTTTGGTCTCGATATAGAGAGCGAATGTTGCTTCAGAAGTTGCGACGAGCCAGAAGTTTCGCTTCGGAATTGGGGAATTTTTGTACTGATCAGAAGTTCTGAGGTGGGCGATAACATATTGGATCAATTGTGTGTCATGCTGTATCAGGAGACCTAAAATACCCTGTCGGAAGTTCCGATCTAGGATCGAAAGTTCCGACATGGGCAAACATATTAGATCTGTTATGGTTTTTAGGGTTTCAGGATAAGCACGACTAGGGGTCTCTCAGCCCTATAAAAGGAGAGGAGGAGGACGTCTTGGGGCAAGCAATAAGCCTAGATTAGAAATAGCCACCCAAGAGTTTTCTCCTTCCTTTATTAATCTCAAATGTTGAGGTCGAGGATCCCCGTCTCTCATGTGCAGTGCTAGCACGCTGCCATGGGAGGTATTCCATCCATGTACGTGTGCACTCCGTGGAGTCGTTGCTCTAATAGTAACACTCGTGAACATCTACATGCGAATGACTACGTCGTCTTCATCAATCAGATCGGGGAAGGACGGCAAGGACGAAGCGAGGAGAGGCTTGACACGCTGCTCCAACATCTTCTTTCGCTGCACCTAGCGTGTCTCGTGCTAGAAGGTACCAATCTATGATCTCACACGCGCATGAGTCTTGGGCCTAGGGTGTAAAATTTTGAATTTACCAGCTTGCGTAGCTCCCCTATTCCCCAACAGTGGTATCAGAGCCTACGTGCATAGTGTTCGATCTAGATCCCTCATGTATGGAGATACATGGTGGAAAAACAGCTTAGATCTATTTCTGTCCACGACAGATCGGAAGTTCTGATGGCGGATCGGAAGTTCTGATACTGATCAGATGTTCGATGTCGAATAATGATTCGATACAGAAGGAAATTGTTGTGATGCAGGATTCCGATATTGATTGGAAGTTCTGATAGATCGGAAGTTCCGATGCCAGATCAAAAGTTCTGACCCGCGCGATTTTGAAAAAACCGAGCTTGTTGACCCGAGTTTTTCAGATCTAGAATCCAGTCATTTGTAGATTGCTCGCCTAACTTTGTTTTGTAGAGAATGTCATGATTTGCATGGCCTTGGTTAAATATGATGTATGATATGCATGCAATGAATGTAAATTAAATATGGCCTATGTGTCATGGTTATTTACAGCCCAAGGCTGATGTAAAATTTATTTCGACTTGCATGTCGTTTCCGTGGTGCTTCGGCCCATGTAATTAGTATAGACTATGTGAGATGGACTAGTACTCTTCATGGAGGCCGGGAGCACGCACTTGATGATGGGAGCCATAGAGATGGAGATCGCCATGTGAAGAAGGTCATGCTATGTCACAGTTAATATGATTGCCTGTGATGCTTTCTTATGTTCCTATTATTCTATTCTTGCATGTTTCGTATGCGCTAGGGACGTTACGATGCTAGAGTAGTTTTCTCTTAGAAAATTAAGTGTTGATGCTCTTCCCAATAGCTTCACCCACCAAGGTTCGTGCTCATCAATAGTGGGTCTACCAAAGCAGGGTGTTATCTTTTAGATCGACCAGTTGGGGTGGAAGTCGTACTTCTGCACGCATAGTGTTGGTTCACATGACAAGGATATCAAAATAGTTTTGGGCCTTGGAGCATAAGAGTTAGGGTCGAGCATTGGATACTTCTTCAATGACAAGAGTCACATACGATGTGATTAGGCAAGAAGTTTCCTACCTATATCAACTAGCTTCTAGTAGTGATGCCACAGCTCACTAGGAGATAGCGTGACCATGGATCTTGCGCCACTATTAGTCATGAGAGGGAAAGTGACTGGTTTAGATAGTGGAACATCTTTTGTTGGATAGAAGATAAACATTGCACAATGCTAAACCTCACATTTAATCTTTTGTAGATCATGTCACCTACTACATCTACTGTTAAGAGCACTCCAGTTTTAAATTTGTGATCTATTCTTGAACGAGATAAATTGTCTAGAACAAACTTTATGGATTGGTATCGAAACTTGAGAATTGTTCTCAAGCAAGAGAAAAAATATTATGTTCTAGAGGAACCTCACCCTGATGAACCAAAAGAGGATGCTTCTGCAGAAGATAAGCATGCTTGTGAGAAGCATGCTAGTGATTCCATGGATGTCAGTTGCCTGATGCTTGCCTACATGTCCTCTCAGTTTCAGAAATAGTATGAGGAACATGATGTTTACGAAATGATCGTTGGGCTTAAGGGCATGTTTTAGGACCAAGCAAGGGCAGAAAGATACAATGTGTCCAAATGCTTGTTTTGTATTAGGCTGGCTGAAGGGAGCCTAGTGAGCCCTCACGTGATCAAGATGATTGGTTGCGTAGAGACTCTAGAAAGACTGGGCACTCTACTGGATCCGTACCTCTCTATTGATGTTATTCTCCATTCGCTCCCACTGAGCTTTGAGCCATTCATCATGAACTACAACATGGTTGGATTGGAGAAGACACTAGCTGAGTTGCATGGGATGCTCAAATCTGCTGAGGAGAGTATCAAGAAGGCTCCAAACCATGTGATGGTTGTTCAGAATGAGGGCAAGAAGAGGAGGAGGAAGAATGCTAAGACTACAGATGTGATCTCTAGAGCGAAGTCTAAACCGACTGGAAAGTCCAAGTCTGGTCCTGCCAACTCTTATATGTGCCACCATTGCCACAAGCCTGGGCATTGGAAGCACAACTGCAAGGTGTACCTACAAGAGTAGAAAAACAAGGAGGGAAGTGGGAATTCCGCTTTAGGTATTAATGTTATAAAAATTAATCTTGCTACTCGTCCAAATGATTCATGGGTATTTGATACTGGATCGATGATTCATACTTGCAAATCATTGCAGGGGTTGAGTAGAGTGAGAAAGTGTGCAAGTGGCACGCTGGATATCTGCGTCGGGAATGGCGCAAAGGTTGCAGCGTTGGCCATCGGCGTTTATTCACTGTCGCTACCGTCAAGATTAGTTTTGGAGTTAAATAATTGTTATTTCATTCACGCCTTAGGCAGAAATATTATCTATTCTTCATGTTTAGAGGAAGATGGTTTTGAATTTGTAATAAAGAACAAGAGTTTTTCAATATTTTCGAATGGCATGCTTTATGGTGTTTGTCCATTAGTGAATGGATTGTATATTCTGAGTCTTGACGATGCACACGTTTATAACATTAGTACTAAGAAACAATGACTCAATGATTTGAATCCCACCTGCATATGGCATTGTCGTTTGGGTCATATAAATGAGAAGCGTGTACAAAAGCTCCATAGTGATGGACTTTTGGAGTCATTTGATTTTGAATCATATGACACATGTGAGTCTTGTTTACTTGGCAAAATGACAAAGACACCTTTCACTGGACAGAATGAGAGGGCGAGTGAGCTATTGGCCATAGTACATACTGATGTGTGTGGTCCAATGAGTCACACGGCTAGGAAAGGTTTTCAGTACTTTATTACTTTTACCGACGAATTCAGTAGATATGGCTATGTATACTTGATGAGGCATAAGTTGGAATCCATTGAAAAGTTTAAGGAGTTCTAGAATGAAGTATTCTACGATCGGATCATGAGGGTGAATATTTGAGCCATGAGTTTAGTGATCATCTGAAGTAGTGTGGAATTGTTCCACAACTGACTCCACCTGGCACGCCTCAATGGAATGGGGTGTCCGAGCGAAGAAACCGCACTTTGTTGGACAAGGTGTGGTCCATGATGAGTCACACTGATCTTCCATTATCCTTTTGGGGTGACACTCTAGAAACCGCAGCTTTCACGATTAATAGAGTTTCATCTAAGTCAGTAGAGAAGACGCCATATGATATGTGGTCTGGGAGGCATCCTAGTTTGTCTTTTCTAAAGATTTGGTGATGTGAGGCGTATGTCAAACGTATAATGTCCGATAAGCTCAGTCCCAAGTCTGAAAAGTGTTTATTTGTGGGTTATCCTAGGGAAACCAAATGATACTATTTCTATAATAGACAATAGGGCAAAGTGTTTGTCGCTCAAAATGGTGTGTTCCTTGAGAAAGAGAATCTCGAAGAAGTTCGAGAGCCACTAGAAAGTGTTCTAGATCCCATTGAACTAGAGCAGGAGGCGCAAGATGTTGCAAACCCTGTTATAGATGCGCCAGCCCCACGAAGGTCTGAGTGAGTAGTCCATGCGCTAGAGAGGTACATGTTCTTGACCACTGGGCATCATGACGTATTCTTGTTGGACAACAATGAGCCCAAGACCTATACGGAAGCAGTGATGGGACCAGACTCTGAGAAATGGCTTTGAGCCATTGGATCCGAGTTGGAGTCCATTGGAGTTAACTAAGTTTGGAACTTGGTTGATCCACCCGATGAAGTAAAAACCATTGAGTGTAAATGGATCTTCAAGAAAAAGATAGACGTTGATGGAAATGTTCACATCTATAAGGCACGATTGGTGGCGAAGGGTTTCAGACAAATTCAAGGTGTTGATTATGATGAAACATTTTCGCCCGTCGCTATGCTTAAGTCTATCAGGATCATACTAGCTATTGCCGCATTTTATGATTATGAGATATGGCAAATGGATGTCAAGATGACTTTCCTAAATGGAAACCTAAGTGAGGATGTGTACATGACATAGCCTGAAGGTCTTGACGGTCCAGGGAATGCTGGGAAAGTTTGTATGTTGCTAAAGTCCATTTATGGATTGAAGAAAGCTTCTCGGAGTTGGAATCTTCGCTTTGATAAGCTAGTCAAAGGGTTTGGCTTCATCAAGAACGAAGAAGAGCCTTGTGTTTACAAAAAGGCTAGTGGGAGCTCACTTGTATTTCTGGTCCTATATGTGGATGACATATTGTTGATTAGAAACGACATTCCTTTTTTAATGATGTCAAGACTTCACTGAAAAATAGTTTTTCAATAAAATATCTTGGAGAGGCAGCATACGTTTTGGGCATAAAGATCTATATAGATAGATCTAAACTGTTAATTGGATTAAGCCAAAGTATGTACATTGACAAAGTTTTGAAACGGTTCAAAATGCAGAACTCTAAGAAGGGTTTTCTGCCAATGTCATATGGTATTTCTCTTAGTAGGACTCAGTGTGATGTGACACCTGATGAGCTAGAGTAGATGAGTGCGGTCCCATATGCCTCCGCAATTGGATTCATCATGTATGTCATGTTATGTACACGCTCAGATGTGTCATATGCTCTAAGTGTTACGAGCAGGTACCAATCGAACTCTGGTGAAAGTCACTGGGCTGTAGTAAAGAGCATCCTCAATGACTTGAGAAGGACTGAGGAAATGTTCCTGGTTTACGGTGGTGAAGAGGAGCTCATTGTAAGTGGTTACATGGATGCTAGCTTTCAATGGAGGCGCAGTGAGTTGGAAGAGTTCCAAGCAAGAAATGGTGGCCAATTCTACAACAGAAGCTGAGTATATCACTGCTACGGAAGCGGCAAAGGAGGTCGTTTGGATCAGGAAGTTGTTTCTAAGATGGGTGTTGTTCCTAGTGTGTCCAGTCCAGTGGACCTCTATTGTGATAATAGTGGTGCCATTGCGCAAGCCAAGGAGCCTAGATCGCACCAAAAATTCAAACATATACTTCGGCGATATCACCTTATCCGTGAGATCATTGAGAGGGGTGATGTGAAGATTTGCAAGGTGCACACGGATTTGAACATGGCGCATCTGTTGATGAAGCCTCTTCCACACCCCAAGCATGAGGCGCATATGAGCTCCATGGGTATTAGATACTTGCGTGAGTGAGTCATGTGTTTGTGGAAGATGCTAGTAGAGTCTATGCTAATGTATGAGGATAATTGTTATCTTGTTCCTTGAATAAATATCGTTTGCATTTAATTAATGAGTATGACTTGTTATGTGAAACTATTTGCTTTATGACGATGTTGTTAAAAGGGTCCCTAATCTTGTCATCATGTGGGACAGTGATGATACATGGATTAGTACATCCAACTGATTGATGATTGTGTTTCATAGATCATAGACATAAAGATGTCAAATCAGTGATGTGGATACATGTTGGTGAACATGGTGTTGGACAGATCCACTTGAGATACTGTTGAGATTGTTATGTGCCAACAATTATCATCTCAAATGGTGTACCTGTAGAGTCCTTAGACCTGAGATCATCATTTGATTCCAAAATGTGTAGTGACACAATTAGATGCTTCCTAACGCTATTCCATAACAGAGTAGTAATAAGGGTTTTTTTCAGGTGTATTGTGAAACATGTATTGGGATGTGAGCGGTCAAGATGGAATTTACCCCTCCTAATAATAGGAGAGTCGTCTCTGGGCCCCTCGAGGTATTGGATTGGAAAAGTGCATAGCCATGTCGAGCTAACCAACAAGGGTGGCACATATCTCTCCTTGAGCTTGATTGACGGCGTGCGGTAAAGGGACTAGTGCTTGAGTATATCAAGGTTCATGAAAATTTGATTTTGTACGCTTTGGGGGTCAATATGTGCTACTAGGTACCACTATTGATCAGTGAGTTGCAAACGGTTTTCGGTAAATAGTCGTTAGTGTATGAACCTATCGGGTCACACACTTAAGGGGATGGATAAAAACATGCAAAGAATTGGTTCTTGTGCAAGTGGGAGATTGAAAGATATGCCCAAGAAAATTCCATGGATCGTAAGTTCCGATAGGAAGTATCGAAAGTTCCGGTTATTTTCTAGTCTCGATACATAAAGCAAATGTTGCTTCGAAAGTTCCGATGATCCAGAAGTTCTTGTAGGACCGAAAGTAGCGACCAGAGGAGGGGGGTGAATGGGCGCCTTAAAAAATTCTTTCGAATCAATGGCCTGCTCCCAACACCCAACGCACCTCAAAAGACTGTGCAGCAGAAAATGAACAGAAGGCCTAAGTCTAAAGGTTTCTAACCTAGAGGCAGCTGATGATAAACAGTGTAATGTTAAAGCAGTGCAACTAGACAGATGAACAAAGTGTAACAGGCCTAAACTTCTCAATGAAATGATCTAAGTATGTATAAGATGAGGAGAGAAGTTACTGTCCAAAGTTGTCTCCTGTTCGGGTCTTGGCGAAGCCCCCTTCGCACGTCGGGGTCTGCTTCGGAGGTTGATGACAGAGTCTGTCCGAAGTGCCGAAGGTGACAGCCTAGTTCGAAGTGGTAAGAAGCGAAGTGTACTTCGGAGCGAAGTAAAACAGTGACGAAGCCTGGTTCGAAGTGTGAGCTTCGAAGACAGGACTTCGAACACAGATTCGAATCAAGAGCTTCGGAGCAAAGTGACAAAGTCGGAGCCTGCTTCGAAGTGAGGACTTCGAAGACAAAACTTCGAACACACTTTGAACCGAGAGCTTCGAAGCACAACCTTCGAACAGAAAGCTTCGAACACAACGCACAAACGGACAACCTTCGAACAAAGAAGCGAAGCCTGTCACGCGACAGAAAAGCAAGTCCGAAGCCAATACTCTACCTTCAAAAAGGAGCAAGCTCCGAAAAGAGAGTCGAAGGGTGACGCGTTACACAGAAGACAGTACGAAGCCAAACGGAGCTTACAAGCTGTGAACCCAACTTCGAACAGATAGGGCCGAAGCCCCTTCGCACTAAAGTTCGAAGTATGTAATGCTGTCAATCAGAAAACTGCTTCGAAACTTAGCAACACAGAGCACAAAACAAAGTCCGAAGACTGAGGCGAAGCCTTCAAGTATGGTTAGATCGAAGCCTACCTCACGGAGCTGAGGGACTTCGAACAAAGGAAAATGACTTCACTGAAACAGTCAAAAAGGCATTTACTCCATGCTGCTTCGATCAAAAAGCTGTGGCAATAGAAGGTGAAAAGCTGGCAGCAAGTACTGTAGCTACAGAAGTAGTACTACTTGCAACAGCAAGAACTAGTACCCAGTTCGTGAAGAACGGAAGCAACAGAAGAAGCTTCTCCACAAGAAATAAATTCACCAGCTCGTGCCCAAGGCATTAACTTCCCAAACCGAACAAGATGCAAGCAATAAATTCACCAGAGACCAAGGATTAAATGCATCCAACAGATTTGAGCCAAAATAATGCAAGAAAAAGGGAGGAGCTAGTCCTGGCGGCGCACACAGGAGAGAGAAGAGAGACAAAAGTGACCCAATGGGTGGATTTGATTTCAGCACAAAAGGGTAGTCCAAACCCTAGGGATTGGGGTGCTATTTATAGGCAGCCCAACACTAGGAATATTCTACCAGCCCCTTAGGGTTTTTACAGACTCAAAATACAGAAAAAAGACTCTACTGCCCTTAGGTATTTTTACAGACACAACTGACTTACTGTGGGCCTAGAGAACAGATGACATATCCGGAAGCTACTCTTCTGGACAGTCGGATACAGAATCAACGGTTGTCAGTTTTACGCCGAAACTGACAAAGCCTCCACCAGCTTTGCACCAGGTACCCGGATTGGGCCGGCCCGACTCCGCAGCTCTCTCAGCCCGGCAATCGCTCACCGCCCGTGTACCTGAGTCAGTCCTGGTCAACAGCCCAGTGGGTCTTCTACTGCTTCTGGCCCATGCACCCGGATTGGGCTAGCCCGACTTCGCAGCCTCCTCTGCCTGACAGTCGCTCGCTGCCCGTGTACCTGAGTCACACGCGGCCCATGAAACAGCAGATCTCTTCTTCTCTTCAGACCTCGTTGACTATCGTTGACAATGACTCATCACTTCTGGAGCCATGAGGCCCACGCTATTCAGCATGGCTCCTCAGTTCTGATTCGGAATTGGGGAATTTTTGTATTGATCGGAAGTTCCGATATGGTATCAGAAGTTCTGAGGTGGGCGATAACAGATTGGATCTGTTGCATGTCGTACTGTATCAGGAGACCTAAAATACCCTGTCGGAAGTTCCGATCCAGGATCGGAAGTTCCGACGTGGGCAAACATATTGGATCTGTTACGATTTTTAGGGTTTCGGGATAAGCACGACCAGGGGTCTCTCAGCCCTATAAAAGAAGAGGAGGAGGACGTCTTAGGGAAAGCAATAATCCTAGATTAGACCTAGCCACCCAACAGTTATCTCCTTCCTTTCTTAATCTCAAACGTTGAGATCGAGGATCTCTGTCTCTCACATGTGGTGCTAGCACGCTGCCATGGGAGGTATTCCATCCTTGTACGTGTGGACTCCATGGAGGCGTTGCTCTAATAGCAACGCTCGTGAACATCTACATGCGAATGACGACATCATCTTCATCGATCGGATCGGTGAAGGACGACAAGGACGTGGCAAGGAGAAGCTTGACACGCTGCTCCAACATCTTCTTCCGCTGCACCTAGCGCATCTCGTGCTAGAAGGTACCAATCTATGATCTCACACGCGCATGAGTCTTGTGTCTAGGGTGTAAAATTTTGAATTTACCGGCTAGCGTAGCTCCCCTATTCCCCAATAATACCTGGGCGTATGCCACTTTCTTCTAATACTTGTCCCTCTTGGCCTCTTGGAATCGGTTCTCATATGCCAATACCCTTTGCAGCAGTTGCGAGAGGCTCTCGAACTCATGTGATAAAAATCTCTCGTTAATTGGGTTCAAGAGTTCTTGAAATGTCAACTCTGCCAACTAACTATCGCTGAGGCTCATAGTGTAGCATATGCTCCGTACATCCCAGAACCTCTAGACATAATCTTGTACCGACTCATCCATTCTTTGCTTGATGGTCGTCAAGTCAGTAAGCTTCATCTCCTAGATGCCGGCGAAGAAATACTATGAAACTTCTTTTCCAGATCTGCCCTTTGATGGAGTCTGCCGGCAGTGAAGAGAACCATGTGAAGGTCGATCCCAATAGAGACAGTGGGAAGAATCGTACCCTCAGTGCTTCGTCGGTCGATGCCTCTCTGCACTGAGCGAGGAAATGACTAATATGCTCGATCGTGGAGACCGAGTATTGTCAATAAAACTTAGTGGAGTCGGGCACCTTGTATCGGTCTAGCAGCGGTACTCGATCGAACGATTCTAGATATGGCCGCCGATACATGTATGTCTAGTCCTTGGTATTCAACCCAAATTGATCTCTAATAACTTCTGTGATCTGATTCACCCAGTCATCTTCCTGCTACCTTGGCGTCAGGTACTGGTTAGGCATTGGGCCTACTGATATTGCTCTTGCCAGGCAGTGTTGTATCTATATTGCCCCTCATCACCATAAGGTTGTGCTCCGAAGTTCATAGTCCTATGGCACCCTTGAGGGATACCGTCGGGTGCCCCCTAGGCGGCATGATATCTAGCAGCATGTTTCTTGTGATGCCATATGTGACTTGTGGGGCCTCCTATCCCATCGGCCTAGAGCCAGCCGCTGAGAATGGCGCCAACTCACCTCTTTCGAGGTTATACGACGAACTCGACAGCAAGCCCTGAGTAGGGGCCGGTGGTTGGGTCACCCTATTTCCTTCATGGCCAACCGAGACGGTCGGCTGATCTAGCCTCATCGACCCTTGCGGTTGTGGAGCGGGCCGAGAGTGTTGCGGTTTCTATAGAAGTTTGGTTTGAGCATCGAGGAGATATGTTTGACCCTGTAGTGGTTTGTGGGCTACAATGTGTTGATAGCAAAAATGGCATTAATGGCTAGATCGTCAAAATATCAATTTTGGTGATTTGGGCCAAAAATACACATGTCCAGGGTCTGTCCGAAGCCCTATAGGGCCGAAGTCCATTGAGCTATGGGCTCCGAAAGCCTCTAACCAACCCATGGGATTCGGCCGGGAAGCCTTCGGAGGCCCACGCCACCGAAGCGTCGGCCCAAGGAGCAGGCCTCGACGGGCCTGGCCGAAGCCCACTTCAGCAGAGGTAGAATTGTATGCGTTTCCAGCTCAATCTTTATCTCAATCTGGCCGGATTAATAGAAGATTAGATTAGGGATTAAGCCCCTATAAATAGAGAGGAAAGGCCGGCGTAGAGGCCCCCCAACTCAAACCAAACCAATGCCTTATGCTTTGATCGTATTTACTTTACCTTTATTTTCCTGTACCTCTTCGTGGGTTTGCCTAGAAGCCCTCCGCCGGCCACTACGGAACAGTGGTAACCCTTGTTACTTCGCTTGTGAAGTATCCGTTAATCTACGTAATAGATTGCTATCGCCTTGTTACTTCGCCTGTGAAGTATCCGCTAATCTGCGTAACAGTTTGCTACCTTCGCTACTAGTGCGACACTTAGCAAAATTCGGTCCTCCAGCCGAATTGGTACTTCGAATTCTCTCTGTTGCAGGTTCGAACGTTCGGAGCTACTTCGCCGGAGGTGTCCGGAGCTAAGAGATCGGTTTCGGAGGTCCCCGGGACACCCTTCGGTGAGACTATAGGCTTCTACGACAGGCTTCGCCAGCACACTTAATCACAACAGGCTTCGCCACGACAGCACTCCGCACTAGACGAAGTTATGCCCGCGCGTGGCCCTCGAGACATTATTCCATAGATTGGTGTATCAGAGATCTCATGCCGAACCCTGTTGTTCAGAGGTGATCACCGCATCCAGATCCATTTGGAAGTCCATCTTCGGCCGGATCAGTCCGAACGCCGAAGCACCCTTCGGCGGAGTAGTTCGCACCAGACGCCGAAGGTACAATTCGGCAACCCCTTCGCACCAGACTCTGAACTAGACAGGCTCCGACTGGTTTGCTGATTTTATTCTATTTAATCTATCTCTTTTGGCTAATTGGATTATTTTATGTAATCTGGTTGCATGGCGACTCCACCCCCCTTATCACGACTAAGGGTAGTCGGAACGCGACGTCGGTGCTACGTAACGCTTAGGCTTGTTCCTAGGTATCCGTGCGCTTTTAGATCGTCGAACTGACCCAAGTGCGGGGGCACATTTCCATGTCAACACACTTTTTGGCGACTCCGCTGGGGAAGGCTACGCCAACATGACAAGTACATCTACATCGGCCACCGGTACATCTACGTCGACTACTACGTCTACACCGCCGATGGACACAATAGGAGGCGGGGATATCGACAACCGCAACATCTTGACACCAACACTCGAAGATATCCCCGTAGAAGACCGAGCAGAGATCAAGGCAAAGTTAAAGGCACTCCAAGACATGATGCTTGGGGGCTACGTCAAGACAAGCGCGGGCTTCATCAAGCGCGACATCGTCACCCTCGACCTCACTCAGGTCCAGGTAACACCTATGTTGGACCGGAAACGGCGACCAGAGGGGGGTGAATGGGAGCTTTTTAAAATTTCAGGCTAAAAACAGCCTTTGGTTTTAATCCTGTCTTCTGCGGAACAGGCTTCGAACACTACCTTCGACGGTCTGGTTCGGAGGTACATCGACAGCTCCGAACACAGGCTTCGCAGGAGGAAAAGTTCGAAGCCAAGAAGACTTTGCTCCACTAACAACCCTCGAAAATCTACTCTGCTAAGTCAGTGCAGGCTCCGCACACTGGGTGCTTCGAGCAGGCTTCGCACTTCACCCTTCGCAAGAGTGGACACCCTACTGAGGACTTCGACCAAGTACTTGGCAGCAGCAACTGGTGCTGGGCTTCGTACACGAAGGTCTAAATGCACACAAACGGACTTCGCTAAGGGCTTCGACACAAGAAGCAAAAATGGGCCTCGATCAGGGCTACGCTAGTAAGCTGTGAGGTCTAGCCTCAAGTTACACAGAGCGACAGCACGCTGAAAAACACACTTCGCACAAAAACAACCTTCGCCTAGACAGGCTTCGGTGCACTACAACTAGCGAGGTATGTAACACGAGCTCAAGCAAAAAGCACAAGGAAGCAGGGCTTTGCCGCTTGAGCAAGGAACACAATAAAATTGAACTCTGGATGAATACAGCGAGGTATGTGGCTACAGGAGCTCAACAGTAAATGCTCAAAGTGTTAAATGTTACCTACCGAGCCCCCATATTTATAGCCCACAGTTCACCCAAAGGAATTGATTACTTTACCCCTAGGGTTTGCATTGGTTTTGTCTCTACAGAACTGAGGGGTACAAAAGGTAGTCAACTTTATTGGAGGATTCTCTGTCAGCCTTTGCAGATGGGACAGCGCCAGCTTTTTGCAGAGCAGACACTGTCAGACTTGCAGCCTTTGACCTTTCCGAAGCCCCCCTTCGCACGCGAGGGGTGCGGTAGCTTCGGTGAGAAGCCTTGAGCCTGGTGGCCTTCGCTTCGCCGAAGATAGCCTCCGATACAGTGACGGTTTTGAGCTGAAGCCGTCAAAGCCCTTGGGCCTTCGCACCAACACCTCCGGAGTGGACCACCACGGCTTCGCAGCTACTCCCAGCTCAAACTCCGTCAGTCTGTGTACCGAAGCTATGTAGGCCGAAGCACCACAAGACAATCACACTCCGGAGCTAGCCTCGCTCCGAAGCCTTCCTCACTCCGAAGCCCCACCTTCGGAGCACCACCCTTCGAAGTCCCTCCTTCGTCCAAGGCCTCCGCACGAAGCATTCCATGAGCCCTTCGTCGCAGTGTCTCTCCCCGAGCACACTCCTCGACGAGCCTCACCCGGACCATGCCTTCGATGCACCTCGACTTCTGAGACCTTCGTCGGGCACCTTCGAATGTCTCCCTCCAGAGCACACTTCGAACTCCTTGCCTCCGTAGAGGACTTGATCCATCCAACTCCGAAGTCACTCCATCCGGAGTACCTTCAAAGTGCCTCACCTCCGAGGACTTTGTCTTGGAGTACCTTCAGCCGGAGCCACGCTCCGCACTCTCTGCCTTCACCTGGCGCACCTCGACCCGAGGACCGACCCGGACCTCCTTCGCAGCCACCGTGACGGAGCTCCCTGCTCCCCTGGCATCAAGCCTCCTGCTTGACCCAGGTTCACCTGCCGTGAACCTGTCCGTCGCCTCCGAAGTCCCTGCGCACCACCGACAAGCAGACAAGTGTATCCAATACTCCGGAGACCTCTCCGGGTTAGCAACCTCCGGCACACACTCCGGTGTACTGCCCAAAGTACCGAAGCCTTCGGTACACACCCAGTCATCGTGTACTGTCGGACCCCTCCGACACGCACACTCCGCTGCAACAGCTGCAGCAACCAAACCACCTCCGAACACCCTTCGGATGTACAACCTCTGAAACCCCTCCGGAGGTACCCTCCTCCGAACACCTTCGGAGGTACAGCCTCCGAACACCCTTCGGAGGTACAGCCTCCGAACACCCTTCGGAGGTACCCTTCGAACCAGAGGGTAAAAAGCCTGTCAATCACTCATCACAAACACCAAAACCAACCCTTGGTCGCCTCGTTTATCTTCTTTAGAAATTGAGCAGAAAATAGCCGCATTAGTAGATCAAGCCGTTAGCGCTTCGCTAGCCAACCGTTTAGATTCGGCTGTCAGCTCCCAAGTAGAGGCAACTCTTAGGAGGTTCGGCTTTACTGAGGTCGTACCCTCGGTTCCCATTGCTAGTGCACCACCGGCAAACCACATATACAGTAGGACTAACGACAACACAGGAACGATCATGTCTCTGGCCTCATCACTTATGGCCGAGACCAATCATTACACCTACGGTCAAGCTAACACTGCGTACCATGCACCACCATCTGCGCTGATACCTGTGCTACCCGCACCACATGCGCAGGCGCCCGGACATGAACACGCCATACAAATAGTGCGCAGGGAAGAGGCCAATGGCCGACACGCCGATATCCCACCGCGTGTCGTGCCCTCACATGAGAGGCGCGCACAGGAAACATGCCAAGATGACATAGAAGAGCGGGTTCGCGCACTATTTAGAGAGTGTGCCGGCTTCATACCCAAGGGAAGGGTTAGGGTTTACCGTAAACCATACCCCGACCATCTTGACACAGTACCCTACCCCCGTGGCTATATAATCCCTGAATTCACTAAATTTGATGGCGAGGGTAGCAAAACTACGCTAGAACACGTTAGTCAATTTTTGGCACAGTGCGGAGAAGTTAGCGGGATAGATGCTCTGAAAGTTAGACTGTTTTCTCTCTCACTATCCGGCACCGCTTTCACTTGGTTTTCGGCGCTCCCACTGAACTCCATCCACACGTGGGATGATTTAGAGCGGAAATTCCATGATTATTACTACACGGGTAAGACAGAACTTAGGCTCTCACATTTGACATCGGTTAAGCAGAAATCTAGTGAGAGCGCCTCTGAGTACATCAAGCGTTTTAGGGATACTAGAAACCGATGTTTTAGCCTTAATATTTCGGAAAGGGATTTGGTGGAACTAGCTTTTAACGGGCTGCGTTCCGAAATTAAGGAGAGGTTAGATAACCAAAA
Organism: Zizania palustris; assembly: GCA_019279435.1. NCBI lineage: Eukaryota > Viridiplantae > Streptophyta > Magnoliopsida > Poales > Poaceae > Zizania > Zizania palustris. Next base: position 13,040,819 of record JAAALK010000285.1, read on the forward strand.
CTTTTTAGAGGTTAGCCAAGTTTTGCAGCAGGCTCTGGTCCAGGAAGGCCGAACCAAAGATAAAAAGTTTGTTAAGACGTTTAGCAAGCCTAGGGCCAAAATCCACATCATGGAACGCTCTGATGAGGAGGAGTCAGAGGAGGAGGATTCGGCCGACATGTACGCGGCCGAATGGGTTTGGAATGCTAAAAATAAACCTGTCACCTGTTCCGAGTTACGACCATCCCCCACAAAGAATCGGCCTAATTAAGTCAAGTACTCGTTTGATATAACTAAATGTGATAAAATATTTGATTTTCTCATAAAAAGCCAGCTTCTCAGGTTACCTAAGGGTCAAGTCATTCCACCTGCCGATGAGTTAAAGAAGCATCCATACTGTAAGTGGCATGACTCGCATTCGCATAATACTAATGATTGTAATGTTTTTTGACGGCAGATACAATCGGCCATAGAAGAAGGACGATTGAAGATAGACCATAATCCGAAGATGAAGCTGGATAAAGATCCGTTTCCCATCAACGCCGTCGACCTCGGTGAAAAAAGGTGTTAATTCGGCCAAAACAGTCCGAGTCGGCCAAGGGGAAGGATGTGATTGTTGGAGAACCGCGCACTCGCACACTCGTACCAAAGAACCCCGAGATAGGAGTGTGGAAACAGAACATTAATACACCTTTGGCTAAGGCTCACAAGAGGCCGAAGGTGACGTATAACATGTTATTGAATAAGCATCGAAGAAGGGCCAAGGAGACTGGTCCACACACTCAGAAGCTAAAGCAGCCGAAGGGTCCCGGACTCTCAGAGGTTTCGAACCGCGGTGGCCTGATGCCCCGCATGGTGGTTCCGAGCCACAATGGTTGAATCCCCCGTACAGCAGCGTCGAGCCCCAATGGTCGGGGCCCCTGTACAACAACTTCGGCCCCCAATGGCCGAACCCCACACCGTGTTGGACTTCTCCGGTGGGAGGCTTCAGCCCGTACTGGCTGAACGTACCTCCGGCCTGGCAGGACCCTTCGCTGGTGTGGTCCAAGATACCTTCGACTTGGCCGAACCCCCCTCCAGGTAACGGGTTCGGCTCACAGTGGGTGAGACCACTAGAGCCGCCAATGCCTCTGCCGTATGACTGGGCAGGACCCCGTGGTCTCCGTACATATCCGGGTCAGGGTACCCTCCGCAACCTAATACTGTGCCTTATTTTCCTTTGGAGTATTATGGATGGCAGGGTCAAATAGATGTAGCGGAGGGAGGCATCGTCCACAGACTGTCCGTGGTGCCTCCGAATCGGACCATGTAGAGCGAAGCCGAAGGGTGCAAGCACGCGGAGGCCGAGGTCAGGGAGTCCAAAGACATTACCATCAAAGTTGGGTCTCAGGAAGTCCTAATCCCGAATGCTTTGTCACCGAGGTCTGACAGAGGTAAGACTCATGCTTTGGCCGAGCCCTGCGCCGAAGCTTGGTTCGGTCGGCCAAACGAGGCCTGTCCATCTATCAGGGTTCATAGCGAAGCCTCCTGCAAACATGGGGTGCACAAGGCCGAAGGGCACAGTGCCACTTCAGCCAGAATTAATGGAAGTCGAACAGTCACACCCGGCACTAAGCCGCAGCCATCCTGGGCCCCTCCAGGCATGTCCAAATCACAGAAGAGACGCCTACAAAGACTACGGGCACAGGAGATGCGCGAGAAGAAAGCTGAGGCTGAGCGAGGTGCTATCTTCGAAGAAATCCGCCCTCGGCCAGCTACCCGACAGGTATGGAGGGAGAAGTCGGTTGAGATAACCAACCCGGCTCCTAATCCAAGCGACGACGATGACATGCTCAATGACGATTACTCGCCCATCTCTGAAGGACCCGCACCCCAGGTAATGGACATCAACATCGTCATGCTGCCTGATGAGTTCGCACTACCACAGGACGAGGCCGAGGTCGCCCAATTGAACCTCGGTCCGCGCAATGCCATCATCGAGAAGCCCGAGGACTCGGCTCGCCATCTAAAATCCCTCTACGTTAGAGGTCACATCGATGGAAAGCCGATTTCCCGGATGCTCGTCGACGGTGGTGCCACTGTCAACTTAATGCCTTACTCATTGTTGAAGAAGCTTGGTAGGGATGAAGATGACCTGAAGAAGACCAACTTGATGCTCAACGGCTTCAACGGCGAGAGCTCCGAGGCCAAGGGAGTACTCTCTATGGAGTTGACGGTGGGCAACAAGACGTTGCCAACAGTGTTTTTCGTCGTCGACGTACAAGGTAACTATAGCGTGCTACTCGGGCGCGACTGGATTCACGCGAACTGTTGCATCCCTTCTACTCTACACCAGTGCTTGATACAGTGGGACGGCGATGAGGTAGAAGTCATCCCCGCGGATACTTCGGCCCAAGTAGCATTGGCCGATGTATCAGTCGACGCCGTCCATAACAAAGTAGAGTGTCTGTCAGGAAGAGATCTTTCGGATTACGATTTTGTTAGCGTATCCGGAGGATGGTTGGTACTAGTGTTTGTAAAGCCGGCTGGAGTAGCATGGCTATTTTTGTATTAATAGTCATGTCTAGCAACAACAATCTAGATTGGCTAAAGTCTCATGTGGAGCAATATCGGTCTAGTAAAGACGGTATTGCCGAGGCCATCGGGGACTTTAGCGAAGTAGAGAAATTAGGACAAGGTTTTGCGTCGGCCAATCCCTTGAAGGAAGTTGATATAGGTAATGGTAGCATCCCAAGGCCGACTTTTGTAAACCAACAATTGTAGCCCGATGAAAAGGCTGAAGTAATAAAGTTACTTCGGTCGTATGTCGATTGTTTCGCATGGGAATATAGCGAGATGCCAGGGCTAAGCCGCGAGCTCGTGGAGCATCGGCTGCCCATCAAGTCCGGATTTAGGCCTGTTGGGGGAAAATATCTCATCTTCGGGGTTATTGCCGAAGCAACATAAAGGCAGACAGCAGATTCGAAGGTTCCTCGTTGATCATCTTCGAAGATACCCGGAACCAAGTTCGAAGTACGAAGATAGGCATTGGTTCGGAGTATATCTTCGAACTAAGGCCCTCTAAGATCTTTTCTGCCAGCTAAGATGGAAGACTTATCTTCTTTCTGATTAGATTAGTCTTTTACCATTTTAGCCCTATTATAGGAACCGAATAGTTTCCACTATGTCGGTTGTAATAGAGGGGTAAATAGGTCTTTTCCTTAATGTTTGGGCCTATAAATACCCCCCATTTCACCCTGTAATAGGGACCGAATACAAGTTATTCAATATACACTTTCGAACTATTCTAAGTTATTATCCTTTCGGAGGCTTAGAACAGTTTGCTTCACAAACACTTCGTTTGTTAGTTTCTTTTCTACAGAAACCTGTTAGCGTAATCTTTTACGCCAACAGTTGGCGCCGTCCGTGGGGAACCTAGTCCGAAAAACTTCGTTCTCTACCAACCTTTTACATCATGCCTCCTAAGCAGAGCGCACCCCGCAATCCCACTCGGAGGTCCTCTCAGATCTCCGGAGAGATACCCTTCGACACAGTTGAAGTCGGAGGGTCTTTGGCTTTCCCTCCGCAAACTCCGGAAGGGGCTTCTATCCCTCGAACATACGAAGCCTCTCCGCCAACCCCTTCCATACTCCGACAGCCCGGAGTCACTTCTCCACCCTCCATCCCGATTCGAACTGATCCTACCAGTTCTCAAGACCCCGAAGGTCCTTCCGGAGGAGATGAAGATAACCTTGGGGATATGGCCACTCAAGTGGCCAACCTTCAAGCTGAGGTAGCAAGGTGGCGACAAGAAGCTGCGAACAGGCTTCGCTCTCAAGCCACCCCAACTATCCCAGAAGTGCCCGAAGACGACGATCTTGGCTATCCTGAAGCCCCAGAGAACGCCTCTTACGACAATGAATCTCCATTGCATCCTGAGCTGCAGAAAGTTCGCTTTGATCCAAAGTTTAAAACTTCGAAGCTCTGTAAGTATGCCGGAGATGAAGATCCCGGAGAGTTCGTGCGTTCTTATGCCCTAGCGATTGAGGCTAGCGGCGGAGTTAGAGACACTATGGCGAAGTGCTTCCCGTTAGCTCTTCAAGGAGTGGCATTGAGATGGTTCTGGTCTTTGAAGCCAGGATCAATCAATTCTTGGTCGCAGTTGAAGAGGAAGTTTATAAGTAACTTTCAGGGCACCTTCGTGCCTCCTATGTCAACAGGAAGCCTTTTCCAGGTGAAACAGCTCCCCGGAGAAACATTGAGGCAGTACTTTAAGCGCTTCGCTCATACGAAGTCGCAAATTCGGGGGCTGTCCACATCTTCAGTGGTTGATGCGGCTCGGGAAGGCGTCAGTCATCCAAGCCTTTTGGATAAACTGCATCGGAAGAGCATCTCCTCAGTCTCACAGTTGATGTCATACTTCGAGGAGTATGCGAGGTCAGAAGAGGGTTGGCTTCGGAGGACTGCTGCTACTTCGACTGTATTGCAAGAAGTCAAAACAGAAGTGAATACTTTGGCACAGCCGCAGGAACCAGTCTTCGAAGTGCAACATGATCGGAGAAGAGGACAAAAGCACCCTCGCTCTGAAGTCTTGAATATTGCACCCCCACAGAAGTTTGCACCAAGAGCTCCACAGTCTGCGGGGAACAAGGCCAGCGGCTGGAGGCCGCTAGGGAAAACGGCTGGCAAGGGCCAGACCCTTTTCTGCTGCATCCACGGAGAAAATCGAAGCCATGCAACTGACACTTGCAAGGCTATCCTTACCCTAAGGGGAGAGTACTTTGAGAGAACTTCGGGTCGAGGCAGTACCGACCGAAGTCCAGCAGCAACGCGCCCAGAGCCGGTCCAGGCTGTGGCGCGAATAGAAAATTTCGATGCTGTAAGGCACCCTCCGGTGGCCAATGTTATGCCACCTCCGAAGCAAGAGGAAGGGCAAGATAGAGGAAAAAGAGTAGTTCTCCCTATCTCCGGAGGAGGTACCCTCGGAAGCATGTCCAAGAGACAGCGAAGAGAGTACGTTCGAGAAGTAGGTCATATTGGAACTTCGTCATCTGCAGCTGCAATGCCGGAGTGGTTTCATGTTCCGATATCTTTCTCTGCGAAGGATGCAGCTGGTATTAAATTCCTGCACGCAGATCCATTGGTTATCACTGCTGATATTGCAGGGACTGAAGTCCGAAGGGTGCTAATTGACGGAGGTAGTTCGGCAGATATCATTTTTGTGCAAGCCTTCGATCAGTTATTCATTTCCAGGAAGCATCTCCTTCCAGCGGCTCGTCCTCTACAAGGCTTCGCAGGACCTCCGCTTGATGCACTTGGTCAGATAGGCCTCGAAGTTACCTTCGGAGAAGGTTTATTAGCCCGGACTGAAGAAGTTATATTTGATGTGGTAGATGCCCCGTATGCTTATAACGTCATTTTCGGACGGGGCATGCTGAACCAGTTCGGAGCTGTGGCGCATCACAATTACTTGTGCATGAAGATGCCCACACAAGTAGGAGTCCTTACGATCTTCGGAGATCAAGCCATTGCTCGGAGGGCGGAATATGGTCATGGTCCCCCTCTTGATCCGAGGCAAGTAAACAGTGTGCAGGACAATGAAGAAATTTTTTCAGCTTCCTCCGAAGCTTCGAAGAAGTCTTTTCCGAGACCAAGTCCCGAAGGAGAGATTGTAACGAAGGTCATTGTTAAAGATGGTAAAGAGTACACTTTTCAATTTGGTAAAGATTTACCTCCTGAAGTTGCAACCTCCTTGGAAAAGGTAGTGGAAGAAAATTTGGATGTCTTCGCTTGGTCTGACGAAGATATCACCGGAGTCGATCGGGATATCATTGAACACAGTTTACTTGTAAACCCGAAGGCCCGGCCTGTTCGGCAAGGACTCCGGAAGATGTCCGCAGAGAGAGCTGCTCTAGCTAAGGACGAAGTTGAAAAATTATTGAAAGCTGGGATTATCAGAGAAGTGGCTCACACAGAATGGTTAGCCAACCCAGTCTTCGTCAGAAAGAAGTCTTCCGGGAAGTGGCGCATGTGCATTGATTTCACATCTTTGAATAAAGCATGCCCACGTGACCCCTACCCCATGCCTCGAATTGATCAACTGGTTGACTCCACCGCAGGTTCAGAGTTACTAAGATTCCTCGACGCGTATTCTGGTTATCATCAAATATGGTTGAAGCGCGAAGATGAAATCAAGACAAGCTTCGTAACTCCTTCGGGAGTCTTCTGCTATGTAAGAATGCCCTTCGGCCTAAGAAACGCCGGGGCTACTTTTTCAAGATTAGTTGCTAAGGCTCTGGGTCATCAACTAGGTCGTAATGTGGAGGCCTATATGGATGATATTGTAATAAAGAGTGCTTTAAAGCACCAACATAGCCTAGACTTAGCAGAAACATTCAATAGCCTTCGGGCATGTGGGATTCGTCTTAACCCCGAAAAATGTATATTCGGAGCTAAGGCTGGAAAATTGTTAGGGTATTTAGTTTCAAGCAGGGGAATTGAAGCTAGCCCTACTCAAATAACTGCGCTGCAGAAGATGGCTCCTCCGGAGAATTTAAAGCAAGTGCAAAAGCTGACTGGGCGTCTGGCCGCACTTAGCAGGTTTTTATCAAGGTCTGCGGAAAGGAGCTTGCCAATATTCAAAGCTTTGAAAGGGTCTGAAGATTTTGCATGGACACCGGAGTGTCAGAGAAGCTTCGAAGATATTAAAGATTATCTCAGTAATCTTGCTACACTCACGGTGCCTACTGCGGACGAAACCCTACTCCTGTACCTTGCAGCTACAGGTTCAGCTGTTAGCGCAGTCCTTGTCAGAGAAGTGGATTCCAATGGGAAGTTGGTCCAAAATCCTGTTTATTTTGTATCCGAAGCATTATCAGGAGCGAAGACAAGATACTCCGAACTTGAGAAGTTCGTTTATGCTCTGATAATGGCTTCGAGGAAGCTAAGACATTATTTTTTGGCTCATAATGTAATTGTACCAACTTCGTATCCCTTAGGAGATATGCTCCGAAGCAAAGATTCCACTGGAAGGATTGGAAAGTGGGCAGTCGAGCTAGCACCCTTCGGCATATCTTTCTTGGCAAGGACAGCTATCAAATCCCAAGTCCTAGCAGACTTCGTAGCAGAGTGGACTCCACCTGCGAATTTGACTCCGGAGAAATCAAGTGACGGAGTTTAGACTGTTTACTCCGATGGGGCTTTCCAAGCATCCGGAGCAGGCATTGGGGCAGTATTGATTTCACCGTCCGGGCAAAGAGCAATGTACTCCGCAAGACTCAACTTTAAGTCTACCAATAATATAGCGGAGTACGAAGGGATTTTATTGGGACTTCGAAAAGCACGTGCTCTAGGGGCTACAAGAATAATTATAAAGACAGATTCTCAGATAGTAGCAGGGCACGTAGACAAAAGTTTTCAAGTTCGGCATCCACAGCTTGCCAAGTACTTAGAAGAAATTCGCAAGATCGAAGCACATTTCAAGGGTATTTCCATTCGGAGTATACCAAGAGCTGAAAACGTGCAAGTGGACATTTTAGCGAAGGCTGCAGCTGGAGCTGTGGATGTGCCCGAAGAAGCTTTCTATGAGGAGCTCAATATACCTTCGGTGCCACAAATTGTCTCTGCGGAGATTCTTTGCATTCCTAATGCAGATTGGAAAGATTCGATCATAGAACTCTTGCAAGGAGGAACAAATTTGCCCGAAGAGCCCCAGTTGTCAAGATTAAAGCTCAGAGCCAGAAGCTATCAGTTAATCAACGGTATATTATACAAGGCCGGAGTATGTTCCCCTCTACTCCGATGTATATCTCAAGCCGAAGGCCAAGAAATTCTTCGAGAAATTCACGAAGGCCTTTGTGGAAGCCATTTAGCCCCTACAGCTCTGGCAGGAAAAACACTTCGCCAGGGGCTTTATTGGCCCACAATAACAGCTGATGCGGAGAGCTTGGTCCGCACATGTCAAGGATGCCAGTGGATGGGTCGACGGAGTCATCGCCCACCAACAGCTCTTCAAGTCATAGCTCCGGTATGGCCTATGGCCAGATGGAGTATGGATTTAATTGGCCCCTTTCCAGTAGCAAAGGGAAATCTGAAGTTCGCAGTGGTAGCTATTGAATATTTTTCTAAGTGGGTGGAAGCAGAACCCTTAACAGCTATCACTTCGAACAATGTGCAGAAATTCTTCTGGAAGAACATTATTTGTCGGTTCGGAGTACCTAGGTACCTCACAGTTGATAATGGAACACAGTTCGACGCAGAACCCTTCAGGAAGTTTTGCGAAGACCTAGGCATTCAGTTATGTTTTGCTGCAGTGAGGCATCCTCAGTCAAATGGAGCCGTAGAGCGAGCCAATGGAAATATTTTATCAGGGCTAAATCGAAGAATAGTAGGATTAGCAAAGGGACTGTGGACCGAAGAACTTCCGAAGATTCTGTGGTCCATTCGGACTACGCTAACAAGGTCCACAGGTTTTACTCCGTTAGACTACTATTCGGAGATGAAGCTATGACTCCAACAGAGCTCAAAGGGGGATCATTTCGCAGCACCGAACCGGATATTGAAGAAGAAAGACAAGCTTCGTTAGACTTATCAGAAGAAACAAGACTTCGAGCTGTAGCTAATTTATCAAAGTATCATCAGCAGACGAAGGCTTGGTATGACCCGAAGGTTAAGCTCAATGAACTAAGACCGGGTCATCTTGTTCTACGAAGCATTATAGCACCAGGGAAGTTAGGAAATAAATGGGAAGGTCCATACCTAATTGTCCGCTCAGGGCGCCCTGGTTCATTTAAATTAGCTAATTTAGAAGGTGAAGAATTAGCGCATACTTGGCATGCGGAGCACCTAAAGCGATACTTCGCATAAGGGCTCCTTGTAATTCGCTTGTAATCATCCTCTAAATTAATAAAGCATATGACCCTGATAGTTGCCTTCCCCTCATAGACTTCCAGCTTCCGAGTGGACGCACTGGAACCGCGGGGTCGACCGAGAGGGAAGTGTCATTAAGCTGGGTTGTATTTTCGGACTTCGAACCCATAAAGTTCGAAGCATCCGACGTGGGGGCTGACATAATCCAGAGCCCAGGCCACCGGCTTGTAGGCATCCGTAAAAGAGCCCAAAACCACACTCTACGGAGTCCAAGCCATTGGCTGGTAGACTTCTGCAAAAAAGAACCGAAGGTGGCCAAAATCTGCGAAGTCCAAGCCATTGGCTGGTAGACTTCTGCAAAAAGAGCCGAAGGTGGCCAAATTATACGGAGTCCAAGCTATTGGCTGGTAGACATCCGTAAAAAGAGTCCAAAGAGACCATTGCAAACTCCGAACCATTGGTTCGTCAGAGATCGCAAAGACAAGCCGAAGGTGGCTAAAGCAAAACAGCATTCGAACCATGAGCTTCGAATGTCTGTTAACATAGTCCAAAGTGACAAATTTTTTAAGACACTAAAGTGTCATGGAAGTTATCTCAAGTGATTTCTTTCATAAAACAAAGGTAGTAAGCTACCATTCTTCCGATTACAAAAAGTCGAAGACATTTCATAAGATTTCAAAAGATCTTTAAATGACGGAGGGGCTCCGAACCCCCAAAAAATTGTACTCCGAAGTTTTTTCTTTGCGCATAACCATCTTTGAATACATTTCGAAGTTGCTTATACCCAAAGAGGGGCTAGTAAATATGGAGACAATTTAAATCGGCATTCATTATTGAAAAAATGTGTTTACAGATTACACTATGAAAAATTGGTATCTATACCAAGAAGGAATCGGAGACCTCTTCGGTCCCGAGAGCTAGGGGTGGAACGACTAGTTCCAACATCGGAAGTTCTAAGAACTTTACGTTTAACTCTCTTCCTCCCCTTCGAAGCTCTAAAATCCTTCTGCTCTTGTTGAAGCTCGGCCCAAGTTCGAAGCCGTTCGGGGCTTCTTCCCAGCTTCTAAGATCTTCAGATCTTTTATTTCGAGTTTCACCTTCGTCTTCAGACCAAATAGTGTCTTCAGAAGACGAGGTGTTTGTGTTAACCTCTTTCTCTTTCTCTTTGATATAATACAATACATCTTTGATTACTTCGGGCGCAATTACGCCGGAGTCATCTCGAGGAATTAGAAATCGAGGACGTTTGTAGCTTTTTAGAAGTTCGAAGTTATTCCATAATGAGCGGAGTTCGTCGTTAAGCTCTAATACTTCGAAGTCTTCCATAAGAGGCAAAGCCTAAAAATATAACAAACAAGATTTTCATTGATAAATGTTTACAAGCATGAAGCTTTGCATAGTCAAAATCCTAAATAATTCCTAAACCTGCGGGTTCGGAGGAGGCTGACTGCTCGAAGCTTGATTCCGAACTTGCTTTTGGCGTTGGCCTTCATCGATCCAAGCTTTGATCGCAGTGCGACCTTCGGCTCTCCATGAAGCTTGAAAGGCCTGCCAAGCAGCAGCCACGCCTTCGGAGGGAGTTAGAAGCCGTTCGTCGTCGAAGGTGATGGAACTCTCTGCGCTCGGAGTAATCGTTCGGCCCAAATCTTCGTAGTAGCGAAGTAGTCCGAGGGCAGACACTTGTCCGGAGAGTTCTCCATAACGAATGCCTGCCGTCTTCATTTGCTTCGCTGCCCCTTGAATCCTTTTCAACCGGCACAGAAGAGTGACGTTGTCATCCGAAGGTAGTGATCCGGTAGTACCGAAGTACTCCAAAACACCTAGCATCTGCTCGATGACCTCCGAAGCCACCTTCTCAGACTTAAGCTTTTCCTCAATAAGTGCATCCTTGGCCGAAGTCGTTTCTGCCAAAACTCCAGAAATCCTAGCATTCTCCGTAGTTAAAATATTCTTTTGGTTTAGGAGTTGGCTAGCTTCTTCTTGGAGCCTTACAAGTTCGGACCCAGCACTAGCATGCTCCAACCGCATCTTTTCAATTTCAGCCCGAAGCACAATTCTTTCTGCTTCGAACTCCTTATTAGCAGCCTCCAAGCCTTGTCTGGCCATGCGTTCCGTTGAAATCATATTATCCATTTGAAGTACTCTAGCTTCGGAGAAAGATAAGTTGCGTTTAAGAGCTTCATTTTCTTCCCGAAGCTGAGCAATTTCATTCTCGCTTGATAAAGTTGCAGCACGGGCCAAGACTGCTTGCTGAGAAAAGAAAAAACTAAAGTAAGAAATTATTCATGTATAATTTGCTGCTAGTTCGAAGATGTACTCCGAACCCAATTTAATTTGCTAAAGATATTGGCTCGAAGGTGCTCTGTACCTGGTAGGCCGCTCGTTCTAGGGCAACGTTGAGTTCCGAACTCTTCGCCCTCTTTATTTTTGCTACCAGCTCTGTCTCCCCGACTTCGCGACTCACTCGACCTAAAGGTTTGAGCAGAGTCCGAAGCCCAGTTGGCTCCAAAAAAGGAGTCAAAAGAGGGAGCATTGCCGAAGCCTCTTGGTCATCCCTGCTTGACGAAGGTCCAGAGCGTTCTCCTGAGGTCTTTGGAACTTCAGAAGATGGCCCCCCCTCAGTTGATTCACTTTCATCTGTTGACTCAGACGAAGTTGATCCTTGAGTAGGGAGAGGCTCTATGTGTCTTTTACCCCTTCCAGGCCCTTGTTGAGTGACCTCCGGGTGCGGCTCCGAAGTTGTCAAAGACCTTTGAGTTGTGTCTTCGTGATGTACTTCTTCCGAAGGAGGCTCTGCAAAAACAAAAATATTATACATTGTAAAATTCTGCAGAAAATAATAAAAGAATTATGCGAAGTTTACCTTCGACATTCTGAGGGAGGTCGAGCACTGGACTGCTCGGAGGATCAAAGGTGAAGTCATCATCTGAATCCACAGTTAAAACTTCAGCTGTCGGAGTATCTCCGTGAGCAGTCTTTCCTTCATCCACCACTGAAGTTGTAGTAACTTCGATTTCATCTTCGCCCACAGGGGCTTCAACTTGCTCTTCTTCCTGAGCATCCGGAGCTCTCTCTTCAATATTAACTTGAGACTCCGGTATACCTGCAGTATCTTCGATATCAGTGATTGTTTGAGCTGCATCTTCGTCAATCAACTTCACTAATAGGTTACCTTCATCCTCTTGAGATTCGGAGGCTGAAACTCTTGAGCTTGAAGGTCCGAGATTTCTTGGCTTCCGAGCCACCTTCTTCACCGGAGTCCTTGCGGAGCTCGAAGCTCCGGCTTCGGCTATCCTCTTCTTGGGTCCTTTCTCCGAAGGCACCCAGTCCATCAGAGGGGGCGGAGACAGCTCCAGCATTCCCCATACTCTGTTAAATCTCTCCCAACTCCCGACCAATTTAACTCGCCATTCTTTCTCAGTCGGAGTTGGGGCACCCAAAATCTTCTCCGAAGCCCTTATAATTTGTTCTGAAGTCATAGGGGCTGAAGAAGCTGCAAAATAAATAATTCAAGTTAGTCTTTCTTCGAAGTAAATATGTATAATGCATGTTGGTTTCGAAGTTACCTGCAGGGCTCGAAGTCAAGTTGATTTTGCGAAGACCGCCTTCTGAATCATCCTCGAAGATGATAGGCCAGTTGGCCATCAGCGGAGGAATTTGCAGGCCTATGAATTCTTCAGCTAAGTCTCGCATACTTAACCTTCGGCTAACTTTTTGAAGCAGGTTCAGACGAGCTTCGAATTGACCTTCGTTGGGCTGCACCAAAGCTTCCTTTCGGAATTGGATTTCTTTGAGGGGCCCAGCCAGAGGATTGCCTGCCCCAACTTCGGCATAGAACCATCTTAGAATCCAATCAGTGTACCATCTGGCATTGATGGCTTTGGCGGGGAATTGGAGGGCATACTCATCCCGAAGCCTAAAGTTGATACTACCGAAGGATACCACCACCTTTTCACCTCCGGAGCCTACGAAGGTTTTCGGCTGGCATGTTGCTTTATGCAATGCAGCGAAGATCTCTGCCCTTCCTTCACACCCTTCAGCTCTCAAGGCCCATTCGAAGATAGCTAATCTAGCTACCGCATTCGGAGATAGTTGGGGGAGGGTTACATGGAACAGATTGAGTACCTCGGCCAGGAAGTCCACGGCAGGGAGGCCCAAGCCTGCTTCGAAGAAGGCTTCGAATACTACTACCTCTCCGGGTCTTGGCACTGGAATCACTTCTTTGCCTGGCTTCCGAATCATAACCCCTGTACTGATCTTTCCTCCTACTGTGATTGCCAAGGATTCTCTTTTGCAGGTCGAAGGCCCCAACTGGAAAGACTGATCCAAGTACTTGGTTGATGGGGGGCACAAACCTTGATCATCAAAGATTTGAGGATTTCTCCCTCCTGCCGCCATAGATGTTGTTGCAGATGCCGGAGGTGCCATCACCAAGGTTGCCGCCGCTGCTGCTGCTGCCGCCTGTTGTCGAGCCACGATCGACGGAGGCGCTGATCCTTTGGTCTTCACCATTGCGATCTCTGGATTGCTTTGGAGAAATTAGAGGCTAGGGCTCAAGAACTCAAGGGGCTCAAAAAGCTTTTGACTGTGAGAAAGCGGTGAAAAGGTAATCGGGTAAGTTTTAGGCCCTTTATTTATAGCCTAGATGTTCCACTTGTTACTGTTTGGCTCTGCCTTTTCGCATTCTCGCCCGTTATTTTCCTCCGAAAATAACGCATCGTATAACTTCCGTTAGAAGAAACGGGCTAACGGCTATTTCTTCTAAGTTTGGAAAGTCTTCAGTCTTTTTAAAGATATTTCTAAGTCACTTCGAATGTAACTTCTTCGAATACCAATTTGAAGCATACACCTCCACATAATTCGGAGATGATATAAATCTGTTAACCCCTACGCATGATTACTTTTCTTGCGTACACTGCTCTCCTAACGTTACAGGTTAAAACGGAGAAGCGTATTCGAGGGGCTACTGTTGGGGGAAAATATCTCATCTTCGGGGTTATTGCCGAAGCAACATAAAGGCAGACAACAGATTCGAAGGTTCCTCGTTGATCATCTTCGAAGATACCCGGAACCAAGTTCGAAGTACGAAGATAGGCATTGGTTCGGAGTATATCTTCGAACTAAGGCCCTCTAAGATCTTTTCTGCCAGCTAAGATGGAAGACTTATCTTCTTTCTGATTAGATTAGTCTTTTACCATTTTAGCCCTATTATAGGAACCGAATAGTTTCCACTTTGTCGGTTGTAATAGAGGGGTAAATAGGTCTTTTCCTTAATGTTTGGGCCTATAAATACCCCCATTTCACCCTGTAATAGGGACCGAATACAAGTTATTCAATATACACTTTCGAACTATTCTAAGTTATTATCCTTTCGGAGGCTTAGAACAGTTTGCTTCACAAACACTTCGTTTGTTAGTTTCTTTTCTACAGAAACCTGTTAGCGTAATCTTTTACGCCAACAAGGCCTTATAAGCAGCCTTCCCACCACTTTAATTTGGTCGTCTATGACCGAGTTAAAGAAGAAGTGGAGCGACTACTCAAGGCTGAATTTATTAGGCCGTGCAGGTATGCAGAATGGGTTGCTAACATTGTGCCTGTAGATAAGAAAGGGAGCGGCAAGATACGGGTGTGCATTGATTTCTGGGATCTGAATAGAGCCACTCCGAAGGATGAGTATCCAATGCCGATAGCCGACATGCTGATCAACGATGCTTCAGGACACAAGGTACTAAGATTTCTTGATGGCAATGCTGGTTATAATCAAATCTTTATGGCCGAAGAGGACGTCTATAAGACTGCCTTTCGATGCCCTGGTTTTGTCGGTTTGTTCGAGTGGGTCGTCTTTACTTTTGGTTTGAAAAATGTTGGCGCCACATATCAGCGCGCTATGAATTTGATCTTTCATGACTTGTTAGGAGTCATGTTAGAAGTTTACATTGATGATGTTGTAGTCAAATCGGACGCTATGGGAAACCATTTAGTCGATTTGAAGGTTGCTTTCGATAGGATGCGACAGTATGGGTTGAAAATGAACCCGCTTAAGTGTGCTTTTGGCATGTCGGCGGGTAAGTTCTTAGGTTTCATGATTCAGGAGAGAGGCATAGAAATTGATCCTAAGAGACTTGAGAAGATCAGAAACATTGCAGCGTCGACATTCAAAAGGGATGTACAAAAATTACTAGGCAAGATGAACTATTTATGTCGCTTTATTTCCAACTTGTCTGGCAAGATTGATGCATTTGTCCCCATACTCCGGCTAAAGAATGAAGCCGAGTTCACTTGGGGGGCAAGCCAACAAAGTGCTTTCGAAAAGATCAAGGAGTGTTTGTCATCACCGCCTGTGGTGAGAGCACCTAAAGTCGGGATTCCATTTCGGTTATACATCGCCGCTGAAGATAGCGTGATTGGAGTCGTGCTAACCCAGGAGGTAGAGGGGAAGGAGTACATCATCACGTTCTTGAGCCGCCGCCTGCTGGACGCCAAAACCAGGTACACGTTTGTGGAATGATTGTGTTTATCACTTTACTACGCATGCACCAAATTGCCCCATTATCTTCTCCCCACTACATGTGTTGTCATTTGCCAAACTGATGTTATAAAGCACATGTTACAGAAGCCGATTCTATGTGGAAGAATCGGAAAATGGGCTTAAACGTTGATTGAGTATGATTTGGCCTACGAGCCCTTGAGAGCGATGAAAGGCCAAATCGTAGCCAACTTTATAGTTGATCATCACATAGATGTCGGGTGGAGTGACAATATTGCTCTAGTTGAGGTAGTGCCATGGAAACTTTATTTTAATGGTTCGGCTTGCATGAGTGGCCAAGGTATTGGAGTGGTTCTCATATCACCTAATGGTATGCACTTTGAAACTTCGGCCCGACTAGAGTTTTCTTCCACCAATAACCAAGCCGAATATGAAGCCTTATTGCTAGGTCTTGAATTGCTAGAATATGTAGGTGCTAGACATGTTCACGCATATGGTGATTCGTTATTAGTAGTACAACAAGTATCTAAGAATGCTCAATGTTTTAATGGCTTGTTGAATAGTTACTTGGACAAATGTCTAGACATAGTTGCTACTTTTGATGATTTCAAAATATCTCACGTGTCAAGAGAAGCCAATTCAGTCACCAATGATTTGGCTCAGCAAGCATCTGGCTACCAAGTCAGGAGAGGGAAATTTTCTGTATTGGAGAAGCCGGTGTTTAGTCTCACTGCCGAAGCCAGTAACGGTGGGCAGATGCACCCTTCGGGTTGAACCCCTCTAGCCACCGAAGGTCACCGCGCGCCAAGGATCCTAGACCAGAGTGCCCTACCGACTGAAGGTGCTGGCACTCCTAAGTCCGTAGGCCAAAGCCTCCTGCACGGAGAAGGCTCCCCGGAGTCCAAACCCTCCGAAGGGCTTCGGCCCAGCACCCTCCGAACAGGCACCCCGGCCAGGCTTTGGCAGGAGATGGAATGGCTCGAGGGACACCCCGAAGTCAGTAATTTAGAAGTTTTTTCAGAAGGTGGACCGACGAGACCCTCTAAAACCTGTAAGGGCAATTGGAGAGTCTCAATCGTCCAGTATTTGAGAGACCCTAGCCAAAGGGTTGATCGAAGGGTTCGGCGACAAGCGTTCAAATTCATGTTGATAGACGACACATTGTATCGCCGAACCATCGACGAAGTGCTATTGAAGTGTTTAGACCATGAGCAATCTCATGTGGCTACAGGAGAAGTCCATGAAGGGCTTTGCGGCACTCATTAGTCGGCCCAAAAATGAGTTGGATGCTCCAAAGATAAGGTTTTTATTGGCCGACTATGATTGAAGATTGTTTCAAGTACTACAGAGGGTGTGAAGCATGTCAAAGGTTTGGCAACATCCAGTTAGCTCCTGCCCCATTGCTCAATCCTATTATCAAGCCATGGCCGTTTCGAGGTTGGGTTTTAGACTTTATCGGCCAGATTCACCCTCCTTCATCAAAAGGGCATCAGGTTCGTGTTGATGGCAATGGATTACTTCACTAAGTGGACCAAGGTCGTACCTCTCAAGAACATGACTCACAATGAGGTACATGATTTATTTTGAAGCACATCATACATAGATTCGGCATTCCCCAAACTCTTACTACGGATCAAGGTAGTTCATTTGTTTCTAGAGAAGTAAGGGACTTCGCCGAATATTATGGTATTAAGTTGATAAACTCTTCACCTTACTATGCTCAGACCAATGGTCAGGCCGAGTCTAGTAATAAAACCGTGATTAAGCTCATTAAGAAGAAAATCGAAGAGTTCCCTAAAAGGTGGCATGAGGTGCTTTTCGAGGCACTATGGGCTTGTAGGATTGCAAAGCACGGTGCTACCAAGGTCAGTCCATATGAGTTGGTATAGGACAAGAAGTCGTTCTTCCTGTAGAGGTAGATCTTAGCTCCTTAAGAGTGTTAAAGCAAGACGGCTTATCGGTCAATGAGTATGAAGCTCTTCTAAAAGATAATCTGGAGGAAGTGACTGATAAGAGACTAAGGGCTTTAGGAGCCATAGAAGTAGACAAGAAGAGAGTAGCTAAAGCCTACAATAAGAAGGTTAAACCAAAATCGTTTCAAATAGGAGACTTCGTATGGAAAACGATCTTGCCTTTAGGCACGAAGAATCCCAAGTTTGGTAAATGGTCACCTAGTTGGGAAGGCCCTTTTAAGATAGCCGAAATCGGTCCCGGCAACGCATACGTGTTGGAGTCCCTGCAGGGAGAGCGGTTTCGAAGAGCTTTGAATGGTAGATATTTGAAAAGGTATTTCCCAAGCGTGTGGAAAACAGCTTAAAAGGTGTCGAAGAGCTGATATGGACAGTATTGTCTTCAGCTCGTTGTGCTTTTAGTTCACTCAGATCGCTAAAAGGCAGGGGGGCATGTGTTGATAGCAAAAAATGGCATTAATGGCTAGATCATCAAAATATCAATTTTGGTGATTTGGGCCAAAAATACACATGTCCAGGGTCTGTCCGAAGCCCTACAGGGCCGAAGTCCATTAAGATATGGGCTCCGAAATCCTCTAACCAGCCCATGGGCTTCGGCCGGGAAGCCTTCGGAGGCCCACGCCACCGAAGCTTCGGCCCGAGGAGCAGGCCTCGACGGGCCTGGCCGAAGCCCACTTCGGTAGAGGTGGAATTGTATGCGTTTCTAGCTCAATCTTTATCTCTATATGGTTGGATTAATTGCATATTAGATTAGGGATTAAGCCCCTATAAATAGAGAGGCAAGGCCAGTGTAGAGGCCCCCCCAACTCAAACCAAACCAAAGACCTATGCTTTGATCGTATTACTTTACCTTTATTTTCCTGTACCTCTTCGTGAGTTTGCCTGGAAGCCCTCCACCGGCCACTATAGAACAGTGGTAACCCTTGTTACTTCGCTTGTGAAGTATCTGTTAATCTACGTAATAGATTGCTATCACCTTGGTACTTCGCCTGTGAAGTATCCGCTAATCTGCGTAACAGATTGCTACCTTCGCTACTAGTGCGACACTTAGCAAAATTCGGTCCTCCAGCCGAATTGGTACTTCGAATTCTCTCTGTTGCAGGTTCGCACGTTCGGAGCTACTTCGCCGGAGGTGTCCGAAGCTGAGTTCGGTTTCGGAGGTCCCCAGGACACCCTTCGGTGAGACTATAGGCTTCTACGACAGGCTTCGCCAGCACACTTCGTCACAACAGGCTTCGCCACGACCGCACTCCGCACTGGACGAAGTTATGCCCGCGCGTGGCCCTCGAGTCATTGTTCCATAGATTGCTGTATCAGAGATCTCACGCCGAACCCCGTTGTTCGGAGGTGATCACTACGTCCAGATCCATTTGGAAGTCCATCTTCGGCCGGATCAGTCCGAACGCCAAAGCACCCTTCGGCGGAGTACTTCGCACCAGACGCCGAAGGTACAATTCGGCGACCCCTTCGCACCAGACTCCGAACTAGACAGGCTCCAACTAGTTTGCTGATTTTATTTTGTTTAATCTATCTCTTTTGGCTAATTAGATTATTTTGTGTAATCTGGTTGCATGGCGACTCCACCACCCTTATCACGACTAAGGGTAGTCGGAACGCGATGTCGGTGCTACGTCACGCTTAGGCTTGTTCCTAAGTATCCGTGCGATTTTGGATCATCGAACTGACCCAAGTGCGGGGGCACATTTCCGTGTCAACACAATGTCGTCAACAGTCTTCTTGATCAGCCCATGAAGGGTGTTAACTAGTTTTCCATATTGGTTTATGAGCGCACGGTGAAGTGTGTTGTCAACGATCTCCTAGAAACCGACATGAGGGCTTTCTATCGGTTGACTGGTCTCCACGGCCGTCGTTGGTCTTGGCAATAGATCCCTTAAGATAGGACCTGCCCAAGTCATCTTGTAAGCTTGCAGGCACATCTCCTGGAAAGCGTCAATGTTTCTTTGTACCTCCGCCCTCTGTTCCTCAGTTAAAGTCTCCATGGTGATCGGAAATGACGTCATTGAGTTCACCCGCCATGGCTAGATTGCTGAAGTATGGTCCCACCAGGCGTGCAAAAAATGTGTTGGTGCATTTGTGGTCACACTTTGACACACGCGTGGCATAGGAGATCTGCTTAACTCCCGTGCAGGTCCTACGTTCTTAGAAAAAGGGTTCAAGGTGTGCCAATCAGTTTGACCCTGCAATTGATAAGGAAAGAGATATGATAACATCAGTAACATAGTCGATCGGCTGGCGAGCCGATGACCGCGGCAGAGATAGTGAAATCATGGAATATCATGCCGATCGGCCATAGAGCCGATGACCATGGCTGAACCAATCGAGCGAGCATGCCATCAGCCAATGAGATAGATAATTTACACATGTGGGCCGATGAGCGCTCTCCAATTGTGGGTATGATATTGATGATAATCTGTCGGATTGTACTTCGACAGAAATAAATAAAACGTGCTAGATAACATGTCTATATCATGAAAACCATCACAATAATAGATCGGACCTAACCAAGACAGTAGCTAGTCACGATGATCTTAATAATATGTCAAAGTATTGGGCATGCTTTATTTAGATGAACAGTATACAACATGAAGGAGATACAATAGCAAAAGATGTCGGACTTAACTGATGAAGCCTCAAGCTATCACTCCTAGATCACATCAATCTAAGAGATCAATCTGATGCAGCCTTAGACCTAGCTAATGCACCGAGGACAACAGGCGACCGTATTGTATCGACGTTCACCTCAAGAGATCAAATTGATGCAGTCATGAGGATATTGACCTAGTTGATACGGTCGTCGGGAGTGGCGGGACTCACCTCTTCGCCGAAGATCGGAACGATGTAGCCCAGCTCCGAGTGCCGAATCCCGCTAGCATTACCTTGGAAGCCAAGGGTGGCGATGCGTCGAGTAATTGTTTGATAGAGATGTGTGTTTAAACCTAACAAAATGGTACATATTTATAGTCTGGAGACTTGCCATCCAAGCATCCTATCTTAACCGATTCTAAGTAATCTTCACCTTCTTCTCATCTTTATCCCCATCGACTTCTCTCATCTGGCCACGCATACGTCATGAACGGGCTTCCTTGACTTTATTTGATCATACTCTTCTTGACTTTTGTTGACCGTACGACATATTTAGTGGGCCTGGGTTTTACCAAATCTTAGCGTCAACAAGTTCATGGCCCTCTGGTAAGTTGCTCCGGAATTTTTCAAGCTGGAGGTTATCACCACCCACTCATAAAGTCTGATAGCACATAGGCACCGGAATGCCGTCTTGTGGATGTCTTCATCAACCATGAAAATCTGGTTATAATCTGCATTCCCATCCATGAAGCTAATAATATTGTGACATGATCCAACATCCACCAGCAAGTCCGCGATTAGCATTGGCGTTGACACGAAAACATGCCCCCGCACTTGGGTCAGTTCGACGATCCAAAAGTGTGCGGATACTTAGGGACAAGCCTAAGAGTAACATAGCACCAACATCGCATTCCGACTACCCTTAGCCATGGTAAGGGGGGTGGAGTCGCCAGGCAATCAGATCATACAAAATAATCAAATTAGCCAAAAGAAATATATTAAATAGAATAAATTAACAAACCGGTCGGAGCCTGTCTGCTTCGAAGTATGATGTGAAGGGGGTCGCCGAAGTGTACCTTCGGCGTCTAGTGCGAAGTGTCCTGCCGAAGGGTACCTTCGGCGTTCGGACTGATCTGGCCGAAGATGAACTCTGAATGAATCTAGATGCGACAATCACCTTCCGAACAGCGGGGTTCGGCGCGAAGTCTCTGATACAGTAAGATACAGATAATGGCTCAAACGCAACGCGCGAACATGACTTCATCCGGAGCAGGGTGTGAGCGTGGTGAAGCCTGTCGTGACAAAGTCTGCTGATGGAGCGCGCTGTCGAAGCAAAAGTCTCGCCGAAGGGTGTTCTAGGCAACCTCTGAAACTAATCTCTCAGCTCTGGACACCTCTGATGAAGTAGCTCTGAATGTAGGTAACCTGCAATAGATAAGATTCGAAGTACTAATTCGTCCTGAGGACCAAATTCTGCCAAGTGTTGCACTAGTAGCGAAGATAGCAATCTGTTACGCAGATTAGCGAATACTTCACAGACGAAGTAACATGGCGATAGCAATCTATTACGTAGATTAACGTATACTTCACAAGCGAATTAACAAGGGTTACCACTGTTCCGAAGTGGTCGTTGGAGGGCTTCCAGGCAAACCCACGAAGAGTATAGAAAAGTAAAGATAAAGTAAATGTGATTCAAAGCTAGGGCTTTGTGGTTGATTTGTTGTTGTTGGGGCCTCTAAACTGGCTTCGCCTCTATATTTATAGGGGCTAGACTTCTAATCTAATCTGCTATAATTCGGCTAGATAGAGATAAACACTTAGCTAGAAATCGGGTCCAACTCTATCTCTGCCCGAAGTGGGCCTTCGGCCAGGCCCGTCGAAGCCTGCTCCTCGGGCTGAAGCTTCGGCGGCGTGGGCCTCCGAAGGCTTCCTGGCAGAAGGCCGTGGGCTGGATGGAAGCTTCCGGAGCCCATAGCCCAATGCTCCTTCGGCCCTATAGGGCTTCGGCTTGACCCGGGACATGTGAATTTTAGGCCTAAATTACCAAAATTGATATTTTGACAATCTTAACCATTGATGCCATTTTTTGCTACCAACACATGCCCCCTGCCTTTTAGTGAACTAAAAGCACAATGAGCTAAAGACAATACCTTCCATATCGGCCTTTCGACACCTTTTATGTTGTTTGCCACACACTTGGGAAATGCCTTTTCAAGTATCTACCATTCAAAGCCCTTCGAAACCGCTCTCCTTGCAGAGATTCTAACACATATGCATTGCCAGGAGCGATTTTGGCTATTTTGAAAGGGCCTTCCCAACTAGGTGACCATTTACCAAACTTGGACTCTTAGTGCCTAAAGGTAAAATCGTCTTCCAAACCAAGTCACCCACTTGAAACGATTTTGGTTTGACCTTCATGTTGTAGGCTTTATCTACTCTCCTCTTGTCTACTTCTATGGCTTCTAAAGCCTTCAATCTCTTATCGGTCACATCTTCTAGGTTGTCCTTCAAAATAGTTTCATACACACTGACCGATAAGCCATCTTGCTTTAACACCCTTATAGAAGCAAGATCTACTTCTACAGGTAGAACGACCCCAATCACGCTATCTTCAGTAGCGATGTATAGCCGAAATGGAATCCCGACTTTGGGTGCTCTCACCATAGGCGGTGATGACAAGCACTCCTTGATCTTCTCAAAAGCACTTTGCTGGCTTGCCCCCCAAGTGAACTCGGCTTCGTTCTATAGCCAGAGTATGGGGACAAAGGCATCAATCTTGCTGGACAAGTTGGATATAAAGCGACGCAAATAGTTCATCTTGCCTAGCAGCTTCTGTACATCCCTTTTGCATGTCGGCGCTGCAATGTTTCTAATCTTCTCAAGCCTCTTAGGATCAATTTCTATGCCTCTCTCGTGAATCATGAAACCTAAGAACTTACCTGCCGACACACCAAAAGCACACTTGAGTGGGTTCATTTTCAAACCATACTGTCGCATTCTATCAAAAGCAACCTTCAAATCAGCTAAATGGTTTCCCATAGCATCCGATTTGATTACAACATTGTCGATGTAAACTTCTAACATAACCCCTAGCAAGTCATGAAAGATTAAGTTCATAGCGCGCTGATACGTGGCGCCAGCATTCTTTAAACCAAAAGTCATGACGACCCACTCGAACAAACCGACAAAGCTAGGGCATCGAAAGGCAGTCTTGTAGACGTCCTCTTCGGCCATAAAGATTTGATTATAACTAGCATTGCCATCAAGAAACTTAGTACCTTGTGTCCTGAAGCATCGTTGATTAACATGTCGGCTATCGGCATCGGATACTCATCCTTCGGAGTGGCTCTATTCAGATCTCTGAAATCAATACATACCCATATCTTGCCGCTCCCTTTCTTCTCTATAGGCACAATGTTGGCGACCCATTATGCGTACCTGCATGGTCTAATAAATCCAGCTTTGAGCAGTCGCTCTACTTCTTCTTTAACTCGGTCATAGATGGTAGAATTAAAGCGACGAGGAGGTTGTTTATAAGACCAAAATTCGGACTTGATAGGTAGCCGATGCTCCATGAGCTCGCGGCTTAGTACCGGCATCTCTCTATATTCCCATGCGAAACAATCGACATACGACCGAAGCAACTTTATTACTTCGGCATTTTCATCAGGCTGTAAACGTTGGTTTACAAAAGTCGGCCTTGGGATGCTACCATCACCTATGTCAACTTCTTCTAAGGGATCGGCCGACGCAAAACCTTGTCCTAATTTCTCTACTTTGCCAAAGTCCTCGATGGCCTCAGCAATACCGTCTTTATTAGACCGATACTTCTCTACACGAGACTTTAGCCAATCTAGATTACACTTCCTAGACATGACTACTAATACAAAAATAGTCGTGCTACGCCAGTCGACTTTACAGACACTGGTACAAAACTTCCTCCGGATACGCTAACAAAATCATAATCCGAAAGATCTCTATCTGACAGATACTCTACCTTGTTGTGGACGGCGTCAACTAATACATAGGCCAATGCCACTTGGGTCGAAGTATCTGTGGGAATGATTTCTACTTCATTGTTGTCCCACTGCATTAGGCACTGGTGCAGCGTAGAAGGAATGCAGCAATTCGCGTGAATCTAGTCACGCCCAAGCAGCACGCTGTAGTTACCTTGTACATCGACGACGAAAAATGTTGTTGGCAACGTCTTGTTGCCCACTATCAACTCCATGGAGAGCACGCCCTTGGCCTCAGAACTCTCACCGTTGAAACCGTTGAGCATCAAGTTGGTCTTCTTCAGATCGTCCTCGTCCCTGCCAAGCTTTTTCAACAGTGAGTAAGGCATTAGATTAACTGTGGTGCCACCGTCGACAAGCATCCAGGAAATCAGCTTTCTTTCAATGTGACCTCTGATGTAGAGAGTCTTCAGATGGTGAGCCGAGTCCTCGGGCTTCTCAAAAATAGCATTTCACGGGCCGAGGTCCAACTGAGCGACCTCGGCCTCATCCTGCGGTAGGGAAAACTCGGCGGGTAGTGTGACGACGTTGATGTCCATCGCCTGGGGTGCAGGCCCCTCGGAGACAGGAGAGTAGTCGTCGTCGAGCATGTCGTCATCGTCGTTGCTCGGGCTAGGATCCGGGTTGGTCATCTCAACTGGCTTCATCCTTCATACCTGTCTTGTAGTTGGTCGAGGGCGGATTTCTTCAAAAATAGCGTCCCGCTCATCCTCGGCTTTCTTCTCGCGCATCTCCAGTGCTCGCAGTTATTGCAGACGTCTCTTTTGTGATTTGGACATGCCTGGAGGTGCCCAAGATGGTAGTGGCTTGGTGTCAGGTGCTACTGCCTGGTTCCTGTCAACTTTAGCCGAAGTGGGGCTGCCCACCTCGGCCTCGTGTACTCTGTATTCGGAGGGACCTTCGCTACGGACCCCAGCAGTTGGACCAGCCTTGTTCGGCCGATCGGAGCAGGCTTCGATGTGGGCTCTGGCCGAAGCAGGGGACTCACCTCCATCAGACTTCGGTGATAAGGCCTTCGAGATTGGGACCTTCTGAGACCCTACTCTGACTGTGATAGCTTCGGAATCCATGTCCTCGGCCTCTTCGCGCCTGCATCCTTCGACTTTCGCTTTACGCGGGCCGGTTCGGAGGTACCACAGATAGTCTATGGATGATGCCTCCCTCCGTTGTGTCTGTTTGTCCCTGCCATTCATAATACTCCGAAGGAAAACAAGGCATAGCATTAGGTTGTGGAGGGTACTCCGACTGAGATACATATAGAGCCCACGGAGTCCCCGCCTAGTTGTACGACGGAGGTATCGGCGGCTCCAGTGGCCTCGCCCACTATGAGCCAAACCTGTTACCCGGAGGGGGGTCGGTAGAGTCGACGGTGTCTCAGACCATATCAGCGAGGGGTCCTACCAGGCCGGAGGTATGTTCGACCAGTGCGGGCCGAAGTCTCCTGTCGAAGGACTCATCCAGAGTGGTGCGGGGCTCGGCCATTGGTGGCCGAACTCGCTACGCATGGGGTTCGGCCACTGGGTCCGAAGTTACTATATAGGGAATTGGGCCACTGAGGTCCGAAGCCATTGCACGAAGCATTAGGCCACTATGGTCTGAAGTCGCTGTGCGGAGGGTTCGGACACTGAAGTCCGAAGCCATCACGAGGAGGGTTCGGCCACTGCGGTCTGAAGCCACCATAAGGAGGGCTTGGCCACTATGGTCCGAAGCCACCCTCCGGATGCCTTGGGCCCTTCGGCCAACTTAGTTTTTTAGCACGGGGACCTGCTTCCTTGGCTTTTCTTTGATACGTGTTCAACAGCATCTTGTATGTTACCTTCGGCCTCTTGCGAGCTTTAGCCGAAGGGATGCTGATGTTTTGTTTCCATAATTCTACCTCGGGGTTCTTAGGTATGAGTGTGCGCGTGTGTGGTCCTCCGACAATTATCGCCTTCCCTTTGGTCGACTCGGCCTGTTTCGGCCGAATCAGCACCTTCTTCTCGCTGAGGTCGACGGCGTTGACGAGGAAAGGATCTTAGTCCAGCTTCATCTTTGGATTGTGGTCTATTTTAATCGTCCTTCTTCTATGGCCGATTGAACCTGCCATCGAAAAACATTGCAGTCGTTAGTATTATGTGAATGCGAGTCATGCCACTTACAGTATGGATGTTTCTTCAAATCATCGGCAGGGGGAATGGCTTGACCTTTAGGCAATCTGAAAAGCTGGTTTTTTTAAGAGAAAATCAAATATTTTGTCACACTTAGTTATATCGAATGAGTACTTGACCTCACTAGGCCGATTTTTCGTGGGAGACGGCCGTAATTTGGAGCACGTGATAGGTTTACTCTTAGCGTTCCAAATCCATTTGGTCGCGTACATGTCAGCCGAATCTTCCTCTTCTGATTCGTCCTCGTCGGAGCATTCCATGACGTGGATTTCAGCCCTAGGCTTGTTAAACGTTTTAACAAACTTTTTATATTTGGCTCGGCCTTCCTGGACCAGAGCCTGCTACAAGACTTGGCTAACCTCTAAAAAGTTCTGGTTGTCTAATCTTTCTTTGATCTCGGAATGCAACCCATTAAAAGCTACTTCTGCCAAATCCCTTTCTGAAATACTAAGACTAAAACATCGGTTTCTAGTGTCCCTAAAACGCTTGATGTACTCGGAGATGCTCTCATTAGATTTCTGCCTAACCGATGTCAAGTGTGAAAGCCTAAGTTCTATCTCGCCTGTGTAAAATTAATCATGGAGTTTTCATTCCAAATCATCCCACATCTTAACGGAGTTCGGCGGGAGCGTCGAAAACCAAGTGAAAGCGGTGCCAGATAACGAGAGAGAAATTAGTCTAATTTTTAGAGCGTCTGTCCTACTAGCTTCTCCACACTGTGCTAAAAATTGACTAACATGCTCTAGTGTGGTTTTGCTACCCTCGCCGTCGAACTTAGTGAATTCGGGGATTCTATAGCCGCGGGGGTAGGGTATTGTATCGAAATGATCGGGATATGGCTAACGGTAAACCCTAACCCGACCGTTAGGCACGAAGTCGGCGCATTCCCTAAATAGCACGCGGATCCGCTCCTCTAGGTCATCTTGGCCTGCCGCCTGTGCACGTCTCTCGTGCGGGGGCATGACATGTGGAGGGATATCGACGTGTCGGCCATGGGCCTCTTCCCTACGCGCTATCTGCATGACGTGCTCGTTCCCGGGCGCCTGCGCATGGGGTGCAGGCAGGGCTGGTACCGGCGCAGGTGGTGGTGTCGTGTGATACGCGGTGCTAGTTTGGCTGTAAGCATAATGACTAGTCTCGGCCGTGGGTGTTAGGGCCGTCGACGTAACGGTCTTGCTAGTGCTACCGTCAATTCTGGTGTACACATGATTAACCGGAGGTATACTAGCAATAGGGACTGATGGTACGGCCTCAGTAAAACCGAACCTTCTAAGTGTAGCCTCTACTTGGGAGCTAATTACCGAATCTAAACGGTTGGCTAGCAAAGTGCTAACGGCCTGATCTACTGATGCGGCTATTTTTTGCTCAATCTCTAAAGAGGATAAACGAGGCAATACGGGTGCTACCTGGGTCTGAGCAAGGTCGGGGGCGATGATGTCACGCTTGATGAAGCCTGCGCATGTCTTGACGTAGCCCCCAAGCATCATGTCTTGGAGCGCCTTCAACTTTGCCTCGATCTCTTCTCGGTCTCCTACGGGAATATCTTCAAGAGTAGGTGTTAAGATGTTGTGGTCGTCGATATCTGCGCCTCCTATGGTGTCCATTGGCAGTGTAGACATAGTAGTCATTGTAGATGTACCGGTGGCCGATGTAGACATACCCGTCATGTTGGCGTAGCTTTTCCCCAGCGGAGTCGCCAAAAAGTGTGTTGACACGAAAACGTGCCCCCGCACTTGGGTCAGTTCGATGATCCAAAAGTGTGCGGATACTTAGGGACAAGCCTAAGCGTAACACAGCACCAACGTCGCGTTCCGACTACCCTTAGCCATGGTAAGGGGGTGGAGTCGCTAGGCAATCAGATCACACAAAATAATCCAATTAGCCGAAAGAAATATATTAAAAAGAATAAATCAGCAAATCGGTCGGAGCCTGTCTGCTTCGAAGTATGGTGCAAAGGGGGTCGCCAAAGTGTACCTTCGGCGTTCGGACTGATCTGGATGAAGATGAACTCCGAACAGATCTAGACGCAACAATCACCTCCGAACAGCGGGGTTCGGCGTGAAGTCTCTGATACAGTAAGATACAAGATAATGGCTCAAACGCAACGCGCGAACGTGACTTCATCCGGAGCGGGGTGCGAGCGTGGAAAAGCCTGTCATGATGAAGTCTGTGACAGAGCGCGCTATAAAAGTCTCGCCGAAGGGTGTTCTGGCAACCTCCAAAACCGATCTCTCAGCTCCGGACACCTCCGATGAAGTAGCTCCGAACGTAGGTAACCTGCAACAGATAAGATTCGAAGTACTAATTCGGCCTGAGGACCGAATTCTGCCAAGTGTTGCACTGGTAGCAAAGATAGCAATCTGTTACGCAGATTAGCGGATACTTCACAGGCGAAGTAACAAGGCGATAGCAATCTATTACGTAGATTAACTGATACTTCACAAACGAAGTAACAAGGGTTACCACTGTTCCGAATTGGCCGTCGGAGGGCTTCCAGGCAAACCCACAAAGAGTATAGAAAAGTAAAGATAAAGTAAATGTGATTCAAAGCTAGGGCTTTGTGGTTGATTTGTTGTTGTTGGGGCCTCTAAACTGGCTTCGCCTCTATATTTATAGGGGCTAGACTTCTAATCTAATCTGCTATAATTCGACTAGATAGAGATAAACACTTAGCCAGAAATCGGGTCCAACTCTATCTCTGCCCGAAGTGGGCCTTTGGCCAGGCCCGTCGAAGCCTGCTCCTTGGGCCGAAGCTTCGGTGGCGTGGGCCTCCGAAGGCTTCCTGGCCGAAGGCCGTGGGCTGGCTGGAAGCTTCCGGAGCCCATAGCCCAATGGTCCTTCGGCCCTGTAGGGCTTCGGCCAGACCCAGGACATGTGCATTTTTGGCCTAAATTACCAAAATTGATATTTTGACAATTTTAACCATTGATGCCATTTTTTGCTACCAACAATTGGGTATTCATCTTTTGGGGTTGCTTTGTTCAAATCTATAAAGTCAACACATATCATGAGCCTCCTACTTCTCTTCCATACTGGTACAATGTTTGATACCCACTCTGCGTATCGGCATGGTCTTATGAATCCTACATCATACAACCTTATTACCTCGGCCTTCATATCTTGATATATTTCTGCAATTAATTCATTTTTTATTTCATCGGGAAGTTAAGCGCTTACAAAGGTTGGTCTCGGTCTATCATTGAGTCTGATGTCAACTTCCTGTATCTCATTGGCTGCGGCGAAGCCTTGACCGAGTTTACCTTTTGCTTCATCGATATCGCCTTTAAAGGGTAAGTTTGGGCTATTCATTGTTAACTGTTTGACTTCGTCATTTGATACTTCGAGAAAATCACCATCCCAAGCTCTACCAGATAGACAAACGACTTCTTCCATCTCCCATACCGATAAATCGGCTATTGTTATGTTAACCAATTTATCGGTGGGAACGATTTCCATTTGATCGCCGAACCAATGCATGAGGTTCTGGTGCATGGTTGATAGGACACAACAATTTGCATGAATCCAATCACGCCCCAACAATGGACTGTAGGATCCTTTTCCTTCTATGATGAAGAAGGTAGTCAGCACATTCTTGCTCCCAACCATCAACTCTGCATTTAGCACCCCCATTGTTTCTGATGAATTACCGCCGAAATCCCTTAGTACCATATTGGTTTTGATGAGATCCTCTAGCCCTTTCCCCGTCTTTCGGAAGGTGGCATACGACATCAAGTTGACAGCTGCCCCTCCATCTATCATTATCTTGTACATCGGCTTCCCATTGATTAGACCCTTGATTTAAAGAGATCTCAGGTGCTGATGCTCGTGATCTTCTGGCTTGTCAAATACTGTCGGCTACGGGGTCAACACTAGTTGGGCCATTGTATCGGCCTGCTCAACGTCATCCTTAGGAGTAGCCCGATACTCCATAGGGAGGAAGAAAACCATATTTATCCCTGCATCCTTTTTATCATCGTGATCGACCTTATCCTTCACTTTCCATTCACTTTTGATCCTTCGAGGCCGATCAGACTCATTCTTGTGTCTCTGCACCTTTAGTTCTCTCTTTCACAACCATTGTACTATCCTTTTCTGATTCTTTGTGAAGATCCTGTTGGGGCACCACTGTGGCTTTCCTAACGTGGCGTTGCCATCGGTTGACTGACTGTTTTCCTCGGCGTTGATGGGGTTGAGCCTTTTGAGTATCGACACTCTCGGTGATGACCACCTTTGATGAATGGCCAACCTCTCCTGATTATGCGGCCTTGTCTTGTCGGTACGCGGATCATGGCAGCCTTGCCACCTGCCCTCGCTACAACACTTAGGATAGTCGTCCATTGAC
Organism: Zizania palustris; assembly: GCA_019279435.1. Taxonomy (NCBI): domain Eukaryota; kingdom Viridiplantae; phylum Streptophyta; class Magnoliopsida; order Poales; family Poaceae; genus Zizania; species Zizania palustris. The sequence continues at coordinate 13,071,211 of JAAALK010000285.1, forward strand.
GGTAAACATAACCCTTCATTCCAGCAGAACCTAAAGAACTCACAATTCCAATGGGGGTTGAATCGTAAGTAATCAAAATTGTCCTCGTTGTCCACCCTTTCTCTTGATTTTCTTTTATATTTTCTGATCAGGCCTGAGGAAGTGACACTACTATTGGCTCGCCTACTATTCTTCGTGTGTCGATCGTCAGCGTGGTGTACGTGCACCATGTTGACTAGGAAAGGGTGGCCGTCGATATTTATCAGCTTTTTCCATCGTCGAACTTGATTCGGCCTTGCTCCACGACTGATTGGATCTACTGCATAAACACTTTGCATTCGTTAGCGTGGTGCAACAGGGAGTTATGCCACTTACAATATTTCTTCTTCTTCAACTCATCGACAGGCGGTATCACGTGATTAGGTGGTGATATGACCACGCCGACCACTCCAACCTCTACACCGACCACTTCGACCACAGCGACTCCAATACATGTTTTTGATGGACCAATTACACGCAGTCGAGCTAAGAAGCTTCAACAAGAGGTGCACGCGGTTCTTTGTGAAATTCATTTTACTATTAATGAGAGTTATATACTACCTAAGTCGTGTACATTGCTAATGCTCAGGTTTACCAAGAAGGATGACAAGAACTCACAAGGAAATGGACACATAGAAGAATCATGCTCGAACCAAGCCAGTCCTGCATAATCATCTCAAAGAAATAATCATAACTTTTGATTTACAAAAGCTATGAAGGCAAATGAGCACTTTTTGGAAAACTCTTGAAGTCTAGTTTCCAATGAATCTAACCCCGACCAATTTGAAGTTTGCATGAAGGCGTCCGACCAGTTTTAGTGCTTGCTGGTCCGAAGGTCAACAGTCTGCATGAAGTCAATGTTCTCGTATTAAAACTGCATCATTCTACCGAGTTACATGGTGCATATTATACATGGTGTGAAAGCTTATCAAGTCACCTTTCCAAGGGATCCAACCGTTCGTGAATTGAAGCTTCCAAGGAGGAGTTATTGCTGAAATACCGAAGACCGCTAAGAAGACCAACAGCCACGCGGAAACTCTCCAGAAGCTGATTCGTTTTCACATAGTTCGCCTAGTATTTTCGTTTCGTGTTCGCACCTATCTTCAAGGTCTACTCCTTGTATAAATACCCCCTAGCACCATTGTAATCGGCACTTTTGATTATTGAATATAGAACCCCTTGTTCAGCTGCGTGCTAACAAATTCAGAGAGATATCTCTACCCTCCTTGCTCTTGTGATTTCCTTCGCGGGATTACAGAAGCGGCGGCTTCATCCGCTCCCAATTGGTGCTCCTACTCCCTTCAAGGTCCTCCTTGATTGATTGTAGGTTGTGTTGGTTGGTTCTTTGAGAGTGTGGTTGGGCGAATCCTCGATTCAGGTTGCCGGTTAAAGACGGTGGTTGGCTTCGAGTTTTATTTGCCAGGTTGCACTAGTTATCGCTGCTTGCAGCAAGTTATCCGGCTATTCTATAGCTAGTTATCTGAAGATCGATCCTACGTTGTGAAGATCGGGACCCCGTGACGCATCATCTGGTATCAGAGCGGATCTGTTTCCACGGTAGGATTCTTTACCCTTAGCTACATATATTTTGTTTCGTCCTATCCACCAAAAGCCAAAAAAAATATATACATATATATTGTTTAGCCCTTTGTTTCAATCTGTTATTTTAGTGAGTTCAGTTAATTTTCAGTCCATTGGAGTCTTTGTTTTAGTTGCTGATCATTTTCCGTCGTGTGTCCTTTGAGCCTCTTATATATCTGGTCATTGTGTTCAGTTCTATAAAAAAAGGTAAAAGAAAGAAAAGTTCAAAAAAAGGGAAAGTTGAAAAAAAAATTGTGAAAGAAAAGTTTAAAGATTAGTTCGTTTGAGAGCACAATTGCTGAAAGTTTGTGTTTCAAGTTGTGCAACCAGATCGCTATCTTTTGTTGGTACAAAATTTTGGTTGGGTTTGATTGCAACACTTGCATCCCAATCATACTCCTTGTTTGCATCAATCTGAGATTTTCTTTGCACGTGTGTGTGATCCATTTACATCTTTAGCATTTTGAGATCAGCACTAAGCAGGGAACCTCTAGTTTGGATTGTTACTTAACTTTACAACAACTAGAATCCAGATTGCATTCCTTGTTTATAATCCCCACCAAGCTCCACATAAAAGCCATCGTAATCGGTACTCTCTGGTCTTGTATTCGCTTAACCATCGCTCTCGGTACCACCACACATTTTGTTTCTCTGTAACCCGCAGGAACTTCACTGAGCCTCGGTTGGTAAGAGAAGTGAGATTGAGAGATCTCACATATATTTTTATTCCACATATACTCTTGTTCCTTTGTTGTCACTAATTTTACAGAAAGATGGGTGACGGCGTTGAGATCAATGAATGTGTCACCATGGCACAATTTAATGAATTCCAGCAAAGTCTAGAAGAGAGACAAGATCGGTTGGCCCAAGATTTTCAAACCATACTAAATGAAATTAGGGGACGTCGTCCACCTAATGATGGAGCAAGCACCCATGGTGAAGAAGGTGATGATAGTGATGGAAGAGGAGGAAGAAGAGGACGGAGGAACCGAAGTGCTGCACATGGAAGAGGGAGGGGCTAGAATCGAAGAAATCAAGACACTGAAGAATCCGAATCTGAAAATAATGATAATCATTCCCATCATGATCGCCAACATCGTAGAGGAGACCATCGTGAAGAGAGGCTTGGTAAACTGAAATTTACCATGCCAAAATTTTATGGAGGATATGATCCTGAAGCTTATTTCACTTGGGAGTTGAAGGTCGACAAGATCTTTCGCTTGCATAATTATACAGAAGAGAAGAAGTTGGCTATGGCATCTCTAGAGTTTGAAGGATATGCTCTGATTTGGTGGGAGCAACTTCTCCAAGATCGTGAAGAAGATGGAGAACATCCTATTGCCACATGGGCAGAGATGAAACGTGAAATGAGAAGACGATTCGTGCCGAAGCATTATCGGAGTGATCTTTTTGATAAACTGCAGAATTTGAAACAAGGAAGTTATTCTGTTGAAGAGTATTATAAAGAGATGGAGAAGGCTATGATTAGAGCCAACGTATATGAAGATGAAGAACAAACTATGGCACGATTCATGGCTGGGTTGCATCGAAATATTCAACGCATTGTTGAGTTTCAGTTGTACCGTCATCTTATTGATTTGGTACATCAAGCCACCAAAGCTGAACACCAACTGCAACAAGATACCAAGAGCAGTAAGTCTTTGCCTTTTGGTACGAGGACTATGTCTGGAGGAAGCAAGTTAAATTCCAAGTTTACTGCTGCACCATCAGCTGCGAAAGGTCCATTTGGAGGCTCACGTTCTAATGCTCAAAGTAATTTTAGTGGGAAGAACTCTGCTTCCCCGAGCACGAGTTCCAAACCAGCAGCTTCCACCTCCACTTCAATGGGTTCTACATCCAAGAGCAGTGGGATTCAGTGTTTCAAGTGTGGAGGTCGTGGACATGTTGCTAGAGAGTGTCCAAATAATAGAGTGATCATTGTACATGATAATGGAGAGTACGAATCAGCCAGTGAAGAGGAAGATATAGAAGAAGAAGCCCATGAAGAAGAGGAACATACCGGCTGTGATTTTGAGCAAGGTGCTGCTCTTGTGGTGGCACCAATATTGAGTGTTCAGATGAAGGAAGCTGAGAACGGCCAGCGGCATAATTTATTTCAGACAAGAGCCAAACTACAAGATAAGGTAGTGAAGATGATCATTGATGGAGGAAGCTGTCATAATCTTGCTAGTCGTGAGATGGTTGACAAGCTTGATCTGAAACTTCTGCAACATCCTCATCCATATCATGTCCAATGGCTGAATGATTCCGGTGACATCAAGATTGGATACAAAGTAAAAGTTCCCTTCAAGATTGGTGAATATGTTGACATGGTAGAGTGTGATGTGGTACCTATGTCCGTATGTCACATACTACTCGGGAGGCCATGGCAATATGATCGATATACTCAGCATTGCGGGAGAACAAATCAGTACACTCTAGATTTGAAGGGGAGGAAGTTTGTACTCAAACCTATGACACCACAACAAATTCTTGCTGAGCATTTGCAAAAGAGCTCTAGTGTGAGAGATGAGAACGGAAAGGAAGAGAAAAAGAATTCGAGTGCCTTCCACAAATCAGAGAGTGAGAGCCACCAGCCCAATATGAAAAAAAAATTGAGAGATCAAGAGAAAGAAGAAGAAAAAAATTTAGTCATGTTAGCCACAAAATCTGAGATGAGAGAAGTAAAGAACAACCCAGATCAAGTACTCTTTGTACTTGTGTGCAAAGACATTTAGTGTCAGCTAACGATAACACCTCTTTTCCTAGTATGGTGTCTCATCTTTTGCAGGAATATGAGGACGTTTTTCCAAAGGAAACCCCGAATGGATTACCTCCTGTACGTGGGATTGAACATCAGATCGATCTTATTCCGGGGGCTGCTCCTCCAAATCGACCACCATACCGCACCAATCCTGAAGAAACAAAGGAGATACAAAGGCAAGTACAAGAACTTCTCGATAAAGGTTATGTTTGTGAAAGCTTAAGTCCTTGTGTTGTTCCTGTTATTTTAGTAACAAAAAAAGATGGTTCTTGGAGGATGTGCGTTGATTGTAGAGCCATAAATAACATCACTATTCGCTATCGCCATCCTATTCCTCGATTAGAAGACATGCTTGATGAATTAAGTGGTTCCATAATATTCACTAAAATTGATTTGAAAAGTGGGTACCATCAAATAAGAATGAAAGCTGGAGATGAATGGAAAACTGCTTTTAAAACAAAATTTGGGTTGTACGAATGGCTAGTTATGCCTTTTGGTTTGACTAATGCTCCAAGTACTTTTATGAGATTGATGAACCATGTTTTGAGAGCCTTCATTGGAAAATTTGTGGTTGTTTATTTTGATGATATCTTAATTTACAGCAAGTCTTTTGAAACGCACATGAATCATATTCGACAAGTCCTAGATGAGCTCCGAAAGGAGAAATTATTTGCTAACCTTGAGAAGTGCAGTTTTTGCACAGACCATGTTGTGTTCCTTGGCTTTGTTGTTTCAGGAAAAGGAATTGAAGTGGATGAAACCAAGGTGAAAGCCATCAAGGATTGGCCAACTCCAACGAATGTAAGTCAAATAAGAAGCTTTCATGGTCTAGCTGGATTTTATAGGAGATTTGTTAAAGATTTTAGTACCATTGCTACTCCCTTAAATGAATTAACAAAGAAAGGTGTTGAATTTAAATGGGGAAGTTCACAAGAAAATGCTTTTCAAGAATTAAAGAAACGCTTAACTGAAGCACCATTGCTTGTTCTTCTTGATTTCACTAAAACTTTTGAAGTAGAATGTGATGCCAGTGGAATTGGCATAGGAGGGGTTTTAATGCAGCAAGGCAAACCTGTAGCGTATTTTAGTGAAAAGTTGGGAGGTGTTCAATTGAATTATTCTGTATATGATAAAGAATTGTATGCTTTGGTGCGTGTACTTGAAACATGGCAGCATTATTTATGGCCAAAAGAGTTTGTTATCCATTCCGATCATGAAGCTTTAAAGTATTTGAAAGACCAAGCAAAACTAAACCGACACCATGCCAAATGGGTTGAGTTCATCGAGACATTTCCATATATTGTGAAGTATAAGAAAGGTAAGGACAATGTGGTTGCTGATGCTTTGTCTAGAAAAATCGTGTTGCTAAACCAACTTGAGGTGAAGGTTATAGGTCTTGAAAGTTTGAAAGACATGTATAATGATGACCCTGAATTTTCAGAACCATACACTCATTGTAAAGATGAAAAAGGTTGGGAAAAGTATCATATACATGATGGATTTTTTTTAGGGCTAACAAGATTTGTGTTCCAAATTCTTCGGTTAGATTGCTTTTATTGCAGGAGTCCCATGGAGGAGGATTGACAGGTCATTTTGGACAAAAGAAAACCTATGAGCTGCTAGGTGATCACTTCTATTGGCCCAAGATGAGGAGAGACGTCATCCGGTTCGTGGAGCGTTGCATCACTTGTCACAAAGCTAAGTCTAAACTGAACCCTCATGGTTTATACACTCCTCTACCTGCTCCTAAAATTCCTTGGGAAGACATAAGTATGGATTTTGTTCTGGGATTGCCTAGAACTCAGAGAGGAAAAGATTCTGTTTTTGTTGTGGTTGATAGATTTTCAAAGATGGCTCATTTTATCCCTTGTAACAAGAGCGACGATGCTTCACATGTTGCTAATTTATTTTTCAGGGAAATTGTGAGGTTGCATGGGGTGCCTAAGACCATTGTATCTGATCGTGATGTCAAGTTTGTGAGCTACTTTTGGAAAACATTGTGGTCCAAGCTGGGGACCAAGCTTCTATTCTCGACCACTTGTCATCCTCAAACCGACGGACAAACTGAAGTGGTGAATCGAACCCTGTCAATGTTGCTGCGAACCATGGTGAAAAAGAAACTAAAGATTGGGAGGACTGCTTGCCTCATGTGGAGTTTGCTTATAACAGGGCAGTACATTCTACCACTAACTTGTGTCCTTTTGAAATTGTTTATGGGTTCAAACCCATTGCTCCAATAGATTTGTTGCCTTTGCCATTACAGGAGAGAACCAATATGGAAGCCTCCAAGCGTGCTGCATATGTCAAGAAGATACATGAGAAAACAAAAGAAGCAATCGAGCTAAAGGCGACACGTAAGGCTGCAAGTATGAACAAGCATAGAAAGAAGGTGTCGTTTGAACCAGGCGATTTGGTGTGGATTCACTTGCGTAAAGATCGCTTTCCTGATAAGCGCAAGTCCAAGCTGATGCCACGAGGGGATGGTCCATTTCGTGTTCTTGCCAAGATCAACGATAATGCATACAAGATTGACCTTCCACCAAGCTATGGCGTAAGCAACTCCTTCAATGTTGCTGACCTATCAGCATTCACAAGTGAAGACATTTTAGAGTCGAGAACGACTCCTTTTCAAGAGGGGGAGGATGATATGACCACGCCGACCACTCCAACCTCTACACCGACCACTTCGACCACAGCGACTCCAATACATGTTTTTGATGGACCAATTACACGCAGTCGAGCTAAGAAGCTTCAACAAGAGGTGCACGCGGTTCTTTGTGAAATTCATTTTACTATTAATGAGAGTTATATACTACCTAAGTCGTGTACATTGCTAATGCTCAGGTTTACCAAGAAGGATGACAAGAACTCACAAGGAAATGGACACATAGAAGAATCATGCTCGAACCAAGCCAGTCCTGCATAATCATCTCAAAGAAATAATCATAACTTTTGATTTACAAAAGCTATGAAGGCAAATGAGCACTTTTTGGAAAACTCTTGAAGTCTAGTTTCCAATGAATCTAACCCCGACCAATTTGAAGTTTGCATGAAGGCGTCCGACCAGTTTTAGTGCTTGCTGGTCCGAAGGTCAACAGTCTGCATGAAGTCAATGTTCTCGTATTAAAACTGCATCATTCTACCGAGTTACATGGTGCATATTATACATGGTGTGAAAGCTTATCAAGTCACCTTTCCAAGGGATCCAACCGTTCGTGAATTGAAGCTTCCAAGGAGGAGTTATTGCTGAAATACCGAAGACCGCTAAGAAGACCAACAGCCACGCGGAAACTCTCCAGAAGCTGATTCGTTTTCACATAGTTCGCCTAGTATTTTCGTTTCGTGTTCGCACCTATCTTCAAGGTCTACTCCTTGTATAAATACCCCCTAGCACCATTGTAATCGGCACTTTTGATTATTGAATATAGAACCCCTTGTTCAGCTGCGTGCTAACAAATTCAGAGAGATATCTCTACCCTCCTTGCTCTTGTGATTTCCTTCGCGGGATTACAGAAGCGGCGGCTTCATCCGCTCCCAATTGGTGCTCCTACTCCCTTCAAGGTCCTCCTTGATTGATTGTAGGTTGTGTTGGTTGGTTCTTTGAGAGTGTGGTTGGGCGAATCCTCGATTCAGGTTGCCGGTTAAAGACGGTGGTTGGCTTCGAGTTTTATTTGCCAGGTTGCACTAGTTATCGCTGCTTGCAGCAAGTTATCCGGCTATTCTATAGCTAGTTATCTGAAGATCGATCCTACGTCGTGAAGATCGGGACCCCGTGACGCATCAGGTGGCAACTGGATCTGATTTGCTTTGAGCAATAGGTTGAATATCCTATTGGCCTTATTGATGTCAAAATCATACTTTTCTTCTTTATCAGCAGCCTTTACCCAGGGACACGCGATCTGCTTCTTGTTTTTGGTCCATTTGGCCAAGCCGACCTCCGCATCGGACCCACTATTCTCATCGGAGTCTGAATGGAATGCTTGAATATACGCCACCTTCTTCTAAAGCCTGACCCTTTTTGCTTCCTAGAATCGTCTCTCATGGGTCGACACACGCTACACCAGGTGTGAGAGGCTCTCAAACTCTTGGGATGAAAACCTTTCCTTTATTGGATTCAAGAGCCCTTGGAATGCTAGCTCAGCCAATTGCACGTCGTTGAGGTTTAGGCTATAGCACGTACTTCTCACGTCGCGAAACCTCTGCGCATAATCTTGCACCTACTTATCCATCCTCTGTTTTACTACCGTCAATTCGTTGAGCTTCATCTCATGTATTCCAGTGAAGAAATACTTGTGAAATTTCCTTTTCAGATCTGCCCATCCTTTGATAGAGTTTACCGGTAGTGACGAGAACCACACGAAAGTTGATCCTGATAGTGACAGCGGGAAGAACCTGACCTTGAGTGCTTCCTCGACCGATGCCTCACCACACTAGGCAAGAAATCGGCTAATGTGCTTGATTGTGGAGACTGAGTCTTGTCCCGAAAACTTGGTGAAGTTAGGGATCTTGTATCGATTCGGTGGAGGCAACCGATCGAACCACTCCGGGTACGACCACCGATACACATACGTTTGATCTTTAGGTTTGAGGCCAAACTAGTCCCAAATAACTTTAGTGATTTGGTTCACCCAATCGTCGTCTTGCTGGTTTGGCGTGGGGTATCGATCAGTCATTGGAGGCTGCTGATACTGATCAAGCCGAATAACGTTGTGTCTTTGTTCTTCATTGGGATAGGGCGGCACTCCATAGTATACAGTTTGATGGTACCCCTGAGAGGATGCCATCGGGTGCCCCCATTGGTGGTACAAGGTCAGGAAACATATTCCTGGCAAATCCATACGTAGGTTGAGGTACCTCTTGCTTGATCGGCCCTTGCGGTGCGACTGAAGGCTGGGAGGGTGGAGTACCTATTCCGAAGGGATACATGTTCTGAGATGGGTCCTATCTGCCTAGCCCTTGGAGCATAGGGGTAGGTAATTGTGCCGTCATGTTAACTTCTGGGCCGAACAAAGTATTCGGTAGACCCTACCTCATCGACCCTTGTGGTGGTCGCACCGACTGAGTATGTTGATGGTTTTGCAGCAAACAAGGATGGTTAGTCGGGAAGTCCACCGGGCCTTGCGCTGGTTCTTGAGCAATCGTGTCATCAATAGTCTTCTTAATCAACTCATGCAAGGTATTGACCAACACCTCAGACTTATTGATGAGGGCATGATGGAGAGTGTTATTGACAGTTTCCTAAAAACTGACCCATGGACTCTCAGCCCGCTGAGGGATCTCCTTGGACACAACTGGCTTCGACAACTGGCTCCTTTGGATAAGACAAGATCGAGTCATGCCGAAGGCCTCAAGACACAATCTCTGGTAGTTTTCTATGTGATCTTGTATCTCCGCCCTTTGTTCATCGGTCAATGCTTCCATAGTGACCAGGATGATGTTATTACTAGGGTTAATTTTTTCTGTGCCATTATAAATTTCATGGTTTGCCAATATGCCATTGGTGTGTCATTGACAAATGGGTTAATTTTTTCTGTGCCATTACGATTTTTACGGTTTGCCAAAATGCCATCGTTGTGTCACTGCCAGATGGGGGCCGCCACAGTCACTGACAGTGGCATGTAGGCAATTTCTGAAAATTATAATGGCATGTGAGTAATTTTCCCTTGACAAATGGGGCCGCCACAATCACTGACAGTGGCATGTAAGCAATTCTTGAAAATATAATAGTATGTGAGTAATTTTCCCTTATTGCTATCAACTTCGCTCAACATGGATGAATTGTCTAAAGGGAGTCCCACCAGGCATGCCAAAAAATGTGTTGGTGTCCTTTTTGGTTACACGGGTAGTCTGGGAGGTCTGCTTAACTCTAGTGTAGGTCCTACATTCTTAGAGAAAAAAGGGTTCTAAGTGTGCCAATTAGTTTGACCCTGCAACTAATAAGGGACCAGAGAAAATAACATTAGTAGCAAAGCCAATCGGTTACCAAGCCGATGACTGTGGTGAGAATAAAATAATCGCGAACAAATGTGTTGATCAGCCATAGGGTCGATGACTATGGCAACGCTATCAAGCTGAGCATGCCATCGACCCATAGGATGAAATCCTTACGCGTAAGGGCCGATGAGCACCTCCCGGATACATGTAAAATATGTCGTAAAATTAAAGATAACCTATCGGCTTGTACTCCGACAGAAACTAAATTCAGCATACCAAACAACATGTCCATATTATCAAAACATCGTAACTACAAGATCGGATCTAACCAAGAAAGTTACTGATCATGATAAGTCAATAACACTTTAATGCATCGAGCATACTTTATTCAGATAAACGACACACAGTATGAACCAGATATAGTAGAATGAGATGTTGGACTTAACCGATGAAGCCTCAAACTAGACACCTAATGATGGGGGATTGGTCCCGATCTTCCGCTAGGTAAAGGATAAACTTGGGTTGGTGGAGAATCTCGACGTTGGCGATCCAAGGCTCCGGTCCGGCGGATCAAAACCTTGCAATCGTTACACCACTGTCTCCGTTGGTTATCAACCACGCAGAACACGATTGACCTAGCCACGAAGGCTAATTCCTGCAAGCGAACCCAAGAACACAAGCAAGAACAGGAAGGATACAAATCGAATGCCAAATCACAGACAAACGAAGATAAGGTGAGGTTTCACAAACGCCAATGCAGTAGCCAATCGGTCCGGTGCAAGAGGCGGGATCTAAACACACAAGTGTAGATGCAAACAAAGCAAAACCTAACCCTAGAGGCGGCTGGTGTGAGAATATATAGGGCGGCAGCCTGTGGAAGGCGAACAGACATGGGCTGTGGGCTAGAAGACGTACAGACTCAGACTATGGGCCAACATGGCCCAATTCTGTCATGCAGGACTGTTTAAATCACACAGAACGACTCGAGACTCCAAATGAGGTGAAACCAACGGCAAACGATCCGTCTTCTCCTCAGCTTTCCAAAAAGTCAAAGAACGCGCCAATCGGACTTCGTATGAGGAAGTTATGCCCATTTTGGTGCAGGGTGGTTGATGTAGTCCGAACCAGCGAATTCTTGACTTCAAATCATCCGTGCGACTCCGTCTTCAACTCCAATTCTTCTATTCCATCTCCCATGTTCCTAAGCAACAAAATATCGCTAGTATTCAGTAGCATCCCGTCCAAACAAATATTAACATAGTTGCTAAGGAAAGAATTAACCTCATGGTTCAAGCGACGGGCACGGGCGCGTGTGATTGGTCCTTGTAGTTGAATTGTAGGTGGAGGCTCCATGTGTGTATCATGTGAAGTGATGTCCTCATCATCCTCCCCCTCTTGAATTGGAGTCGTCCTCGACTCAAGCTCATCATCATCTCCCAAATAGGGCTTTAAATCTGAAATGTTAAATGTGAGACTAACCCCAAAAGCTGCAGGCAACTCAAGCTTATATGCATTGTCATTTATCTTCTCAAGCACACGGAAAGGACCATCAGCACGGGGCATCAATTTAGACTTTCGTAAATCAGGAAAACGATCCTTGCGCAAGTGCAACCAAACAAGATCACCTGGTTCAAATGTTATCTCTTTTCTACCCTTACTACCATAAGCACGATATTTCTCATTCATTTTCTCTATGTTTGCTTTAGTAGTTTCATGCATCTTAAGTAATAATTCAGCACGTGTAGTAGCATCAAAATTCAATTTTTCAGATGGTGGTAATGGTAGCAAATCAATGGGAGCACGTGGATTAAAGCCATAGACCACTTGAAACGGACTTACCTTAGTAGTGGAGTGTACTGACCTATTATATGCAAACTCAATATGAGGTAGACAATCTTCCCAAAGCTTCAAGTTGGTCTTCAAAACAGCCCTCAACATGGTGGACAATGTGCGGTTGACGACCTCCGTTTGTCCATCCGTTTGGGGGTGACAAGTAGTAGAAAACAGCAGCTTCGTCCCCAACTTATGCCACAACGTCCTCCAAAAATGACTTAAGAATTTGGTATCACGATCTGAAACGATGGTATTGGGAACTCCATGCAAGCGTACGACCTCTCTGAAAAACAAATCAGCAACATTTGTAGCATCGTCGCTCTTGTGACAAGGTATAAAATGCGCCATTTTAGAGAACGATCTACCACCACAAAAATACTATCTCTCCCCCTCCTAGTTCTAGGTAATCCTAACACAAAATCCATAGAAATATCCTCCCAAGGTACACTAGGAACGGGCAGAGGCATATAAAGACCATGTGAGTTTAGACGGGACTTAGCTTTATTGCAAGTAGTGCATCGTGCCACATAGCGCTCAACATCTCGTCTCATCCTAGGCCAATAGAAGTGTGTGGACAGCACAACTTCGGTTTTCTTTGATCCAAAATGACCCATCAAACCACCACCATGTGCTTCCTGCAATAACAACAAGCGAAGAGAGCTAGCCGGCACACATAACTTGTTAGCACGAAAAAGATATCCATTATTCAGCACATATTTGTTCCAAGCACGGTTGTCTGTACAATTTGTAAAAGCATCTTTGAAGTCCAAATCAGTAGCATACATGCCCTTCAATGTTTCTAAACCAAAGATCTTATAATCAAGTTGAGAAAGCAATGTATAACGTCTAGATAAAGCATCGGCAATCACATTATCTTTCCCTTTCTTATGCTTAATGATATATGGAAAAGTTTCAATAAATTCTACCCATTTAGCATGTCGTTTATTCAGATTTGCTTGACTACGTATATGCTTCAATGCTTCATGATCCAAATGAATAATAAACTCCTTAGGCAAAAGGTAATGTTGCCAAGTTTCAAGCACACGCACTAAGGCATATAATTCCTTATCATAGGTAGAATAGTTCAACTGTGGGCCATGTAATTTTTCACTAAAATAGGCCACAGGTTTACCTCCTTGCAGCAGCACACCTCCTAATCCAAAACCACTAGCATCACATTCTAACTCAAAAGGCTTACTGAAGTCGGGTAGCTAAAGTAGAGGTGCATGTGTAAGACGATCTTTGAGGGTGGCAAAAGCTTGTTCATGTGCTGGCTCCCAAGTAAAAGTAACTCCCTTCTTGGTCAACTCATGCAAAGGACTGGCTATGGTGCTGAAATCTTTCACAAAACACTGGTAGAAACCTGCAAGACCAAGAAAACTACGTACCTGTGTGATAGTTTGGGGTTGCGGCCAGCTGTTGATTGCTTCTACCTTCGCCGCGTCAACCTCAATACCCTGTGAAGTGACAACATATCCGAGAAATACAACTCGATCCGTGCAAAACGTGCACTTCTCAAGGTTACCAAACATTCTAGCCTCACGGAGGACAGAAAAAACAGCACGTAGGTGTTCAACATGTTCAGTGAGAGACTTGCTATAAACCAAGATATCATCAAAGTATACAACCACAAAGCGTCCTATAAAGTGTCGTAGGACTTCATTCATCAAGCGCATGAAGGTACTAGGTGCATTAGTAAGTCCAAAAGGCATGACAAGCCACTCATATAATCCAAACTTGGTTTTAAAAGCAGTTTTCCATTCATCACCTAGTTTCATGCGAATTTGGTGGTAGCCACTACGGAGATCGATCTTAGAAAAGATAATGGCACCACTAAGCTCATCAAGCATGTCATCCAATCTAGGAATAGGGTGTCGATATCGAATGGTGATATTATTAATAGCACGACAATCAACACACATGCGCCAACTACCATCTTTCTTAGGGACCAAAAGAACGGGTACTGCACAAGGACTAAGGCTTTCACGGACGTACCCACGATCAAGAAGGTCCTGTACTTGGCGCTCAATTTCTTTTGTCTCCTCCGGATTGGTACGGTACGCTGCACGATTAGGAAGAGACGCTCCCGGGACCAAATCAATTTGGTGCTCGATGCCGCGTATCGGTGGCAGCCCGGGTGGTATCTCAGCAGGAAAAACATCTTTAAACTCCTGCAAAAGGTCAGTGACTGCAACGGGAACAGAGCTAGGAATGTTCGCAAGTGAAAACAACACGTTTGTGCAAATCAAGCCATATAGCAAGGGGGTATCATCACAAATTTCAACAAGGTCAATTTTAGTTGCAAGCATGACACGTCCTTTCAGATTTATAACTTGTGATGAAGAAGGAGAAGCAATTTTATCTTTCTTTTGCCTCAAAAGCGTATTAGCTACTTGCTGATTTTCAGAAGGTTGTTTGCTCTTTTGTGCGTCCCTAGCATGTTTTTCTTGTTCAAATTTCACAATTTCAACAGGAGTCATAGGAAGCAATGTAACTTTCTTTCCTTTATACATAAATGTGTACTTATTGCTCCTACCATGGTGTGTAGCATCAGTATCATACTCCCAAGGTCTACCAAGTAACAGAGAACATGCTTGCATTGGTACTACATCAAAATCAGTAGCTCCGAAGTATGTACCAATGGAAAATTTGATGTGAGCAGTTTGTGTTACCTTGACCTTACCGCTATTGTTGAACCATTGCACATGGTAAGGGTGTGGATGCGCACGTGTGGGAAGTTGAAGCTTCGTTACCATGTCGTGGCTCACCAAATTGTTGCAACTACCGCTGTCGATGATGACACGTACACGACGGTCATTGACGCCGAAGAAGGTCTGAAACAGATTGTTCCGTTGTGCCCTGTCGTCCTGCTCCATGTGAGTGCTCAAGACGCGTTGTACAATAAGTGCTTCAAGGTCGGCAGTGGCATCCGACGCAATAACAGCGTCATCGTCGAATGTATCATCATCTCCTGCAATGTTAGCAGCAAGTGCATATTCATCTTCAACATCACTAGCACTTACATAGCCACCGTCTTTCGTAGCAATATAAGCCCGCTGACTAGGGCAGTCTTTCATCACATGGCCAAATCCTTTGCATCTGTGACACTGGATCGCTGCAGAACGTGCAGTAGAGGCTGCCGAGGAGGTGGGCTTGGCTGGCGCCTTGGATGCTGCAGTCTTGGAACTCTCAACCTGGGCTGTAGATGTAGAAGGTGCTGATGTAGCCGCCGGTCGAGAAGGGGGTGCGGGTGGTCGTTGCTGCTGCCCACTTGAGCGTGAAGTAGCACCACCAATGTTGGTCCTCATGCTGCGTTGTGGTTGTTGGCGACCCTGCAATTCTTTTTCTGCAAGCATAGCAAGGTGGAAAAGACGAGTGATAGTATTGTATTCTTTATAATCAATGATATCCTGAATTTCACGTCTTAAACCACCATAAAAACGGGCCATTTTATCCTCATTGTCCTCCTCAATTTCAGCACGCATGCAACCTATTTGCAACTCCTGATAATACTCCTCTACCGATTTATTTCCTTGGTTTAGGCGCTGCAATTTTTTTCTCAAATCACGTTTATATGAAGGAGGGACCCATCTACCACGCATTTGCCATTTTAACATATCCCAAGTTTGTGGTTCATTTCCAACCTGAACTATTTCAGTCCACCAAAGAAGAGCATATCCAGTGAAGTCACTAGTAGCTAAACGCACGCGGTGGATAGCAGGAACCATGTGAGCATTAAATTTTTGTTCGACTGACATCTCCCAATCTAAATATGCATCTGGATCATAGGTGCCAGCAAAAGGAGGTACTGAAAATTTTACCTTAGAGTAGGGATCATTGTTCCTGTGGTTGTCATTGTTACCTCGTGGAGGGCGGTTGCGGTGGCCGCCCATACCTTGACGGTTGAACTGAAAGCGATGACGTGCAGCCTCGTCAGGGTCAATGGCATTGTTTCCGGCATAGGATAGGTCGTCTTCCTCTTCAATATGATCGTCTTCCTCTTCAACATGTTCATCGTTGGCTCGTGCAGCAGGCAATCGTGTTTCCAAGGCAGTCATTCGGTCCACTAGGTCAGCCACAGTACGCGCAAGACGTTCGATGGAATGTTGGGTCTGCCGCTGAGACTCTAGTAGAGCACGCCGTGAGACAAGTCATTAAAATCAGATGGAGGGTGCCGCTGTTATCTGCCATGTTAGTGAAAAGATAAAACAACAAAGAATAATCCTATGTAAAACAGCTAGGTGGGGTGGTGGGTGTGGGGTGGAAGCAATCCGCCAAGCACCTTACCCACGCTTGCAAGTGTTCTTACCACGCCGCAGTGAGGTCACCGGCCTACAGGTGATGAACCAAGTGGAGGGTGGTGTACAATTGCAAGAAATGAACCTGTCCTGACCAAGAGAAAGGTGTAGCTTGGAAGGCAAAATGAGTAGCAAGGATTAGTGATAATAATAACAGTTAAACTAAGTTCAATAAGTATTCCCTAGTACTTGTCAAAGTTGTTGGCCTTAGTGCTCCCAAGGTGTAAAATTCAAGCAATAGAGGGAAACTATGTGCCCAAAACTCAAATGGAAGCAACACATGCCAAATTCAGCTCTCTGCAGATCGGACAAGGGATTGGACAAGCAGAAACTGCCACTGAAACTGCCACTGATCGGACAAGAGATCGGACAAGAGTTCGGACAAGGGATTGGACAAGCAGAAACTGCCACTGCCTGCCACTGATCGGACAAGAGATCGGACAAGAGTTCGGACAAGAGTTCGGACAAGCAACTAACAGGACCGCTTCTCTTCTTTTTTTATATATTTTTTTCTCCTTTTTTTTTGAACAAGGATGACCAGAGATGCAACCACAAAAATTGGCACCTACAACTGAGGTGGGATGTGGCTCACAAAAATTCAAACAAGTTCGCTGTCCGGCGAGCAAAAACTTTGACCAATTTTTTCTTTATCTTCCTGATTTTTTTTGGCGACTTTGGTGAGGGCTAACTGGCATAGGGTACCCACCCAAATTGGGTCAGGAACACGCTCAAAAAATTTCAGATTTTTCTGCCAAACGAGCGAAAAGTTATGCCTGTTTTACTGAAGGGGGGTCACAAGAGTCGATGTGGAAAACAAAGTAGGGTTGCGGAAGGGGGGGTTTCGGTGGGGAATTTTTTTTCTGAGACACAAGAACAACTACTACTCAAACGACACAGAGGGATGACTAAACCAGCAACAAGACTCGACCAAGAACACGAACTCAACAAAGTTAAAACTGAAATTAAAATCGCAAGGCACAAGGGGGTTCTCGGTGGGGAATTTTTTTGGTGCGGTTTTCTGGACTCTGGGTAAAAACAAAAGCAGATCGAGATTACCTAACGGGAAATCTGAGCTCTGATACCAACTGATGGGGGATTGGTCCCGATCTTCCGCTAGGTAAAGGATAAACTTGGGTTGGTGGAGAATCTCGACGTTGGCGATCCAAGGCTCCGGTCCGGCGGATCAAAACCTTGCAATCGTTACACCACTGTCTCCGTTGGTTATCAACCACGCAGAACGTGATTGACCTCGCTACGAAGGCTAATTCCTGCAAGCGAACCCAAGAACACAAGCAAGAACAGGAAGGATACAAATTGAATGCAAAATCACAGACAAACGAAGATAAGGTGAGGTTTCACAAACGCCAATGCAGCAGCCAATCGGTCCGGTGCAAGAGGCGGGATCTAAACACACAAGTGTAGATGCAAACAAAGCAAAACCTAACCCTAGAGGCGGCTGGCGTGAGAATATATAGGGCGGCAGCCTGTGGAAGGCGAACAGACATGGGCTGTGGGCTAGAAGACGTACAGACTCAGACTATGGGCCAACATGGCCCAGTTCTGTCATGCAGGACTGTTTAAATCACACAGAACGACTCGAGACTCCAAATGAGGTGAAACCAACGGCAAACGATCCGTCTTCTCCTCAGCTTTCCAAAAAGTCAAAGAACGCGCCAATCGGACTTCGTATGAGGAAGTTATGCCCATTTTGGTGCAGGGTGGTTGATGTAGTCCGAACCAGCGAATTCTTGACTTCAAATCATCCGTGCGACTCCGTCTTCAACTCCAATTCTTCTATTCCATCTCCCATGTTCCTAAGCAACAAAATATCGCTAGTATTCAGTAGCATCCCGTCCAAACAAATATTAACATAGTTGCTAAGGAAAGAATTAACCTCATGGTTCAAGCGACGGGCACGGGCGCGTGTGATTGGTCCTTGTAGTTGAATTGTAGGTGGAGGCTCCATGTGTGTATCATGTGAAGTGATGTCCTCATCACCTAATCCACATCAATATAAGAGATCAAAAATGATGCAGCCTTAGACCTAGCAAATATACCAAGATAAATTGGCGATCACACTGATCGGGCCGATGCCTCAAGAGATCGATGCGATGCAACCTTGATGAACACTAACCTAGCCGATGTGATCATCGGGGTGGCGGGACTCACCTGTTCGCTGGAGATCAAAACGATGTAGCCCGGTTCCAAGTGCCAAGCCCTGCTGGGATTAACCTTGGGAACCCAAGGGTGGAGATGCATCAGAGTAGTTTTGTTGTGGTTGATTGTGCGTGTAATCCTAGCTAATTAGATACATATTTATAGTTTGGAGACTTGTTGTCCAAGTATTAATCAATGTTGTAATTGATTCTGGATCATCTTTATCTTCTCTCATCTCTATCGGCTCCTTCATATCTGGCCATGTTGCAACGATATGGACGGTGTTCTTTGACCACCTTTGACCAGACTTCTTTGACTTCTATTGACCGTACAACATTCTTAGTGGGTGTGGGCTTTACTAAATCTTGACGTCAAAATATTGGTATTTTAGAGTATCAATGTTAGAACCGATTGACGAGAATTATTCCATTTCATACATGCATCATGGTTTCCAAGTGTGCTATCATCATCGATGCCGATAGGCTATCGTCGATAGTGATAGGATATTTCACATTTTTTCCTTCTCAATTACAAGGTTAATGTAACAATAAAAAAATCATCAAAATATTTGAGAATACAAACATTGATTGTATTCTCCAAAAATTTTGACTTTTTGATCTGTTGCTCGTATGATCGATCGGGAACCGTGGTTACGTAGATCTCGTCGAGACGATTCCATTTTTTTGTATTAAACATAAGTTTCTGATATACGATGAATCACAACAATATCAAGAAATTTCAACCATTGATTTCTTTATTTAAGGAGCAAAGGGTGGCTGAATGGATCGATATCCATCCAGAATCCCTACGCTTAATTTCTACTCTAAATTGATTAAGGTACTAGTTCAAGTTGTTAAAAATCAATTAGAGATAAAATATCTCAAAACTAACTAAATTGGTTCGGACTCAGATTGAGCCGGTCTGACTGGACCAATTTGGTCGATCTGATCGGGGTACTATGGCCGGTCTAGCCGGTCTACTATGGTCAGTTGGACCACCCTGTGTCATGAAAATACATGTTCGACCAAAAATACTAATTTTGACAATTTTAATCATTAGTACTAAAATTTGTTATCATCAAGTCTCTTTCATCAAACTATCTGTCAACGGACGCTCTGTTATAAAGTGTCCACGTACGGCTATTTTTGCGATTTTCAGTTCCGAATAAAAATATATTATTTAAAAAAATCCAAGAGGTTGTCCGTCACGTATTTGGTCCGGAATTTTGCCCGGCCCAGGCCCATCTAATACTTTTTTTCTATTTACTCGCAAGTTTTTCTTGTAAAAAATGGTAGTTCTAGGTGACACTATGGAGAATATGGTCCTATTTCTTGCTACCGGGTGTGTTTAACGTTGCTCCATCTAATCAAATTTTATTTAAAATTTTATTTTTAGTTTAAAATAAAATCGTATGGTTTAAGTAAATAAATCTTAATCCACAGTTTGGGAATTAGTCAAAACGAACTCTAAATATCTTATATTTGAAATTGTGCCATCAATATTAAGAAGGATTTTATATCACTTTAGTAAGTTGAAAATTTTAGGCACGTTTAAAACTCATAAATAGGGGGTCTTAGATTTATACATATGAAATTGATGAGTACACCATCTAACCATACCATTGGATTAAAAACTATGCAAATAAAAATCAATGGTGTGAGCAGATAAATCATTTAAGGATTGGTGGACGAAGGAATTTATATCATTGTGGTAAGTAGAAAATTTTAGACACCTTTAAAAACTCGTAAATAGAGAATCTTAGATTTATACATATAAAATTGTTCAGTAATATTGGATTAAAAACTATGCAAATACAAATCAATAGTGTGAGTAGATAAATCATTCAAGGAGTGGTGGTCGAAGGAATTTATATCATTTTGGTAAGCAGAAGATTTTAGGTACTTTAAAAACTCGTAAATAGGGACCTCAGATCCATACATAAGAAATTGCTCCATTAACCCATCTAGGATTAAAAACTATGTAAATACAAATCAATTGCGTGAGTAGATAAATCATTAAAGGAGTGGTGAACAAATGAATTTATATCATTTTGATAAGAAGAAGATTTTAGACACCTTTAAAAACTTGTAAATAAGGGTCTTATATTTATACATATAAAATTGCTCAGTTATACATATAAATAATGATATTTTGATTAAAAACTATACAAATACAAATTAATTGTGTGCGTGAATAATATTTGATAAAAAACTATACAAATATAAATTAAGGAGCGGTGGACATAAGAACAACCGTTTTCTAAAAAAGAGAAGGGAAACAACCGTCGTCCGATCCGGCTAGAAGGGTTGAAAGGCAGAGTAGCATAGGGACATAGGGTTTCTCTCCTCTCCCTCCCTCCCTCCCTCCGCCAACACGAACAAGCAGACCACACAAACCAGACGCTCCCACGGAATTCGCAGACCCAGCGGAGACACCAAAATCCAACCTACAGAGACAGACAAATCCCGTCCAAAAATCGTCGCCCCGTTCTAGATTTCGCACTCCTCCGTCTTCGAGAGCAAGCGGCCCGAACCCTCGCGGATTTCCGCACCCAATCCTCCGAACACTCTATCGGCTCTCTGCCCTAGGCGGATTTTCCATTCGGGCCCCGCGGGGCGGTCGTCGCCGGCCGAGTGGGGCTCAGCCTCCCTGCGGGGTTGGTTCCCCTTTGATCAATCGCGTCGCGGCGGCGTGGCAGCACGGGTAGCGATTCGGGAAGGGAGAGGCGGTTTCTTCCCGCAAGTCGTTGTCCTTTTTTTATTTGCGCGCGCGCGTTCGTGCGCGCGTGTGGGGAGGTCGTGCTGTGGGAAGTTAGGGTTTGAGGGTTTGGTCCAGAGGCTAGGGTCTGGTGGCCGTGGGCTGCTCCCCAGCGGGGCTGGCTGGGGGGATCCGCCGTTGAACTGTTGTGCGCCACCGTGACTGATTGGTGTGCGTGTTGGTAGCGTTCTGGATCAGTGGACGCTACAGCCACTCCCCTGCCGCTGCTGGTGCTGCTGTTTGGGCAGTGAGCTGTGCCGCCTGATATGGACAGAGGTGAGCCCTCGCTGAAGCCGGAATGGCTGGTGCGGGGGCCTGGTACAGTTTCTGCCACGGCACTCTGGACTGGAACTTCGCCTCGTGCAGGTGAGTTCACTTTCACTGCCAACTTTTTATCGCACATCATTTAATAGCCACCATTCCTTATATAATGCTTGTGGGATTACTTCCTTTTGTGGCATGAAACAGTGTTGGATATGTTTTGAGTGTAATTGTATAATGTTGTAGTGGCTGTTTGTGCGCTTAGAGTTACTTATGATGCATATCATGTTTCATTTGTGCATTTTGGAAGTTACCACACCTTCTCTCGTGACGTCATGATGAACTCCGGACAACAATCGTTGTTCCACTCTTCATATGCGCTGTTGATGTTGTTTATTATGTTAAAATCAATGCTTATACTCATGGTTCTTATGGCGGTAAGACAAGGCAAGGCAACCTACCCCCTTCCAAACGCCTAGGCGAGTTAAGCGCGCAGCGAGATGATGTCATACCCATGTCTTAACAGTTAACAATTAACATACAACCTCAGTGACCAGCAATCCAACTTACAACACGTCAACACATCAGCATACATGCATACAACATCGGCATGAGATGAGGAGGGGAACCTGTGTTCTGCCTTCTGCGGACTGCTGGAGTTGTGTTGTGTTCTGCCACTTCTGCGGACTGCTGGAGGACTGGAGGGAACCGGTTGGACTTGTCATGTCATGTGCCACACTGCCGCCACTGGACGCCGGGATCCTGTCGTGTACTCGTGTGCCACCGCCGACCACTCTCTCTTTCCCCTCTCTCCTATTCTATTAATCGGGATCCCTCTTGGGCTCTCTCTCTCTCTCTCCCAGTTATCCTCGGTCGCCCGCACGTGCACAGCTCCTTTCCTGTGTGCATACCTCTCCTTTTCCCTCGTGCACTGCTTTTCCCCACGCATCATGTGGTGCCCGCCTTGCCACAAGTCGACACCATATGCAGCTCGGCCGTGGCACCCCCGATGCCTGTGTTGGGATAACACCATATCAACTAGGCGACGCCATAAGAACAATGCTTATACTGCAAAGTGTTTTATTTAATATGTTATATGACCCATAGATCTTTTATGGATTATCGTTTATAGCAACTGTGGTAGGCATTAATGAATCATGTCGGGAAACATTGCTTTATATATAACCCTCATATTTATGTCTATTAAATCACCTCAGTTCATATAACATTTTAACTGCCGTAACTGTTTTCTGAGCAATAGTTTCTTGTATATGAAAATGATTTGGTGGTGTCATTGGGGATTTGGGGTCTTTTAGTTAAAACTAGTGAGAGGCCCGTGCGTTGCAACGGATGCATAATTTTAACGGCAATATATTTAGAACATAATATATTTGCCGAACACATTTATTTAGTAATATTGTGATGATAAGAAACAAAATAATATATTATTGTTCAAAACAATACATAATGAAATTTACTAAAATTTTCCCCACATTAAACTTAATTTTATCTTATTTTTGGGCATTTTTCTTAATTTTCCAGGAATAAATAAAACAGAAAATTAATTTCTTAAATCCTAGAAATTAAAAAAAACCAGAAAACAGCCCAAGAGGTAAACTGGCCCGGCCCAGCAGCGTGCACAGCCAGGCCGGCCTCTACCTGGGCCCAGGCCAGGAAAGTGCCACGCGCGCAGGAGCCTAACCTGGGCCTAGGCCGGCAATTTGCCTCCCCGCCTGGGCCTGATTTGGTCCAGATCACCCTGGCCGTCGGATCTCATCCAACGGCCACCCATCAGAAGCGGCAGTATAAAAAACGCTGCAGCCCCGGTGCAAAAACCCTAACCCTAACCCTAACTTTTCTTCTCCCCTCCCCTCCACCCGGCCCGAGAGCAAGGCGGCGCGGCGGCGGCGCGTCGCGCGGCGGCGGCCCGAGGCGCGGGCGCGCGGCGGCGAGGGTTTCGCTAGGGGCGGCGTTGATGGGCCGGGCTGTAGCAATGGGAAAACGCGGGGCAGGCGGGTGGGCGCGCTGCGCGCGAATCGGCCGGACGGTTTTTACAAGGTGCTGCGCGGCGGACGAACCGGACGGTTTTTATGGGGCACGGTTTTTTAAGAGACGGGAGGCACGGAGCGGACGGACGACCACTCCCCGCTTTATATTAGTAGAGACATTTTATTGCTTCATATTGATGTACATTGTTTGTGCTGATTTTTTGGTTCCATCTCTTGTTTTCAATGCTTTTTGAAATTTGCTGTTTTTACATTTATGTAAGAAGGCATATTATTTCCTTACCAATTATTGGTGTTTCAATGCCTTTCTAATTGTTTTGACATAGTTATGAATGGTTTAGCTGAGAATTTATATGCATATGCTTGAATTGTCTACGTGGGAGTTACTTTCTGTTCTGCAATTCACTGTATTTTGTAATAATAAGTTGTTTCTTACATGCTTTAGATGATCAAGGAAGGAGCATTTCATCAAGAAACCAATCATCAGATCATGAGCATGAATGGAGTTCCCAACAGTCTATCTCACGGAGGAGTTCAGGTTCAATTGGGCCTAGACGGCATGACCGAGATGGTACAACAAAGTCAAGAGGCTATGCCAATTTTGGAAGGAGCAACAGGGACAGGGGGTGTGAGAAGGACTCTGATTCCTGTAATTGGGAGAGTAGGTTGGGCCCACCAGATAATCCCTTGTATGATGGCTTCAAGCCGTTCAGCTCATGCAGACCTGAAAGGGACAGGCTTAATCATACTCGTTTGAAGGTAGATACATTGAATCAGGCAGTAGGAGAAAGTTTAGACAATGGTGTTGGTAGTGTATCAAGAAAGGTTACTGGCAGCATCTCCTTTGAGCGAGAATTCCCACACCTTGGTTTTGAGGACAAGAACGGAAAGCAAGACATAGGTAGAGTTCCATCTCCTGGAATTAGCACCCCAATTCAGAGTATACCTTTGGGTACTGCGCCTGATGGGCGAAATTCAGTGCTAGCAGAAGTTCCTATACTTAGTGGACAAACCAACTGTCAGGTTTCCTCTTCTTTGTTATGCGCTGGTTCCAGTAAGCAGATGGATGCATTGAACTGTGGAACTGCATTAAGCATGGCTGAAACAGTGATGCAAACTCCATTAAAGATCTCCACTACACCACAGGTAGTTTAATATTAAAGATATCTGTGTCCCCCTTTGACAAATTCATTAAATTTACTTTAAGAGATATTCCTTCATGTTCCATCTCTTTTCTTATCCAGTTATCAATCGATACCCGTAAGATTGAAGAAAGATCTATGAAGCAGTGCATTCTAAGACCTCGGACACCTTCATCAAACAAAATTTCTGTATGTATCTCAGTATCTTATAAGTTAAATATTGCCTCTATAGCAAGACTAGTAGTTTCCTTTTTTGCCTCTCATTTTTCTATTATCGTGGATGTGTTTATATTTTGATAGCATACTTCATCTTCTTGTTAAGTGGTTCAGCCTTTGACAACAACAAAAGCATTATTTTTTTCAGCGTTCCTGTATTTGTTCTCCTTTGATTCCTTCGACACTATTTGAATTCCCTTGTGATTAGTACTCTGTATACCTACCACATAATTATTTGTTCTTATTATATGCTTTATGCTGTTTGTTGAAAGATTCAAAACCATGAATTCTTTAGGGGTTGGAATCTCCACATTCAGAAGAAAAAAAATAATCAGTAGTGCTTTCTGTGGGGTCTAGATTGTAATAATGCCGATTTATCATATTTTGATATTATATCTACTTTCTTAAATCTTGATAAGTTGATATAATGTGATTGGAGATAGTAAAACAATGTATTACACATATCTTCTTCTTCTTCAAAGTCTTTCAATCCCAAGCAAATTAGGCTAGGCTAGAGTTGAAACCCAATTTTGGGTTTCATCTCTTTCCGTGGGCTCACTCCTATCTGCTCAAGCTTTGTCTGGAATTCATTGGGCTATGGACCAAAGTTTCTTCCGTTCAACTTCATGCTGATAGCGAAGACAGGATCACATCTGGACTGCACACAAATTAGGGGCCTACAGCCCTACACATCAAAATCAGCGTACATCGCCCAATTCAATAGCTCTACTAATTCAACCTTTGTGAAGATAATTTGGAAAGCTTGGGCCCCACCGAAGTTAAGTTTTTTGCTTGGCTTGACATCCAAAACAGGCTTTGGACCTCAGATTGGCTTGCAACTAGAGGGTGGACACACCAGTCGGCATGTGTGGTCTATCGACAAGAGCCAGAATCAGAATCAGCCTATCATATTTTCTGCAACTGCAGATTCTCTAGGAGAGTTCGGTCAGACATGGCGGATTGGTCTGGGCTTGCTTCTCTAAAGCACCCCCCCCCCCCCCCCCCCACAATGGACGCTTCCATCAATTTTTGGTGGGAGAAAACTACTTTGAGACCAGGTCAACCAAAGAAAGCTACAATTTCCCTAATGATTCTTTTGTAACTTGGGAAATTTGGAAGGAACTAAATGCTAGGATCTTTCGGCACACTGACTCCGGTCCACACCAGATTGTTCAAATGATCAAGGACGAAGCGAGAGCTTGGATCGAAGTGGGAGCAAATTGTTTAGCAGTGTTTAGCCAGTCTTTCTTACCTTCTTTCCTACTCTCCTTTTTCCCCTTTCTGTTGTACATTCTAATTCTTATTAATGCTTTCGGCAGTTTTCCTGCTGTTTCTTGAAAAAAAGGTTTCATCTCTATCTGAGTGGCTAGATTTTCCATTAGCTCACCAAGCATATCACAACCTTTTAGGGGAAAAGGGACCCTCACTCCTTTAACAGGGCTTGGGTTCTGCCATGCTGAGATAACATAGGCAGAGTTGACCTTAAATACACACTAACACACACACAAACACACAGTCAGGCTAAATGGGTATTTGCTGCTAGCCCTCAGTTATATTTCTTCTACTTTTTGTTAACTAACCAATTGAAAGCACCTTTTTCATCGCTTGGATCTTGAATCCATTACAACTGAGGTCTTAACACAATTGCTAAAGATTCCAACAAAGATGCCACAGCATTGCAACTGGTCCTTTCTATATTACTTGATCTGTGTTGGATTATTTGGATACAATTAATAAAATGCCATGGAGCTCAGTCACATCTTTTGTATTTGTGTGGACTCCTATACTACCTCTCCTCTCCCAGATGCAGTTCCTTTTGAATTTTTTAGTAAATGTGCTGTACTCTGGCTGTATTTTGTTTCACTTATTTATGGAGTAATGTTCTCTTGTGCTGAATTAGTGACATATTGGTTTACACTAATTCATTCAGAACATTGTATAGGTCTCAAGTTCCTCAGATAAGTTAAAGACCAAAGGCGCAAGAGCTGGAGATTCTAATGGTCCTGTCAAGAGTGCACAACAACTGCCAATACAGCTTTCTAGCAGCTTTGTTCGCACTCCAGTAAAACATGAGCTTGTAAAGCCATCTCAGTCAGGAAGCTTTCAAGTCCTTAGCCGTGAGCAGAATGGTTTTGTAAATACTGCCAAAGATAGCACTAGCAATCCTGTGAGCCCTGTTCTAGGTCGATCTTCCATGGAACCAATGAAAAAAACTATTGCCGGCCAAAAGCTGAAGGGTGTTGCTAATGGTTTCGCTTTACAACTCCAAGGATCATTTGGTGAGAGGAAATCAAGTGCAAAAGAAAAGCATAAATTCTTTGAGTTACTGCGGAGCAAGTCCTTGAATGGTTCTTGTACTTCTACTGTGTCTTCATCTACATTGCTTGATGAGCAGCAGAACCCTTGTCTTGATTTGTTTACTGGAGTCAAATGTATGGAACATGAAAGTAGTTGCTGTGAGGAAACTAATTCTTGTGAGGGATCTCAGCGGCACCTCTCTGACAATGATGAAATTAATCCACTATGGGAACATCATGATGTTTTTGATGAGGGAATGCAAGAGATTATGTCTGACAACAGGGAATTAAACTCTTCATCAGAGCTTGCTGATACAGAAGATGTATATATGAAGTCCCATGCAAACAATGCTGTTTCCACTCTGTCCATCATACCTGCAGAAATAGAAGATGGTTTCATGGGATCCAACTCTAGTGATGATGAAGCTGTTTTGTTGTTTGAGCCCATTGGAACAGGTGAAGAGGAAACCTATCCTGCTCAAGACAGACCAAGTCCAGAAGAGATGGCTTTCTTGATATCTCTTGGCTGGAAAGAGGATGAAATAGTCCCACCTCTGAAACAGGAAGAGATTGCCGATTGTGTAAGTATTTATATTTTGCTATTCTCATCAATCATCTTTTTAGTATCTTCTGGTACATACTTAACATCTTTATGATTTTAATTTGTACAATATATTCACTAATATCCATTAGTTAGTAGTCACCCATAACTTTAATTGGGTCCATTCATAGTTATTAAGGTGTCGCCATGGCGATAAGGTGCTCTTGGGGGCTAAGGCATCCCACCACCTTAGCCCCTTGCCTTAGCCACGTAGACCAGCTGAGTCGACCGGAGGAGCAGCAATGGCAAGAATGGAGTGTGAGTGGAAGAAAGGGCAGTGGATCTGGATGTTATCGAAGGGCCAGCGGTTGAGAGCTTGACCTCCTCCTCTTGCTGCTCCATCATCGCCTTGGCTTCTACGCTTGGACATGGGGCGAATGGGTGGTGGTGGCAGCTGGGGGAAACCCTAAGTGAGGCAAAACAGATAGGGGGGAGATCAGGAAATGGATAAAAATAATCTTAATGAAGAGGAGAGGACCATGTGCCATCACCAATTCACCATCACCGGGTTGGCAGCCTTGTGCAGATCTGTCAAGCTTCTCTGCCTAGCACCTGCTCATCCTGCACGATGGGGTGACCACATCAGGAACCGCCATTGCCAGCATGTAAATCTTGCTGCTCTTCCTACTCTGGTGGCTAGCTATATATGGGGGAGTAAACCTAACAGCTCTCCTCTGATGGGCTCAGTAATAATGGGTCTGATGGGCCAGACCTCGTAAGTGAGGCCCAGCTTACTCTCAGGTGGCTCATTATTGCCCAATTTTGCCCATGTATTCTCACCCTTTCTCCTTTTCTTTCATTTTGTAAGGTGTCACATCGCCTTAAGCCTTATCACTTAAAAGGTAAAAGGGCAGCCGGACGCCTTGCATTACCACCTTAATAGCTATGGGCCCATTCATTCAGCTTCATTAAATTTTTCCCAATACCCCCATTTTGACTTAAGCGGTTCTCTTACATGAATGATCTAATGATGTGGCTAGCCATGTCAGCAAAATGGATTGATGGTGTAGTCTGCCAAGTAAGTATTAGGTGTCATCATCCAATTGTACTGCTGATGGGGCTTGCTTGCTAAATCACCAAAACTTTACTGGATTAAACAAGAGACTAGTTATATCTGAAATGGAATTCCAGGGATAGTTGAAAACGGTAACACTGAGAATCTAGTTGGAAGTTTTTGGATCTGTAACAGTTCAATCTTGCACCATTACTGACATCTCACACTTGGGAGTGCATTCCCTGTCTTTGTGTGGGCACATGATTTAAAGAGAGTATAAAAACAAGAGAATTAAAATGACTGTCACTGATATTTATAAATACCTTAACATGTGATGTGGGAGAGAGGTTAGTGATAAATGAGTGCAAACAATGGAATAGTCAATTCACATGCAAGCCTTATATTTTGCAACAAGATTGAAAAACATATATGCCTTTGAAAAAGGAGCAGAGGGAGTATCATTTGAGTATACCTGCAATCTTTGTCTGTCAGGAATGCACACATGTAATATCCATGCTTAACAACCATTTTGTCGTGACATGAAGTATCACTGTTTTGTAGTTACGTCACAATGCGAGGCTGCAGCAAAAGCTTGAGGAGTGTAGAGGTTAATGCAGTAATGCCAGCGTTTTACCAAGCATTCAAGCAACATGACGGGGGGATTTCATCGTGCTGAGAACCTGTGGACGTGAAGGTATATCATGATGAAATTGGGTAGCCACTTCAGCTGTCAGTACGATCGTCTAGCTTAACAAATTGAGTTCTTTTGCTAATGTTTCAGCCATGTGGGGATGTTCATGAGTAGAAAATTTTCCCTGCTGAAAAAAGAGGTTTTAAGGTTTTCTCCCTCATTTTCCCAGAAGGAATACTAAAT
The DNA here is from genome assembly GCA_019279435.1 of Zizania palustris. NCBI lineage: Eukaryota > Viridiplantae > Streptophyta > Magnoliopsida > Poales > Poaceae > Zizania > Zizania palustris. The sequence continues at coordinate 13,100,944 of JAAALK010000285.1, forward strand.
GAAATTCTGTCTGGTGTTGGAGGCACATAAGTGTGCGGTGCTCTTAAAGAATAGGTTTTCTTTTTACTACTCGTGCTTGTCTTTGCTTCAGAAATGAAAGGAAAAGAATACTGGGTCTTAACATGAAAATTTGAATAGTCTTTTTTTGTTATACTCAAATTCTGCATGATTCGGTAAATCCATTTGCGTAAACTAGTAAGATGTTCGTACTTTATAGTACTTTACAACGGAACCTTATTCATAATGTCAAACGTCTATTTAAAGTGATAAGAAACAATGATTATTCTTGTTTTAAACAAATCATAAATAAAAATTCAATTATCATCAGCAAAAACATAAAGAGTCTTTTCCATTTCCTACAATGTGTTGTAGAACCAGTTTCATTCACAACATCTCCCATTTAATTTGGTACTTGCTGTATTGAATTAACATGAATTTAATTTGCAGACACTTGTAATGTAAAATCAATAATAACTATGATATGGCAGATATGAGACTATGGGAGGTACAATAATTAACAAACCACGTAGAAGCGTTACGTGCCCAGAGCATAATATAATTAATACAAGATATTAACTGATCTTGGGGTTAGTTTTTCTAAATGAATAAGTGAGTAGATCATTCATTACTAAAATAAAACCATTTCACATGCTCTCCACTCAGGGGAAATATCATGTGCACATCGGCTAGCCGTGCACATGGTGCACATGTGAGATTTCCACTTTTTAATTTGTAATTCAACGGACAACAGTAGCTGGGGGTTATCGCAAAATGACAGAATGGAGGAGGTGGGAGGTGTTTTCTGCAAAATGATCTGGTGAAGCTGTTGTCCGTTGGATTACAAATTAAAGGTGGAGATCTCACATGTGCACCATGTGCACGGCTAGCCGATGTGCACATGATACTTTCCCCCCACTTAAAACAAAATCAAGTATAATAAGTATTCCATTGTTCCTTAATATTATACTATATAATAAAATATTACCTAGAAAAGTAAAACTTCAGGCCTTCACGGACACAATGTGTATACATTGTATTTTACAAGATTTGTGTACCTATGCTTTCTATTAGCTGCATCTTGCATACCAATATCTCATGGCACAGTATTGAGCATTAGTTGGATGGTTTATGAGAAATTGGGTTTAATTGGGTGGATTCAATTACAAAGGTAGGGCATTAGATTTAGGACTTAAAAACAAGTGAGGTCTTTGGATGCCAAACTAGGATTTTTAAATTTATAGTAGCATATATCCAATGAAACATTTACTAATCATAGATTAATTAGGCTTAATAAATTTATCTCGCGAATAATCTTTTGATTCTGCAATTATTTTTATAATCAGTTTACGTTTAGTTCTTTAAATCGATGTTTAAACATACGATGTGACATAAACTAAACTTTAATCCATAGAACCAAACATCACCTAAGAGTTTTTTGGTACCCCACGAATTTTGACTCATTCCCTGTGAATTGTTTAAATGGTCAGTATTATGATTCTCAAACAAGTCTTTTAAGATTTTCAAGCGGTTTAAGTTTTGTATTAGATTATGAAAATCAATAGTTATTGAATTCACAAATAAATAAACTAAGAACTAGTTTTTTCTATTCTTATCGGTCTTCTCAGAATTAAAACTTTTAGTCCACGAGAAGTTGAGAACTTGGGATCTTGCATCATATGATGGGCACACCTGCCCACTTCGATGGACACAGCGAAAAATGATATGGTTTGCTGCCTTGCTGGTAAACCATAGCTTTCTCACCTACACCCTTTGGCGACTCAAGAAAATAGCAGGTAAGATCGCTCACCCAACAAGCAGAAGCCTCATACAGAAGCACTAAGATGTCATTAGACCGTTTTACTTGCCCATCCGACGAGGGCATTTGTTGACGCAAGTTAGAGGTGGACATTTCTCCATCTCTTGTGAACTACAAGCCGCATATGTCTTTTATGATTCACAATTTTTGTAACTATTATCCAACAATTGGTGTTGCAATAATCTATAACGGAAGGGTTTCGTCTGTCACATCTCTCTCTTTCCACTGCTACAACGTATTCTCATGTCCTGTACCATCATGTGAAAACTAACTTTCAGAAAGAAAAAACAATTTGTAGTTGATTTCCGTTGCAACGAGCATGCTGTTTTTACCAGTAAATCACATCTTAAGAATATAATCAAAAGATGAGTACAGTAACATTTAGTGCTTTAGATGATTATTGCGTATCCGTGTCCATATTCTTGATTTAGTAACTGGACTACTGGAGAAGTGCCTACGCAACAAGGCAACGTATGTATACAGGGCATTGGTGTAAAAAGCTACATACACTCGGGATGTTAATATGGGAAGTGGATCTCATTACACACAGACAAGAGAATTTCTTTGACAGAGTTGCTTGCAAGGGAAACAAACTGGCCGGCCACTACCTGGAAGGACATGGACAAGGGCCAAATAATCTAATTCTAACTTCTAAGTGGACTGGTTGCTCACCAAGTCACCAACTCAGGCATCGTCTCTATGTTGGCTACCTGGCTTCCCTGATTTTACTTGTTTTCAAATGTCAATTTATACCAGAAATTCAAGTCCGTACGAATCTGACATGATTATCTTCCACTCTCTCTTCTCTCAATTTTTTTTGAAAAGATCACTCCTACCTTAGCATCTCTAAAAATAACTCTAAAATTTGACCTCCTACGTAGTTTTTTTAATTCCTTTTACGGATGAAAATTACTTTAAATATGTTTCTTTTCAACATAGTTTTTAAATTTAAGTCTCTGTCTATACTATCTAATAGCATCTCTAAATTTTTTTTAAAGAGTTCTCTTCCTTAAATTTTAGATATTATAACTAAAAAATAGCTTCAACAAATATTCTAAAAGACTCCAAAATATAAGGTGCTCCTTAGATCTTCCTCTATACTCCCTACTTGTAGGGAGCGATTTCCGTTCTCTATCTACTCCGGTCTCACATATCGATGGTACAATAGTTGTAAATAAAAAGACGAGATATTTAATACTAGAGTCCACATATAAGAGTAAAATATAGGAAATATGATATTGGGAGTCTATTGGAGATAAATAAGATTTAAAGATTAAATTTTATTAGAATGACTCCTTATATGAAATTTTATAGAACAAAAAATAGCAACTCTCTTAGAGATGGTCTAAAACTCTAAAAGTATAGATCGAAATGACTAATTTTGTGGATTCTTTATTTTTTGGAGGTATTTAGGATATAGCTTGAAGCCAATTTTTAATTGTAATCACAAAAATTTAGTGAAGAGAGCTCTTTAGAGCTTCTCTTAGAGATGCTCTTACACACCACACATTTGGTTCACAAAATCAGGAATTTTATCTATTCAATATCTTTTACATATAATTTCATAATACTATTTTTTATCAATAAATAATATTTTGATAATTTACTTTCATTACTAATTTATGAACTTTTTGACAAAAGTAAAGTATTTATAAGACGTGCGTAGTAAAAGGTATTTAGAGGAAAAACTTCACGAAGGTTCCAAAATGTAACTAAGGGGTCGACCACTTGGACCTAAAAGCGCACCTCAGCTCCTAAAATTTGGGCAATACCATACAAGTTGTTCAAAATTGGAAAGTACAAACCAAATAGGTGCCAAGGTGAAGCTAGTGGTCAAGCGGGAAAAAAATTGCCACCACAAATTAGGTATAAGTATATGATCTCCTTCACAGCATCATCATCAGTTGGCTACTAGCTTCCACCTTCTCAGCTAATCTCTATCTCCATTTCTTTTTCTCGCCTCTTTCATCTCAAATTGACCTCGTTTGCGTATGGTCATAGACAAAACCTAACTATAACTACCAAATCATAGTTATATTTGATCACAAATACTACAAACATATCATTTGCTCAATAGAGCGATTAAACATTAGCTTTACCAACCAAATCCTTGAGCAAAGGATGGAGGTGAGACGGCTGCTCGTGTTGGCGATCACGGCGATCGCCGCCGGCTGTTGCGCCACCGGCGGCGCCCATGAGGCGACGATGTCCCAGCTCAAGGGCCTGCGCGTGCACCTGACGCACGTGGACGCGCACGGCAACTACTCGAAGCAGCAGCTGCTGCAGCGGGCGGCGCGGCGGAGCCACCACCGCATGTCGAGGCTGGTCGCGCGGACAACCGGCGTGGCGGTGTCGAGAAAGGCCGCCGGCGGCGCGGCGGACCTGCAGGTGCCGGTGCACGCCGGGAACGGCGAGTTCCTGATGGACATGTCCGTCGGTACGCCGGCGCTAGCGTACTCCGCCATCGTCGACACCGGCAGCGACCTCGTGTGGACGCAGTGCAAGCCGTGCGTGGCCTGCTTCAAGCAGCCGACGCCGGTGTTCGACCCGTCGTCCTCCTCAACCTACGCCACCGTGTCGTGCTCTAGTTCCTTCTGCGGCGACCTGCCCGCCTCCACGTGCACGTCGGCTTCTAAGTGCAACTACACGTACACCTACGGCGACTCCTCGTCGACGCAGGGCGTCCTGGCCACGGAGACCCTCACCCTGGCGAAGACGAAACTCCCCGGCGTCGTCTTCGGCTGCGGCGACATGAACGAGGGCGACGGATTCTCCCAGAGCGCCGGGCTTGTCGGCCTCGGCCGTGGGCCCCTCTCGCTGGTGTCCCAGCTCGGCCTGGAAAAGTTCTCCTACTGCCTCACCTCCCTCGACAACACCGGCAAGAGCCCGCTCATCCTCGGTTACCTCGCCGACATCCACGAGAGCTCCGCCGCCGCATCCTCGATCCAGACCACCCCTCTCATCAAGAACCCGAGCCAGCCATCCTTCTACTACGTCACCCTCACGGGCCTCACCGTCGGGTCGACGCGCATCACCCTGCCCAGCTCGGTGTTCGCCGTCCAGGACGACGGCACGGGCGGCGTCATCGTGGACTCCGGCACGTCCATCACCTACCTGGAGGTTCAGGGTTACCGCGCGCTGAAGAAGGCGTTCGCTGCGCAGATGCGGCTGCCGGTGGCGGACGGGTCGGCCGTGGGGCTGGACCTGTGCTTCCAGGCGCCGGCGAAGGGCGTAGACCAGGTGGAGGTGCCGAAGCTGGTGTTCCACTTCGACGGCGCCGACCTGGACCTCCCGGCGGAGAACTACCTGGTGCTCGACGCTGGCTCCGGCGCGCTGTGCCTGACGGTGATGGGTTCGCGCGGCCTCTCCATCATCGGTAACTTCCAGCAGCAGAACTTCCAGTTCGTGTACGACGTCGGCCACGACACACTCTCCTTCGCTCCCGTGCAGTGCGACAAGTTGTGACGTGCTGTACGTACGTATGTACCGTTGGTTAGTACCCGTACGCCGACGGGGCATACGACCACTCGACGTTGTCCTGTTAATTAATTAATTAATCCCGTTGTTCTCGGTTCGAGTCTTTGCATATGTGCGTATTTATCTAACAGGATCTGTTTGTGAGGAAGCTGTGAACTTGTTCGTACTACTTGCCTTTCTTTGGAATACGGGGTACGCAAATCCAATGAAATTCCTGCGCTCATAACGGAAAGAGATTGCAATGTATGCCTAATTTAATCATACTAGAGCACTACCGAAAACGGCGAATTTGCGGAGTGCCGAATAGTTTGTCAAGTATATTCTATCATACATTGGGTAAAATAATTTTGCCGAGTGTATCTTAAAATACACTCGACAAACTTATTACACTCGGTGAAATCCACTGTTTGACGAGTGGCAAGTCAGGGACACTCGGCAAAGGTTTTGAAAAAATGAGATACCCTCGCAGTTTTGTCGGCATTATAACGGCGCGGGAAAAATATTGGGTTTACCGAGTGCCACGTTAGGCACTCAGCAAATGTGCTCGGTCACGTGTCCCAGTTGCCGACTTTGCCGAGTGTTTTTTTTCAAAAAATACTCGGCAAAGTGAAAATACTCATTATTTTATGTGAAAACATATTTTGAGCACATGTCACATTTTAAACATGTTTTGAACTTGAATATTTTTACCGTCGTAATTCAATATTTTTTAATCCATGGAAAAGTTTCATATTTTTCTAAGTAAGTTTGTTGTTTTTAATTAATTAAGTGTATTTCTGTGATTTAATTCAAAGTGGGTCAAATTTGAACTGCATGTATATGAATTAATGACTCAAAAATTGTAGAAAAATCATATTTTCGTTCATGAGTCCATTTGTAATATTTTACCACTAAATATAACTAAATATTAAAAAATCTAAGTTACGACACTTGGCCGCCAACATGGAGCACCAAGGTTTTTTAATTATAGAAAATTAAATTGAAGCTTAAAAATATGATACTTGACATGGTGTTATTATATCATACATATATACTGTGATAAAAATTTCATAATGTGTCGACAAAGTTTTCATGTATGATGTTTAAAAATTGGATAATCTTCAAGAATGTTTAGGAGTTTAGGGACGAAATGAGTTAGGTTTAAAAGCAAATCGATATTCAAATCTTTGTTTGAACTTAAAACTTTTTGTACTACTAAAACCCAATTGTTGGGGGAAAATACTTCATCCCCAGGATCTTCAAGATTACAAGACAAAGATAAATCATAATCTCCAAGTCCTAGGCTTATGTCTGAACTAGAAGGATTAAAGTCGGAGGGTTCGTCCAGACTCCGGTCCGAAGATACCCTCCGAAGACTTCCCCTCCATAGTGGAAAATAGCCAGAAGGATGGGACGTATACTATGTCTACCTCCTTCGAACATACTTTACCATATTAGCCCTATTCGGTGTACCGAAATAGTTTCCACTATGTCGGTTGTAATTGAGGGGTAAAAAGGTCTTTTCCTTAGAGTTTTTACCTATAAATACCCCCTTCTCATCTTATAATAGGCATCGAATATTCAGATATTCAATACACAACTTCGAACTACTACGAGCTATTATCCTGAGCAGAGGCTTGAGATAGTTCGCTTTCACAAACACTTCGTTTGTTAGTTCGTAATCTTAGAGAACCTGTTAGCGTAATCTTTTACGCCAACAGTTAGCGCCATCCATGGGGAACCTAGTTCTAAAAGCTAGTTCTCTACCACTACCTGTATTTCGAAGAGCGCTTGCGGAGGGAGTTTCGGAGTCTCAAGATTCTGCGCACCCTTCCGCAAGGGGCTTTGAAGTACAGTTCGAAGGCCTTTCCTCGCCTTCCTCAATCGTTCGAAGCCTCTGGTCTTCGGACCGTAGCTTCATAAGCCATGCCTCTCAAGCAGAGTCTAGCCACCGATCCTCCCAGAAGGTCCCCTCGGACCCACGGTGTAGGACCTTCAGTCATTCCCCAAACTCCCGAAGTGGTCGTTAGACCTCGAGCAGCCAGAGTTCCTCGGGCAGCTTTGTCGGTGCTTCGAACTGATTATGTCGGTTCTCAAGACCCGAAGGATCCCTCTGGAGGAAGCGAAGACCTTCCTGAGGATGCGGCTGCCTAGGTAGCATAGCTTCAGGAGGAAGTAGCAAGATTGAGAAACCATGTTGAAGAATATGGTTTTGATATTCCAGATGTGATGAGTGATTGTCAACAGAAGTCAAAGGAAGGGAGAGATGAAGACCTGCCGAGTCTGAAGCGCATGTGACTCAGGTACACGGGCAGTGAGCGATGGCCGGGTAGAGGAGCCACGGAGTCGGGCTGGCCCAATCCGGGTACATGGCTAGGAGCGGCAGATGATCCACCGATCTGTTGACTGGGTTTGACTCAGGTACACGGGCGGCGAGCGATTGTCGGGCTGAGGAAGCTGTGGGGTCGGGTCGGCCCAATCTGGGTACCCGGTGCAAAGACGGTGGACGCTTTGTCAGTTTCGGCGTAAAACTGACGATCTATGTTTAATTCGTTTTTAGGATATCAATATTTAGTTTTTAAGTTTAGAATATTTTTATTCGAGTCAGTTAATTTTTCTAAGAATATTTTAGTAATTTTCGGAATTTATTTTAGAGTCAATTTATTTTACCCGAGGGTAAAGTAGTCTTTTCATGTATTAGGTTTTGCCTATAAATAGGCCCCTATCCCCTTGGGGATGGTTGACTGTTTCATTTTCAAGATCAATCTACAATTCACAGTTCAATTTTTTGTTCTTCTGCTACTTCTTTAGCCGTCGCCGGCGCTGTTTTCTTTTGGAATCACCACCGTCGAATTTCTCTCGCCCCGTCCAGAGTACCAGATCTGCACTGCCGGTTTTCTGCACTCGAGTGAGTCGATTCTCGCCTGAACCCTTGCGAAGCCTGGCTGGAAGTCCAAACGCCTGGAAGCTCCGGCATCTCTCCCTGCGATCGGCGGTTTCGGCGTGGAGCAGCGCGCGTCGTTGGCTTTCCACGACCGCATCATCCCATGCGGGACCCGCCAGCCCAGGCGCGTTCTCGGCAGCAAATCCAACCGCACCGCTTGCAGTGTTTGGCGAGGACTCCCGTGGCGTGAGGGCCCCACAGCAAAAGCCGGCGCCACACATTTGATCTCCACGGCGGAAGCTTTTTCACGGTGTTTTTCTTCAGATTGGAATGCGGGTGAATTATTGCATTATCTCCTAATTGTTAATTAGGTTAAATTAAATTAGTTAGTATGTTATCTGTTGGTTTTTATTAGTATAAACTATTAATCTCGCAGTTGATTCTTAATCTGTTAAATGTTTATCTAGTATTATTATTTTTCATTTAATCTGCTCATATAAAAATAAATCGAAAAATTTATTAGTTGCAGTAGAATTTTTTTATTTTAGTTTTTAGGTGCAATACTTTCGATTTATTACTGAATTAGTTTTTTTAATGATCCATGTTTTATTCATCTAATTAATATTTTGTCTCTAGATTAAAATATTAATATCTCGTGATTATTCTAGGTGTTTTTATTTGCTGCAGTATTCATATTTAGTTTATCTTTAATATCATTTTAATTGGGACACCAGTGATTTTTAGGTTGAACAAATTTATTTTCTGCAGTTTTCTTTGCAAATATTATTTGTGTGGTTTAGTTAATTTGGGTGTTGTTTTTAAAATATAGTTTAGCAAGAAATTTTTAGGCGCCCATTCACTCCCCTCTGGTCGCTACTTTCGGTCCTACAAGTGGTATCAGAGCGAGGTTAGGTTTTTCTAATATCTTAACCGATTCTAAACCTAGGTAGTGACCATGACGTCTTCTGGTAAAATCCCATCCCTAGAAGCTTTTGGCTACACTTATTTGAAGACTCGCATGCGAGCATACCTTATGAGCCAGAGCTCAGACATATGGGAGATTTGTGTTCATCCTAATTTCACGATAATGACTATTGCTGCAGATACTGCTGAAAATGTAATTACCCAGCATCATAATAATAGTAAGGCGGTGAATATTTTATTTTCTGGTCTAGGTCCTAGTGAGTTTGAGCGTGTTAGCCATCTCACCACTGCTCGAGAGATCTGGGCTACCCTCCATGCACACCATGAGGGTACAGCTCAGGTCAAGGCTAGGCTCTACCAGACCTACCAGTGTGAGTATGAAAATTTTTCACAGAAGCCGGGTGAGACTATTGAGGCTTTGTTTGGTCGTTTTCAATCGATCATTAACAAGCTTCGCGTTAACAAGGCCGAGCGTGATCAGCTGGTCTCGGATCATGAGCAGGCGCTTAAAGTACTCCATACCTTGGACCCTAAGATCTGGGAGATCAATGTTTCTTCTATTGTTGAGAGCGCATCCTATGATACCTTGACCGTCGCAGAGCTTTTTAGTAAGCTCAAGGCCTCAGAGGTCGATATTCAGTTGAGATTAAATCTCACTAATTCTGGCTCCAAGACTCTAGTGCTTGCTACACCGTCTGCAGATCCTAATACCATGAGTTGTACTGCTTTTTCCTTGATGTCTATCTCCGAGGAACAACTTGATACTCTAGGAGATGATGATCTGTGCTTGTTTAACAACCGAGTGCGACATGTTTATGATAAGCGAATGTTTAAGAGACACGACACAAAATCCGGATGCTTTGAGTGTGGTGACCCAGGTCATTTTATCGCCGACTGTCCCAAGCAGAAGAATTACAAGAAGGGAACTGGCGACAACTCCTACAACTCTGGCAAGTACGACAACTCCACGAAGGGCAAGCCCAAGACAAGGTTCTTTCAAAAGGCCCTGAAAGATTACAGGCGTGAGAACAAGAAGCGAGATGAGACCTTCTTTGCCGAGATGGAGAAAAGATACTCCAAGAGATCCTCGTCTTCCTCATCGTCTTCAAGTTCAAGTGATGAAGATATCATGATCAGGAAGGGGAAGGACAGGGACAATCCGGCGGGCCTCTATTTCATGGGCTTCGGGGACAAGCTGAAGAGTCGCTCACGTCACAGCCGAAGATCCCACAAGAGCTTCTGCTCAATGGCTCTTGGGGAGAAGAAAGAGAAGGACTCCTCCGATGACTCCGACGATGACGACGATGAGAATGCATCTTCCTATGAACAAGAAGTTGTTAATTTACTAGAACAGAACAGTCAGGAGTTTAAGTATAGGGAGAAACTGCTTAGAGGGGCTAAGAAGAGGATAGATAAGCTTGAGAGTGAGCTTGCCACAACAAATGGCAAGATTGAGAGTCTGTCTTCTTCCCCTTGCTTGGGTGATAGTGGTGAGTGCCCTAACTGTGAGGTGCTGTTGTGTGACCTGACGACTCTCAATTCCAGGTACACAGAGAGAGTAGATGAGAGAGACGCTTTGGCCACTGAGCTTGAGAGCGCTCAGCAGGAGCTAAAAGATGCTCATGCCACTGTCGTCGCATCTTGTGTAGACTGCACATCTCATTTAGCTAGTATAGCCGAGCTGAGAGCCAAGAGTGATGAGCAGTTGAGCGAGTTAGCTGGAGTGAGAGCTGAGTTGGAGCAGACTAAGCTAGAGCTTGAGACTTTGTCAGTTCCACCCACTGTTTGTGAGAACTGCTTGTCCATTAGAATGGAATTGATCAAGCTAAAAGCTGAGAAGTCTGTCGAAGTTGATAAAGAGTGTGAGATCTGCTTGTCTCAGGTGGAGGTGTTAGCTTCTTTGAGAGAGGAGCTAGCTGATGTTCAGAACGAGAACTTTTACCTCCGTTCAATCCTGAGTTGGATCAGTGCTAAAGAGCCACAACTCGGCATGATGATCCAGCAGTTCAAGAGACATGATGGTTTTGGGATAGGTTACACATATACCAAGGCTGATTTTGAGAGCGCCATTAGCCGCGCAGTGGAGTGGAGTAAGATGACTCCCGAACAGAGATATCCCAAAACTCACTCCACTGAGTCCTTTAAGGATAGTCAGCCCAAGGATGGAGTGATCCAAGAACAACCTAAAGCTCCACCTAAGAAGCAGATCTGGGTTCCTAAGCCTAAAACTCTTCACACTTCTCTTGATTCTTTACCTGGACCCTCTCACACCAAAGAAGCTACACCCAACACCACTAAGCCTAAGAATCCTAAGCCTCAACAACATCCCAAGAAGCCTACGTATCATTGTGAGTTTTGTCATAGAGACGGGCATCTTGAGGAGTTTTGCTTCAGGAGGAAGCGGATTGAGCGAGCAGAGAGAGCTCGAGGTGGGCAGGAGAAGTTCTACCAGCAGGGTGGTAGACAGAGAGTTCCTCGATGTAGAGAGAGGCTAGAGGCTAGGCCACGTCATGTAGGTGGTGGTAGAGGAGATGGTTTTCATGACCGTGCTCCAGAGGGTGGTTTCCGTTCTGGCAGAGTACCAAATCGTTATGGATACGGTTTTGGACCTCGTGACCGTAATTTTAGGAAGAACATAAGACCACGCTTTGATCCGCGCTTCAGTCCAAACTCATATGATACCTTTTTCTTTCCTACATACGCGCAGATGGCTCGACACTGGTTCAACACTTTTACTAAACCTGGCATTAGACCGTTTGGTCACACTCATGATTATTGATCGTGTTTTTGGGAGCTGTGTATCTTTTTTAGGATATTTTGAGTCAGCTTTTCATTGGTATCAGTTTTTCCTTCTTCTTTATTTTTATTGAGTCTTTTTGTGTGTGCGTTCATATCATGCATAATCATCAATCACATTTTGAGCTTGCTTCTGTTATATGATTAATCTGCTTTACTTTCTCTAGCTAGTATATGTTTTTGATTGCTTGTCGATGATCATGTTCTGGTTCAGTTCACATGATATATCTGATATTTGTCATATGCATGGCTTTTATACTTTAAAATTGAAAAATGATCACCATTGCTTCTGGTAACTAGCATGTGTAGGCTGAATGCTTTCGCTATCTATTACATGCCTTGTAGCTAGATCCTTACTTAGATGCAGATATGCAACTTGGACATCTATATGCTTTAAATATGAAAATTGTGCTATAAAAATGATAAAAAATTCAGAAAAATGAAAAATTTATGCATTTTCATGATTATCAGAAAAGATCCAGGTGGGTTTGCTTTGTCGCATTGCATTGTTCTGGACTGCTTACCATAGCACTTTGGTATGAACTAGGACGGTGTAATGTATGCCAAGACCATTGTCTTAAGCTTCTGATGGTCCAGTTCTGGCCTAGGCTTGACTTGGTCGGTTAGCATAAGGTTTGACATGCAAATAACCCCTGGCAGAAATGAAAAATATAAAGAAAAAGTCTGAAAAATTTAAAAAGATGACAAGTTTGCTGAAGCACTTTGCTATGGACAATGCTTATCTTGGTAGTTATCAGTTAGCTTTTGCATCTCATGCTTTACTTTGCTTGTCTACCAGAAAAAGTGGTGATGCTTTTGTTTTGCAAAAATCAAAAAATGCGTGCTAATGACTTTCTTAAGATATCATCTATTGCACTGATCATGTCATGTATCTTAGACAGTATATCTTTTGCTATACATGTTAGATGTTGTAATTGCAGTTAATCATATCTAAGAAGCATGCTTTTTAACTCCACCTGCACCCCATCTGCATTCATGGCATATTTTGAGGGGGAGCTGCATTTCAGGGGGAGTTTGTGTCTATGTCTCTTTAAAGTGCATTTAGTCTCACTTGATGAGTCCAATTGTCAACAAGGGGGAGAAATTTTGGATATATTTTTGGCTTTCTCTGGGATTTATTTTAGGGGGAGTTCCTTGTTGGTAATTCTGAGATTTGCACTTGCTTTTGAGTCTTTATTTTTGGTTAACCATAATGACCATTTTTCTTGCTTCTGTTTGGCTTTTGGTCATTAGGGTTAAACTTTTTATTTTCTTTCTTCTATTTTCTTTTGTCTTTGTTTTTCTATTTCCACATGTTTTGCAGGTTCTAGAGATGAGCTGAAAAGGGTGTTGACAATGCACTCATCAAGGGGGAGATTGAGAAACCATGTTGAAGAATATGGTTTTGATATTCCAGATGTGATGAGTGATTGTCAACGGAAGTCAAAGGAAGGGAGAGATGAAGACTTGCCGAGTCTGAGGCGCATGTGACTCAGGTACACGGGCAGTGAGCGACGGCCGGGCAGAGGAGCCACGGAGTCGGGCTGGCCCAATCCGGGTACATGGCTAGGAGTGGCAGATGATCCACCGGTCTGTTGACTGGGTTTGACTCAGGTACACGGGCGGCGAGCGATTGCCGGGCTGAGGAAGCTGTAGGGTCAGGTCGGCCCAATCCGGGTACCCGGTGCGAAGACGGTGGACGCTTTGTCAGTTTCGGCGTAAAACTGACGATCTATGTTTAATTCATTTTTAGGATATTAATATTTAGTTTTTAAGTTTAGAATATTTTTATTCGAGTCAGTTAATTTTTCTAAGAATATTTTAGTAATTTTCGGAATTTATTTTAGAGTCAATTTATTTTACCCGAGGGTAAAGTAGTATTTTCATGTATTAGGTTTTGCCTATAAATAGGCCCCTATCCCCTTGGGGATGGTTGACTGTTTCATTTTCAAGATCAATCTACAATCCATAGTTCAATTTTTTGTTCTTCTTCTACTTCTTTAGCCGTCACCGGCGCTGTTTTCTTTTGGAATCACCACCGTCGGATTTCTCTCGCCCTGTCCAGAGTACCAGATCTGCACTGCCGGTTTTCTGCACTCGAGTGAGTCGATTCTCGCCTGAACCCTTGCGAAGCCTGGCTAGAAGTCCCAACGCCTGGAAGCTCCGGCATCTCTCCCTGCGATCGGCGGCTTCGGCGTGGAGCAGCGCGCGTCGTTGGCTTTCCACGACCGCATCATCCCATGCGGGACCCGCCAGCCCAGGCGCGTTCTCGGCAGCAAATCCAACCGCACCGCTTGCAGTGTTTGGCGAGGACTCCCGTGGCGTGAGGGCCCCACAGCAAAAGCCGGCGCCACACATTTGATCTCCACGACGGAAGCTTTTTCACGGTGTTTTTCTTCAGATTGGATGCGGGTGAATTATTGCATTATCTCCTAATTGTTAATTAGGTTAAATTAAATTAGTTAGTATGTTATCTGTTGGTTTTTATTAGTATAAACTATTAATCTCGCAGTTGATTCTTAATCTGTTAAATGTTTATCTAGTATTATTATTTTTCATTTAATCTGCTCATATAAAAATAAATCGAAAAATTTATTAGTTGCAGTAGAATTTTTTTATTTTAGTTTTTAGGTGCAATACTTTCGATTTATTACTGAATTAGTTTTTTTAATGATCCATGTTTTATTCATCTAATTAATATTTTGTCTCTAGATTAAAATATTAATATCTCGTGATTATTCTAGGTGTTTTTATTTGCTGCAGTATTCATATTTAGTTTATCTTTAATATCATTTTAATTGGGACACCAGTGATTTTTAGGTTGAACAAATTTATTTTCTGCAGTTTTCTTTGCAAATATTATTTGTGTGGTTTAGTTAATTTGGGTGTTGTTTTTAAAATATAGTTTAGCAAGAAATTTTTAGGCGCCCATTCACCCCCCTCTGGTCGCTACTTTCGGTCCTACAAAGATGGAGGCAGGAGGCTGCGGACAAGCTTCGCCCTCAAGCCATCCCTCCTGCTTCAGAAGTGCATCAAGATGGCGACCTTGATGATTATCTCGAAGCTCCTCAAGTCCAAGAAGATGTCGAGAATGCTTCCTTAGACAATGAATCCCCGCTGCATCCGGACTTGCAGAAGGCGCGCTTCGATCCTAGGTTCAGAGCCTCGAAGCTGCACAAGTACTCCGGAGGGTCTGACCCCAGAGAATTTTCCCTTTCTTATGCCCTTGCAATAGAAGCCAGCGGAGGGTGCGGAATACAATGGCAAAATGTTTCCCCCTCGCGTTGGAAGGTGTGGCCCTCCGTTGGTTCTGGTCTCTAAAGCCAGGATCAATCAAGTCATGTGAGCAATTGAAAAGGAAATTCGTGAGTAATTTCCAGGGGACGTTCGTAGCCCCGATGTCTACTGAAAGCCTTTTCCAGGTGAAGCAGCAAGCAGGAGAAACCCTTCGGGAATACTTCACATGCTTCGCCCACACCAAGTCCTAGATAAAAGGCTTGTCTACATCTTCAGTGGTGGATGCGGTGCACGAAGGTGTTTTAAATCCAGACCTCCTCAGCAAACTTCACTGGAAGCCGGTGTCTTCCATAACACAGCTAATGGCATACTTCGAACAGTATGCCAAGGCAGAAGAAGGCTTCCTCCAAAGAACTGTGGTGCCTACGCTATCCCTCCTTCGAGAAGTGAAGCCGGAGCCAGAAGTCTCGATTCCTCCGCAAGCCCCTTCAATATTCACCCTAATGATCACAGAAGGGGAAATAAACACTTCCGCTCCGAGGTATTGAATATTACCCCCTCCGCTCCGAAGATGCCTTTCAACTATCAATAGGCTCAAGATAATAAGGCTAGTACCTCGAAGCCACAAGAAAAACTAACTGGCCGATGCCAAGCTCTCTTTTGTTGCGTACATGGTGAAAACATAAGCCATGCCACAAAAGACTGTAAATCTGCACTGGCCCTTCGAGGCGAGTACTTAGGGAGAAATTCAGGGTGAGGTACTACTGATCGAGCTCCTCTA
Organism: Zizania palustris; assembly: GCA_019279435.1. Classification (NCBI taxonomy): domain Eukaryota; kingdom Viridiplantae; phylum Streptophyta; class Magnoliopsida; order Poales; family Poaceae; genus Zizania; species Zizania palustris. Next base: position 13,116,838 of record JAAALK010000285.1, read on the forward strand.
GCAACACGATCGGAGCTTGTACAAGCTGTGGGGCGGGCCAACAATCCTGAAGCACTAATGCAGCTCCCAATGGCCAACATTATGCCTCCACCGAAGCAAGAGGACCCTCAAGATCGTGACAAACGAGTGGTCCTACCCATCTCCGTAGGGGGGACCCTTGGTAATATGTCGAAGCGTTAGCAAAGGATTATGTTCGTGAAGTAGGGCATATAGGGACTTTGAACTCGGCTGCAGAAATGCCCGAGTGGTCCCATGTACCTATTTCATTTTCTGCCCATGATGCTGTAGGGGTAAAATTCCCCCATGCTGACCCCCTTGTCATTTCAGCTGACATAGCAGGAGTTGAAGTCCGAAGGATATTAGTGGACGGTGGAAGCTCCGCTGATATACTCTTTGTCTAGGCCTTCGATCAAATGTGTATTTCCTGAAGGCACTTGTTTCCGGCAGCCCGCCCACTCCAAGGCTTCGCAGGTCCTCCTCTCGATGCCCTCGGCTAGATAGTCCTCGAGGTTGCCTTCAGAGAGGGGCCCCTGACAAGAGTTGAGGAAGTCATCTTCGACGTCGTCGACACCTCGTACGCCTACAATGCAATTTTCAGGAGGGGAATGCTGAACCAATTCGGAGCTGTGGCACATCACGACTATCTATGTCTCAAGATGCCCACACAAGGTGGAGTTCTTACTATTTCAGGAGACCAAGCCAAAGCTCGGAGAGCAGAATATGGCCACGGCCCACCTTTTGATCCTTGACAAGTGAATAGTGTGCTGGAGCACTCGGAGGAAACTTCGGGGTCCTCAGACCCTTCATAGAGCCCTTCCCTCAAGCCAAGCCCAGAAGGCGATGTAATCACAAATATAATTCTTAAAGAAGGCAAATAATATCCAATTCAATTTGGCAAGGGGCTACCTTCGGAAATATCTACTTCGCTGGAAGAAGTAGTTCGAGAGAATTTAGATATCTTCGCTTGGTCCGATGAAGATATTCCCGGAGTTGACCGGATCATTATTGAGCATAGTTTACTTGTCAACCCTAAGGCTCGACCAATTCGCCAGGGGCTCCGTAAATTGTCCACTGAAAGAGCAAACCTCGCCAAAGCGGAGGTAGAAAAATTACTGAGAGCTGGAATCATCAGGGGAGTAGCCCACACGGAGTGGTTGGCTAACCCTGTCTTCATCAAGAAGAAAACCTCTGGCAAGTGGTGCATGTTTATCGATTAAACTTCTTTAAATAAAGCATGCCCCCGAGACCCCTACCCTATGCCTCGTATCGATCAACTTGTGGATTCTATGGCTGGCTTCGAACTTTTAAGCTTCTTGGACGCATACTCCGGTTATCATCAAATTTGGCTAAAGCGCGAAGACGAATCCAAGACAAGTTTCATAACTCCTTCTGGAGTATTTTGTTATGTTTGAATGCCTTTTGGCTTGCGGAATGTCGGGGCTACTTTTTCACGTCTTATTGCTAAGACTCTAGGTCACCAAATAGGTCGAAACGTCGAAGCCTATATGAATGACATTGTAATAAAAAGTGTTGTAAAGTATCAACATAGTCTAGACCTAGCAGAAACTTTTGAGAGCCTCTGAGCATGTGGAGTTCGCCTCAACCCTAAAAAATGTATATTCGGGGCGCAAGCAGGAAAATTGCTAGGGTACTTAGTTTAGAGCAGAGGAATCGAAGCTAGCCTGACGCAGATAAGTGCATTGCAAAGAATGGCTCCACCAGAAAATTTGAATCAAGTCCAGAAGCTGACAGGACGCCTCGCAGCTCTCAGCAGATTCCTAGCCAGAGCAGCAAAGCGAAGCCTCCCAATATTCAAAGCCCTAAAAGGGTCCGAGAGTTTCAAATGGACGCTGGAGTGCTAGAAAAGATATGATGATATTAAAGATTATCTCGGAAATTTATCAACACTTACTGTGCCCCTCCCAGAAGAAACTCTCCTTTATCTTTCAGCAACGAGCTCCACAGTAAGTGTAGTGCTTGTTAGAGAAATAGAGCTCAAGGGAAAACTGGTTTAGAACCCAGTATACATTGTTTCAGAAGCTTTGTTCGGAGCAAAAACAAGATACTCCGAGCTCGAGAAATTCATTTATGATTTGGTAATGGCTTCGCGGAAGTTAAGACATTACTTCTTAGCACATAATTTAATAGTCCCTACCTTGTATCCCCTTGGTGATATGCTTCGGAGCAAAGACTCCACGGGTAGGATTAAAAAGTGGACTGTCGAGCTAGCTCCCTTCGGTATTTCCTTCACTTCAAGAACAACTATGAAATCCCAAGTTATAGCTGACTTTGTGGCCGAATGGACTCCGTCCACAATATGGGCTCCAGAAGAAACCTCCGAAGGACTATGGACAATATTTTCTGACGGAGCCTATCAAGCATCTGGTGTTGGTGCTGGAGCTGTAATAATATAACTGCCAGGGCAAAAATCCATGTATTCTGCAAGGCTCAACTTTAAGTCCACTAACAATATTGTAGAATACGAAGGAATCCTACTAGGCCTCCGAAAAGCAAGAGCACTTGGAGCAACTAGAATTATAATAAAAACAGATTCCCAATTTATTGTAGGACATGTTGACAAGAGTTTCCATGCTAGGAATCCACATCTTTCCATTCAGCCCCTTGTGCTCTAGCGGGAAAAACACTTCGCCAGGGCTTTATTGGCCAACAATTGTAAGAGATGCAGAAGAATTGGTTCGAACCTGCCAAGGGTGCCAGTGGATGGGTAGGCAGAGCCATCGTCCACTGACACCTCTTCAAGTTATTGCTCTGGTATGGCTAATGGCGCGATGGGGAATGGATCTCATCGGCCCTTTTCCAATGGCGAAAGGCAGCTTGAAGTTTGCAGTGGCAATCAAATACTTTTCTAAATGGGTCAAAGCTGAACCCTTAACTGCTATCACTTCAAAAAATGTACAGAAATTCTTTTGGCAGAATATCATTTGCAGGTTCAGAGTGCCTAGGGAGTTAACAGTCGATAATGACACCCAATTCGAAGCAGAACATTTTAAAGAATTTTGCGAAGGTTTGGGTATCAAATTATGTTTTGCAGCAGTTCACCACCCCCAATCCAATGGAGCCGTCGAGCGGGCAAATGGAAATATTCTATCTGGTCTAAATCGAAGGATTTTTGGGTTGGCAAAGGGGTTGTGGACTGAAGAGCTTCCTAAGATTTTATGGTCCATTCGGACCACTCAATATAGGTCCATAGGATTCACCCCATTCAGACTGTTATTCGGAGATGAGGCCATGACTCCCACGGAGCTAAAAGGTGGATCCCTTCGTGTAACAAAGCCTAAAGATAATGATGAAAGGAACACTCCGCTGGATTTGTTAGAAGAAATAAGGTTTCAAGCTGTTGCCAATCTGATGAAGTACCAAGACTAAATGAAGGCATGGTATGACCTGAAGATAAAAGTCAATGAACTTAGGCCAGGTCATTTGGTACTACGAAGGGTAATAACTCTGGGCAAGTTAGGAAACAAATGGGAAGGACCATATATTATCCTACGCTTAGGGCACCCCGGATATTTCAAATTAGCTAATTTAGAAGGGGAAGAATTAAAGCATGCATGGCATGTGGAGCACCTTAAACATTATTACGCTTAGGGTCTCCTTGTAATCAGTTGTAAAGTACCTTTCTAAGATAAATAAAGATGGAGGTTTGAATTATGCTTACTCTTCAAATATTCCTTACCTCTAGTGGACGCATCAGAGGAACAGAGATGCTTGCGGAGGTAAGCATCTTTCATCAGAACCTAGCAAATGGCCTTTGAACCATCAGTTCAAGGATTCCGTAAAAGAGCCGAAAGATGCCAAAGCCTACGGATTCCAAGCTTCGGCTTGATAGCATCCGTAGAAGAGTCTAAGGACTTTAAAAGAATAGATTTCCAATCCTCTAGGTTCGAAGCATTTGTAAAAGAGCCGAAGGTGGCCAAAGCCTACGGATTCTAGGCTTCGGTTTGATAGCATCCGTAGAAGAGTCTAAGGACTTTAAAAGAACAGATTTCCGATCCTCCGAGTTCGAAGCATCTGTAAAAGAGCCGAAGGTGGCCAAAGCCTACGGATTCCAGGCTTTGGCTTGATAGCATCCGTGGAAGAGTCTAAGGACTTTAAAAGAACAGATTTCCGATCCTCTAGGTTCGAAGCATCTATAAAAGAGTCGAAGGTGGCCAAAGCCTATGGACTCCAGGCTTCGGCTTGATAGCATCCGTAGAAGAGTCTAAGGACTTTAAAAGAATAGATTTCCGATCCTCTAGGTTCGAAGCATTTGTAAAAGAGCCGAAGGTGGCCAAAGCCTACGGATTCTACTCTTCGGTTTGATAGCATCCGTAGAAGAGTCTAAGGACTTTAAAAGAACAGATTTCCAATCCTCCGAGTTTGAAGCATCTATAAAAGAGCTGAAGGTGGCCAAAGCCTACGGATTCTAGGCTTTGGCTTGATAGCATCCGTGGAAGAGTCTAAGGACTTTAAAAGAACATATTTCCGATCCTCCGGGTTCGAAGCATTTGTAAAAGAGCAAAAGGTGGACAAAGCCTATGGATTTCAGGCTTCGGCTTGATAGCATCCATAGAAGAGTCTAAGGACTTTAAAAGAAAAGATTTATGATCCTCCGGGTTTGAAGCATTTGTAAAAGAGCCGAAGGTGGCCAAAGCCTACGGATTCCAGGCTTCGGCTTGATAGCATCCGTGGAAGAGTCCAAGGACTTTAAAAGAACAGATTTCCGATCCTCTGAGTTCGAAGCATCTGTAAAAGAGTCGTAGGAGACTAAGCAGTAAGGTTTTAAGGCTCTGGCCAAATGAAACACTTCATAAGTCCTAAGTGACCAATATCAGAGCTTATAAGTATAAACTTAGCTCTAGAAATTATAAACATTACAATACGAATGTACAGTTCGAAGAACTCTACGAAAGAGATAAACTCATGATTACCAAGTACTATTGCGAAGCACCAGGTTGCTATACCAATCATTGTGTCCGACGGACCTTATTGCATTGCATACGGTCCCCCACCCACAAGGAGGGGCAGGGGAGTAAGATACAAGGGTGCTTCTCAGATAATTTGTATTAATTGGATAATCATGTTACAATCATAATAATTAAGAAAAATTATCATCTAAACCTAAGTAAAACTGGAGACCCCTCTGACCTCTAGAACTACTCCTAGGACCAGTTCGGTCTTCAGAGCTTGGAGTTCTCAAAACTTTTCTTTTAGTCCAAGTGCTTTTCTTCTTCGAATCCTACAGCTTTTTCTGTTCTTCTTGAAGTTCAGCCCAGGATAGAAGCCTTTCGAAGCTAGCCTCCGTTGGGTCTTCGACTTGTTACTCTGAGTCAGACCAATCTACATACTTTGAGGACGAAGATGCTACTTCCTTATCCTCTTCTTTAATATAAGATAGGACTTCACTACAAACGTCGGGTGCTATTTCCCCTTGCTCCCCTCAAGGCACAGAAAATCACGAGCGCCTATAAGGCCTCAAGCTTTTGAGGCGAAGCCCTTCATCAAGCTCTAATACTTCGAGGTCAGGATCCGAAGTATGAAGCAAAACCTTAAAACAAACATTCAAGCGAAGACTTTTCATTTATAAACTTTTCATTTATAAAAGGGAATTACAAGATTTCTTGTACATAATTAAGCGCCCTAAGAGCTAGACCTTCATGTTGGTAGGCGGAGTCAGAGCCGGAGGCTTCGTCTGAGCTAGCCTCTGCCTATGGGCTTCGTCGATCCAAGCCTTGGACGCAACTGCATGGTCTGCTTTCTAGGTTGCCCGAAAAGCTTCCCAAGCCGAAGCACGTCCAAATATGGTCACAGTAAGACTTCGTCGGTGAAGCTTGCTGGCGTCGAACCCTTCACCGGAGCAATAGAGACCCCAACGGCTTCGAGGTGTCTAAGGACTCTGATCCTAGCTACTTGCCCGGAGATCTCTCCATAGCGAGTCTCGGAGCCCTTCATTATCTTAGTCGTCACTTGGATGATCTTCAACTTCCGATCAAAAGTCTCATCTATCACAGATGAAGAAGACGGACATAGCATGCCGAAATATTCTAGAACACCCCTGAGGGTATCCAGAGTCTGATCAGCTTCCACATTATGCCTCGCCTCGGCCTTCGTCAGCTCAGAGGCAATGATGGAGATCTCAGCTGTCCTCGATAACAGGTAATTCTTCTGAGCCAACGCTTGATTGAGTGAAGTTTGAAGCTTTACAAGTTCAGCGCTGGAGGTCACCTCCGCTTCTCGAAGCTTCTCGATCTCGGCTCTTAGCACCGTACGCTCTGCTTGGATTTCTTCTATCGAAGATGTAAGTTTAGCGCAAGTCTGTTGTTCGGCCCGGAGTGCTTCCTCCATTATGGCCTTAGCCCTCCGCTCCTCAAGGAGCTCTTCCTCCAGTTGTAAGGCTTTATCTTCGAAGCCCTTGAGGATATTTTTGAGTTCTGTAACCTTCCTTTTGAGCCAATTGGTTTCGAGCTCATTGGAAGTCGCTGCCGCTCTAGCAAGGACGAATTGCTGCAAAGAAGCAAAGTGAGTACAATGTAATTTCTATTAAATAAGTATGCTTACTGTTTGTTGCATACGTAGAGGGTAGCCCTTTCGAGGGCCAAATAAAGCTCTGATCCACTGGCCTCGCTCAGGATGGAGACCAGCTCGGAACTCCCGACCTCTTGTCTCTTATCCGCCAAGGGTTCCAGAAGAGCTCGGAAGCCATTGTCTACTGCTCCAAGAAAGGAGCCAATAGCGGGAGCCAAGACATGGCTCGTTGATCGTCTTCAGCAGGGTCTTCTTCCGAAGTGCCTACCAAAGGGTCATTTGACGAAGGTGTCATTGTTAAAGAAGGGAGAGGACCAAGACCAATGTTGCCCTTACCTCTCCTCGATACAAAACTTGGAGCTGCTACTTCGGTTGGAGTAGATCCTCCTTCGAGAGTTTCTCCTTCAGGCGGAGTCACCTCGCACAAAGAAACCCCAGTTATCGGAGCCATCACCTCAGCCGGAGCCTCCTCTCCGAGAGGAGACGAAGCTCCATCATTGATTGGAGCCATGTTTCTCCTCGACGCATTTGCAAAATGCAAGGTATTCATTAGCTATTCATTGAAATATTATTGATGCAGTGAAGTCATTTCAGGAATTTCAAAGAAAATGTTCAGAGACGTACCTCCATCTAGACTTTGAGGAAGGATTTCGGGGTCCCCCAGAAACTCATACATCTTGAGGTATTCGTCAAGGTCATCCCCTGAAGTTTGTGCCGGAATAGCAGACGTCAAAGCCCTGACCTCCGTCGCTACTACTTCGATCACCGGTGAGCTAGGATTTTCTAGCTAAGGCTCTGGCTCAGCTCCGGCAGGTTCAGAGTGAGTTGCCACCACCGCTTCCACAGTATCCCGAGGGGGGTCTTCGGCCGTGGCTTGAGACTCATCCTCGTTGCCATGCAGCAGGTACTCTTCCAGTTCTTTCCCCATATGAACCTCCAAATCTCTTTCTTCAAACTCCTCCAAAGAGGAGCTCTGAATATCAAGCGAAGCAGGAGACGATGGGGGCGAAGGGAGTTTGGCTGTCTTCTTTCCCTTCTTTACGGGAGTCTTCACGAACTTCTTGGAGGTCCCGGCGATAGCTTTTCTCTTCTGGGAGACCGCTCCCATTGAGTTGAAGTCTAGCAGAGGAGGAGCCTCCATCCCGAGAGCACTCCACACTCGGTTGGAGCGCTCCCAACTCCCGACCAGCTCCACTCTCATTTGCTTTTCCACTATAGTAGGGGCTCCGAGCACCCTTTTTGTAGCCCTGGCTATCTGCTCCGGAGCTAATGCCAGTGGAGCCGCTAAAAAAGGTAACAATTTATTGAGCATGCTATTTGTTCTATAATCAATGTTAATGCAGAAGATGCGAAGACTTACCCAGGCTTCGAAGTTCTCCCTCCGAAGCACCTTGAAATACAATCGGCCACTCGGCTCCGAGAGGAGGAATCCGGAGGGCAATAAATTCTTCGGCCAAGTCCCGCATGCTCATGCGCTTGGCCACCGAAGAAAGCATCCCAAGTCGCGTTGAAAGCAGACTTGGGTCCGGAGTCACTTCTGCTTCCCTCTAGTACCAGATCTCTTGCAGGGGCCCCGCAAGGCCGGAGTCTTCACCAACTTCAGCATAGAACCACCAGAGTATCTAATCGGAGTACCACCGGTCGTTAATTGCCTTTGCTGGAAAATTCTTTAAGTGCCCCTTTTGGAGCTGGAAGTTGACGCTCCCGAAGGCCACCGGTACCTTGGAGTCTCCGGGCCCATCTTGCGGCTTCGGCTAGCACGAGGCTTCGTGGGTAGCGGCGAATATTTCAGACCTCCCTTCACACCCTTCAGCTCAAAGGGCCCATTTCGAAGATGGCCAATCTTGCGATCGCGTTCGGAGACAGTTGCGGTAAAGTAACATGGAACATGTCCAGTACCTCGGCAAAGAATTTTATGGCAGGAAGGCCCAGCCCCGCTTCGAAGAAGGCCTCGAAGACCACCACTTCTCTGCTCCTCGGCACCGGGGTCACTTCTATTCCAGGGACCCGAGTCCTCATTCCTGGACCCAGCTTCCCATTCACCGCTGAGGAGCCATGCTGAATAGCGTGGGCCTCATGGCTCCAGAAGTGATGAGTCATTGTCAACGATAGTCAATAAGGACAGAAGAAAAAGAGATCTGCTATTTCATGGGCCGCGTGTGACTCAGGTACACGGGCAGCGAGCGACTGTCGGGCAGAGGAGGCTGCGAAGTCGGGCTGGTCCCAATCCGGGTGCATGGGCCAGAAGCAGTAGAAGACCCACTGGGCTGTTGACCAGGACTGACTCAGGTACACGGGCGGTGAGCGATTGCCGGGCTGAGAGAGCTGCGGAGTCGGGCCGGCCCAATCCGGGTACCTGGTGCAAAGCTGGTGGAGGCTTTGTCAGTTTCAGCATAAAACTGACAACCGTTGATTCGGTATCCGACTGTCCAGAAGAGTAGCTTCCGGATATGTCATCTGTTACTCTAGGCCCACAGTCAGTCAGTTGTGTCTGTAAAAATTCCTAAGGGCAGTAGAGTCTTTTCCTTATTTTTGAGTCTGTAAAAACCCTAAGGGGCTGGTAGAATATTCCTAGTGTTGGGCTGCCTATAAATAGCACCCCAATCCCTAGGGTTTGGACTACCCCTTTGTGCTGAAATCAAATCTGTTGGGTCACTTTTGTCTCCCGTTTTCTCTCTCCTGTGTGCGCCGCCAGGCTTGCTCCTCTCTGTGTGTGCATTTTTCTTGCTCAAATCTCTTGGATGCGTAAATGCTTTGGTTCCTGGTGAATTTATTGCTTGCGTTTTGTTCGGTTTGGGGAGTTATTGCCCTGGCTACGAGCTGGTGAATTTTATTCTTGAAGTGAAGGTTCTTCTGGTGCTTCTGTTCTTCACGAACTGAGTACTAGTTCTTGCTGTTGCAAGTAGTACTGCTTTACTGTAGCTACAGTGTTCTGCAGCAGCTTTTCACCTTCTATTGCCCAGCTTTTTGATCGAAGCTGACAGTCTCTTTTACCTTTTTCTGAGTGTGTCTGGCGAAGCTCGGTTCTGTGCGAAGCCTCTTAACTCCGTGAGGCAGGCTCCTATCGAACATCTTTAAAGGCTTCGCTCAGACTTCGAACCTAAATCTTTGTGTCCTGTGTTGCTAGCTTCAAAGTATTTTCTAAACGGACAGCATCACATACTTCGATCGACAGTGCGAAGGTACTCCGGCCCTAGCTGTTCTAAGTTCACACTTCGTTAAGTCTCGGAGTTGTCATCGAAGTTTGCCCTTCCACTTAGCTTCGCATTGATTTCTTGGTAGCCTGTCACCCTTCGCTTCTTTGTTCGGAGCTTGTTCTCTTCGAAGGTAAAGCTGTAGGCTTCGGACTTGTTTTTCTGTCACGTGACAGACTTCGCTTCTTTGTTCGAAGGTTGTCTGTTTGTGTGTTGTGTTCGAAGTTTTTGTGTTCGAAGGTTCAGCTTCGGAGCTTTCGGTTCTAAGTGTGTTCGAAGTTTTGTCTTCGAAGTGCATACTTCGAAGCAGGCTTCGGCACTGGTTTACTTCGTTCCGAAGCTCGTAACTTGAAGTTGTGTTCGAAGTCTTGTCTTCGAAGTGCTTACTTCGAACCAAGCTCCGGCACTGTTTTTACTTCGCTCCGAAGTACACTTCGCTTCGTACCACTTCGAACTAGGCTAGACAGTAACACCTTCGGCACTTCGGACAGACTCCGTCATCAACCTCCGAAGCAGACCTCGACGTGCGAAGGGGGCTTCGCCAAGTTTCGAACAGGAGACAACTTTGGACAGTAACTTCTCTTTTCATCTCATACATTCTTAGATCACTTCTTTGAGAAGTTTAGGCCTGTTATAACTTGTTCATCTGCCTAGATTGCACTACTTTAGATTCACACTGTTTTTCATCAGATGCTTCTAGGTTAGAAACCTTTAGACTTAGGCCTTCTGTTTATTTTCTGCTGCGTAGTATTTTTGAGGTGCGTTGGGTATTGGGAACAGGCCATTGATTCGAAAGAATTTTTAAGGCGCCCATTCACCCCCCCTATGGTCGCTACTTTCGGTCCTACAAGTGGTATCAGAGCTTGGTTAGGGTTTTTCCATACCTTAACCGGTTCTAAACCCCAGTAGTGACTATGACATCTCCTGGCAAGGTCCCGTCCTTGGAAGCCTATGGCTATAATTATTGGAAGACTCGCATGCGAGCCTATCTCATGAGCTAGGGTTCGGACATATGGGATATTTGCGTCACACCACGTTTGTCATTTTGCCAGTTACTGAGCAAGGTACTGCTGGTATCATTGCTCAGCATCTGAGTAACAGTAAGGCTGTGAACATTTTATTTTCTGGTTTAGGTCCCACTGAGTTTGAGCGTGTGAGTCATCTCTCCACTGCGAGAGAGATCTGGGCTACCCTCAAGGCACACCATGAGGGAACAGCTCAGGTCAAGGCTCGGCTCTATCAGACCTACCGGCGTGAATATGAGAATTTCACACAGAAGCCGGGTGAATCTGTGAGGCTTTGTTTTGGTCGCTTTCAGTCGATCATTAACAAGATTCGGGACAACAAGGCTGAGGGTCTGAGTATTTAGCAAGCTAAAGGCCACTGAGGTAGATATCCAGTTGAGATCAAAATCTCACTGGTTCTGGATCAAAATCCCTGGCCCTTGCTGCACCTTCAGTTGATCCCTCTGCTGTGAGCTGTGCTGGGTTCTCTTTGATGTCTATCACTGAGGACCAGCTTGAGTTGTTGGGAGATGATGATTTGTGTCTCTTTAACAACCGGGTGCGTCGTGTCTATGATAAAAGAATGTTCAAAAGACATGGCACAAAATCCGGATGCTTTGAATGTGGTGATCCAGGACACTTCATCGCCGACTGCCCCAAGCGCAGTGGATACAAGAAGGGCACCGGCAGCAGCTTCCACGACTCCGGCAAGCATGAGAGCCCCTCCTTCAACAAGGGCAAGCCGAAGACTCGGTTCTTCAAGAAGGCCCTGAAGGACTACCGGCGAGAGAACAAGAAGCGCGACAAGGCCTTCTTCGTCGAGATGGAGAAGAGCTACTCCAAGCAGTCCACGACTTCTTCCTCTTCATCGAGCTCAAGCGATGAGGAGATCGCCATCAGGAAGGGGAAGGACAAGGACGATCCGGCGGGTCTCTGCTTCATGGCCTTCGGAGACAAGCCGAAGAGCCACTCTCACCAGCGCCGAAGATCCCGCAAGAGCTTTTGCTCCATGGCTCTTGGGGATAGAGAAGAAAAGAGCTCCTCCGACGACTCCGACGACGACGATAGCAAGGTATCATCTTATGAGCGTGAAATTGTAGATTTACTTGAGAGCAATCGTCAGGAGTTGAAGTATCGGGAGAAACTGCTTAGGGGGCTAAGAAAAGGATAGACGAGTTAGAAAGTGAGCTTGCCGTAGCAAACGGTAGAATAGAAAGTCTATCTTCTTCCCCTTGCTTAGGTGATAGCAGTGAGTGCCCGAAGTGTGAGGTGCTTCTGTGTGACCTGTCGACTCTGAAGTCCAGGTACACAGAAAGGGTTGATGAGAGGGACGCTTTGGCCACTAAGCTTGAAAGCGCTCAGCAGGAGCTGAAAGATGCTCAAGCCACTGTCGTCGCACCCTGTGTTGATTGCCCATCTCATCTAGCTGCCTTAGCTGAGCTGAAATCCAAGGGCGATGAGCATTTGGGTGTTTTAGAGAGGTTGAGAGCTGAGCTTGCCCAGACTAGGCTAGAGCTTGAGACACTGTCAGTTCCACCCACTGTTTGTGAGAACTGTCTGTCTCTTAGAATGGAATTAATTAAGCTGAAAGCCGAGAAGTCTGTCCAAGTGGAGAGTGAGTGTGAGACCTGCTTGTCTCAGGTGGAGGTTCTAGCTTCCTTGAGAGAGGAGCTAGCAGATTCTCAGAATGAGAACTTTTACCTCCGTTCTATCCTGAGTTGGATCAGTGCCAGAGAGCCACAGCTTGGCATGATGATCCAGCAGTTCAAGAGGCAGGATGGGTTTGGGGTAGGTTACACCTACACCAAGGCTGACTTTGAGAGTGCCATCAACCGGGCAGTGGAGTGGAGTAAAATGACTCCAGAGCAGAGGTATCCCAAGACTCACTCCACTGAGTCTTCCCAGGCTTGTCAGCCCAAGGATGGAGTGATCCATGAACCACCTAAAGCTCCACCCAAGAAACCTATCTGGGTTCCAAAGCCCAAAAAATCTCCACACTTCTCTTGACTCTCTTCCTGGACCCTCTCAGCCCAAGAAGACCACACCAAAACACTACCAAGCCCAAGAATCCCAAGCCTCAACCACATCCCAAGAAGCCTACCTATCATTGTGAGTATTGTCAGAGAGACGGGCATCTTGCGGAGTTTTGCTTCAGGAGGAAGCGGGTTGAGAGAGCTGAGAGGGCTCGTAGTGATCAGGAGCAGTTCTACCAGCAGGGTGGTAGACTGCGTGTTCCTCGGCGCGGGGAGAGGCTAGAGGCCAGGCCGCGTCGTGTAGGTGGTGGTAGAGGAGACGGTTTTCGTGCCCGTGCTCAAAGGTGGTGGTGTTCGTTCCGGCAGAGTTCCAGACCGAGTTGGCTACGGTTCTGGACCTCGTGGTCGTAGGATTAGGCAAAACCGTGGACCGCGCTTTGAGCCGCGTTTTGGTCCAAACTCTTTTGATGGTTTTCGCTTTCCATCTTTTGAGCAGATGGCTCGACACTGGTTTAGCTCTTTTGCTAAACCTGGTGCCGGACCATTTGCTCCCACTTACAGACACTGATTGTGCAGGACCGGGGACTGGAGGATGTTTGGATTATGGACTCAGGATGTTCTCGCCACATGACGGGACATCGCAGATGGTTCTCCAGTCTCACTCCCCCGAGCTCCAAAGAGTACATCACGTTCGGGAACAGCGGTCAAGGGAAAGTAAGTGGCATAGGCTCAATCAGCATTTCAGATCATTTCTCTTAAAGAATGTTGCTTTGGTCAAAAATCTGAACTTTAATTTAATCTCTGTTTCGCAACTTCTTGAGGATGGTTTGGAAGTGCGTTTTAAGAAGGGCAATTCTTCTGTGGTTGATTCTAGAGGGTCTTTGGTTTGTCAGATTTTACCCTTCGGTAAAGTTTTTCGAATTGACTTCTCTAGTTCTTTTGGCCCTTCTCGCTGTTTGATTGCTGGATCTTCTTCTGAGCTCTGGAAGTGGCATAGGAGGTTAGGTCATTTGAGTTTTGATCTGCTAGTCAGGTTAAGCTCTAGGACCTCATCCGAGGAGTGCCCAAGCTTAAAATGGAGAAGGATCTAGTCTGTCATCCCTGTCGTCATGGGAAAATGGTTGCCGCTTCTCACTCACCTGTGACTCAGGTGATGACTTCGTATCCAGGCGAGCTTTTACATTTGGACACTGTAGGTCCAGCTCGGGTACGCTCAGTCGGTGGGAAGTGGTATGCACTTGTAATTGTTGACGACTTTCTCGCTTCTCGTGGGTTTTCTTTTGGAGTCTAAGGATGAAACTTTTCAATTTGTCCTGACCTGATTTTGAAGCTGAAGAATGAGAACAACGGCTGGATGCGAGCAATTCGCTCCGACAACGGCTCTGAGTTCAAGAACTCTCAGTTCGTCAGCTTCTGTGGTGATCAGGGTCTAGACCATCAGTTTTCTTCTCCTTACACTCCCCCACAGAACAGCGTTGTGGAACGAAAGAACCGCACGCTAGTTGAGATGGCCAGGACGATGCTCGATGAGCACAGGACTCCTAGGCGTTTTTGGGCTGAAGCCATGAACACGGCTTGCTATCTGGCCAACCGCATTTTTCTTCGGGCTTACATTGGTAAGACATCATATGAGTTGCGTTTTGGCAGACAGCCCAAGGTGAGCCACTTGCGAGCGTTTGGCTGCAAGTGCTTTGTGCTCAAGAAGGGAGGGCATTTGGACAAGTTTGAGTCTCGTTGCTGGGATGGTATTTTTCTTGGATATGCATTGCATTCTCGAGGCTTCCGTGTTTGGAACCTCGAATCCCAGCTGCTTGTCGAGACATGTGAGGTTTCTTTTGACGAGTCCTTGCCTTCTTTGACTCCTTCTTTTGAGCTTTCTGGTGATGATGAGCTCGGAGAGTCCATCTTCGAGGAAGATGAGGATACTCCAGTTGCTGTTGAGGGCGGGCCTTCTGCATCCCCCGTAGAGCCCACACCTTCTGTGACTTCGACTGATGATGAGGGCGGACCTCTGATCACTTCTTCCACTTCGATCGAGCCCCCTCAGTCGAGTCCAGAGGTGCCAGCTGCTGACTCCGGTGAGGTGACTTCAGATCACCAGGGAACCCGAGCAGTTCAGCGTGACCACCCCTCAGAGCTCATCATTGGTGATTTGACTGAGAGGACTTTGCGTTCTTCTGCCTCTCTTGCTGTGTTTGCTGAATCTGCGTTTGTTGAATCTTTTGAGCCCAGAGACATTTCTCATGCTCTTTCTGATTCCAATTGGATTAATGCTATGCAAGAAGAGCTTGAGAATTTTGTCCGCAATCGGGTTTGGACATTAGTTGAGCCGCCACCAGGATGCAACCCCATAGGTACCAAGTGGGTATTCAAGAACAAACAAGGTGAAGATGGGGTTGTGGTGCGCAACAAGGCTCGACTAGTTGCCTAGGGTTATTGCCAGAAGGAAGGTATTGACTTTGAAGAAACCTTCGCTCCTGTTGCCCGTCTTGAGTCCATTCGTATCCTTCTAGCTTTTGCCGTTTCAAAAGGTTTTAAGCTTTTTCAAATGGATGTTAAGAGTGCTTTTCTGAACGGGTTCATAGTGAGGAGGGTTTATGTTAGGCAACCCCCCGGTTTTGAGAACCCTAAGTTTCCTCGACATGTTTTTAAGTTGCACAAAGCTTTATACGGGTTGAAGCAAGCCCCCATGGCTTGGTAGACCGGTTAAAGCAATTTTGTTGGGGAAAGGCTTTGTGATGGTTCTGTGGACAAAACTCTTTTCTTGCTAGAGATGCTTCAGATTTTTTGGTTGCCTCAGATTTACGTGGACGACATTATCTTTGGCGGTACTACTGATTCTCTTGTGTCCAAGTTTTCTGAGCAGAATGCACAAGTGAATTTGAGATGAGCCTCATGGGTGAGCTCAAGTATTCTTAGGGCTCCAGATCAAGCAGACCAGGACGGCACCTTCATCCACCAAGGTAAGTATACTCGTGACATGCTTAAGAAATTTGACTTTGGTGGTGAATTGAAGCCGCAGATGACCCCGATGGGCACTTCTGGGGGTCTGGACAAGGACGAGAGCGTGTCAAGGTCAATGAAAGGGAATTTCGAGGGATGATCGGTTCGCTGTTGTACTTAACGGCAACAAGACCGACATACATTCGCCGTGGACTTGCGCGCGTTTTTCAGTCTTCACCACGCGCGTCTCACCGGCAGGCTGTCAAGCGCATTTTCAGGTATCTCACCTATGCGCCTGATCTTGGTCTTTATTATTCAGCATCATCATCACTTGATTTATCTGGCTTTTTCGGACGCCGACTTTGGTGGGGTGCCGGTTGGATCACAAGTCGACTTCCGGTACTTGCCAGTTTCTTGGTTCTTCCCTTGTATCTTGGTCTTCTCGAAAGCAATCTGGAGTTGCTCTTTCGACCACAGAGGCTGAGTATGTAGCTGCTGCTAGCTGCCTGCTCACAGATGGTTTGGATGATTTCCACTCTTCGAGACTTGGGTTGCTCTTTCCTACCAGGGTTCCACTGTTTTGCGACAGCACGAGTGCTATTAGTGTAGGGAAAACCCGTGTCTTCATTCAAAAACCAAACATATTGATGTGCGCTTTCACTTCTTGCGGGATCAATATGAGAAAGGTGTCATTGACCTTGTTCATTGTTGATACCCATCATCAGTTGGCTGATATTTTCACCAAACCCCTAGATCAGTCTACATTTGAGCGTTTACGAGGGGATTTGGGTGTTGTGTATCCTTTCTAGGATATTTTGCGTCAGTTTTCTTTCTTATTTACTCTTTTCTTGAGTCCTTTTGTGTGTGTTCATATCATACATATTCACATATCACACTTTTGAGCCTGCTTCTGTTATATGATTGAACTGCTTTACTTATTCTAGCTGGTACATGCTTTTGATTACATGTTGATGATCATGCTTTGGTTCAGTTCACTTGATATATCTGATATCTGTCATGTGCATGGCTTTTACGCTTTCAACTTGAAAAATGATCACCTTTGCTTCTGGTAACTAGCATGTGTAGGCTGAGTGCTTTTGCTATCTGTTACATGCCTTGTAGCTAGTTCATCACATAGATGCAGATATGCAACTTGGACATCTTTATGCTTTAACATGGAAAATGTGCTATAAAAATGATAAAAATCAAAACTGAATGAAAATTCCATGCCTTTTTATGCTTAAATTGAAAAGATCCAGTGGGTTTGCTTTGTCGCATTGCATTGTTCTAGACTGCTTACCATAGCACTTTGGTATGAACCAGGACAGTGTAGTGTATGCCAAGACCAACGTCTTAAGCTTCTGATGGTCCAGTTCTGGCCTAGGCTTGACTTGGTCGGTTAGCATAAGGTTTGACATGCAAATAACCCTTGGCAAACATGAAAAAGGAAAATGAAAAAGCCTGAAACTTAAAAAAAACAACAAGTTTGCTGAAGCACTTTGTTTTGAACAATGCTTATCTTGGTAAATATCAGTTAGCGTCTGCATCTCATGCTTTACCCTGCTTGTTTACTAGAAAATGTGGTGATGCTTTTATTTGCAAAAACTGAAACATGCGTGCTAAATGACTTTCTTTCGATATCATCTGTTGCACTGATCATGCCATGTGTCTTAGACAGTATCTCTTTTGCTATACTCGTTAGATACTGTATTTGCAGTCAATCATATCTGAGAAGCATGCTTTCTTCACTCCACTTGCACCCCCGTTGCATTCACTGCATATTTTGAGGGAGAGTTGCATTTCAGGGGAGTCTGTGTCTCTTTTGAGTGCTTGATGAGTTCACTTGTCACAAGGGGGAGAAAATTTGGGATCAGAGTTTAAGGGGGAGTTCTTACTCTGTTGATATCCTTGTTGTTCTGAAATCACACTCATTTTGAGCCTTTTTCGTGGTTGGTTAACCATAGTGACCGCTTCTTGTTTTTTGTTGGCTTTTGGTCATTAGGGTTAAACTTTTACCTTATTTCTTTCTTCTTCTTTGTTTCCTTGTATTTGTTTCGTGTTTCCACATTTGTTCGTAGATGCTCAAGAGCTGAGAATTGAGGAGTGTTGACAATGCACTCATCAAGGGGGAGATTGAGGAGCCATGCTGAATAGCGTGGGCCTCATGGCTCCAGAAGTGATGAGTCATTGTCAACGATAGTCAATAAGGACAGAAGAAAAAGAGATCTGCTGTTTCATGGGCCTGCGTGTGACTCAGGTACACGGGCAGCGAGCGACTGTCGGGCAGAGGAGGCTGCGAAGTCGGGCTGGCCCAATCCGGGTGCATGGGCCAGAAGCAGTAGAAGACCCACTGGGCTAGTTGACCAGACTGACTCAGGTACACGGGCGGTGAGCGATTGCCGGGCTGAGAGAGCTGCGGAGTCGGGCCGGCCCAATCCGGGTACCTGGTGCAAAGCTGGTGGAGGCTTTGTCAGTTTCAGCATAAAACTGACAACCGTTGATTCGGTATCCGACTGTCCAGAAGAGTAGCTTCCGGATATGTCATCTGTTACTCTAGGCCCATAGTCAGTCAGTTGTGTCTATAAAAAATTCCTAAGGGCAGTAGAGTCTTTTCCTTATTTTTGAGTCTGTAAAAACCCTAAGGGGCTGGTAGAATATTCCTAGTGTTGGGCTGCCTATAAATAGCACCCCAATCCCTAGGGTTGGACTACCCCTTTGTGCTGAAATCAAATCTAGTTGGGTCACTTTTGTCTCCCGTTTTCTCTCTCCTGTGTGCGCCGCCAGGCTTGCTCCTCTCTGTGTGTGCATTTTTCTTGCTCAAATCTCTTGGATGCGTAAATGCTTTGGTTCCTGGTGAATTATTGCTTGCGTTTTGTTCGGTTTGGGGAGTTATTGCCCTGGCTACGAGCTGGTGAATTTTTCTTGAAGTGAAGGTTCTTCTGGTGCTTCTGTTCTTCACGAACTGAGTACTAGTTCTTGCTGTTGCAAGTAGTACTGCTTACTGTAGCTACAGTGTTCTGCAGCAGCTTTTCACCTTCTATTGCCCAGCTTTTTGATCGAAGCTGACAGTCTCTTTTACCTTTTTCTGAGTGTGTCTGGCGAAGCTCGGTTCTGTGCGAAGCCTCTTAACTCCGTGAGGCAGGCTCCTATCGAACATCTTTAAAGGCTTCGCTCAGACTTCGAACCTAAATCTTTGTGTCCTGTGTTGCTAGCTTCAAAGTATTTTCTAAACGGACAGCATTGCATACTTCGATCGACAGTGCGAAGGTACTCCGGCCCTAGCTGTTCTAAGTTCACACTTCGTTAAGTCTCGGAGTTGTCATCGAAGTTTGCCCTTCCACTTAGCTTCGCATTGATTTCTTGGTAGCCTGTCACCCTTCGCTTCTTTGTTCGGAGCTTGCTTCTCTTCGAAGGTAAAGCTGTAGGCTTCGGACTTGTTTTTCTGTCACGTGACAGACTTCGCTTCTTTGTTCGAAGGTTGTCTGTTTGTGTGTTGTGTTCGAAGTTTTTGTGTTCGAAGGTTCAGCTTCGGAGCTTTCGGTTCTAAGTGTGTTCGAAGTTTTGTCTTCGAAGTGCATACTTCGAAGCAGGCTTCGGCACTGGTTACTTCGTTCCGAAGCTCGTAACTTGAAGTTGTGTTCGAAGTCTTGTCTTCGAAGTGCTTACTTCGAACCAAGCTCCGGCACTGTTTTTACTTCGCTCCGAAGTACACTTCCTTCGTACCACTTCGAACTAGGCTAGACAGTAACACCTTCGGCACTTCGGACAGACTCCGTCATCAACCTCCGAAGCAGATCTCGACGTGCGAAGGGGGCTTCGCCAAGTTTCGAACAGGAGACAACTTTGGACAGTAACTTCTCTTTTCATCTCATACATTCTTAGATCACTTCTTTGAGAAGTTTGGCCTGTTATAACTTGTTCATCTGCCTAGATTGCACTACTTAGATTCACACTGTTTTTCATCAGATGCTTCTAGGTTAGAAACCTTTAGACTTAGGCCTTCTGTTTATTTTCTGCTGCATAGTATTTTTGAGGTGCGTTGGGTATTGGGAACAGGCCATTGTTTCGAAAGAATTTTTTAAGGCGCCCATTCACCCCCCCTCTGGTCGCTACTTTCGGTCCTACAACCGCCTCCTCGATGGATTCCACCAAGCATGTTGATTGCCCGAGGAGAAAGCTTTGCTTCAGTGGCTTCTTGGTCGGCGGGAGGAGTTCTCGCGAAGTTTGGGCTAAGAACCCCCCAGGGCCCTCGCCATTGCCACTGTTGCCGATGTGGCCCATGCTTGCCTTTGAGCCAGAGTTCCCGTCGCCGTCGGCACCTTTGCGCTGTTCCTCACCATCAGATTTTTGCTCAAAGGCATTGGAGAGTGTTTGAAGGTGAAAATATGGACTTAGAACCGAAGCTCTGTAAAAGTTTCTGCCACGATTCGGGTCCTCCTTTTATAACCCCTTTGCTTTCGATTGATATGGTTCGCATATGCATTCGCATTGCAGATTCAACTCTTGCCACTTACGGGTAGGACCATAAGGTAAAAAGGTGTGAACCCATAGTTAAATTTTTGTCCGTTACTTTCTCAAAAGAGCCTAACAGCTACTTGAGAGGTAACGACTCAAATTTAACGGCTCCTTGCGATGCTTCACATTCGCAACAGTCCATTTCCCTATGAAGCTTTCACACGGAGATTCAAGTTCGAAGTTCGAGTCAGATACACCTCCGATGTTGAAGACACTTCGAACGGTTATAATACCTTGAATTTTTTCTAAGTCCCTGAGCATGACAATATTTCTTGCGTATACTACTCTCCTTGCTATACAGGTTATCCGGAGAAGCGTATTCGAGGGGCTACTATTGGGGGGAAATACTTCATCCCCATGATCTTCAAGATTACAAGACAAAGATAAATCATAATCTCCAAGTCCCATGCTTATATCTGAACTAGAAGGATTAAAGTCGGAGGGTCCGTCCAGACTCCGGTCCAAAGATACCCTCCGAAGACTTCCCCTCCGCAGTGGAAAACAGCCAGAAGGATGTGACGTCTACTATGTCTACCTCCTTCTAACATACTTTACCATATTAGCCCTATTCGGGGTACCGAAATAGTTTCCACTATGTCGGTTGTAATTGAAGGGTAAAAAGGTCTTTTCCTTAGAGTTTTTACCTATAAATACACCCCTTCTCATCCTGTAATAGGCATCAAATATTTAGATATTCAATACACAACTTCGAACTACTTCGAGCTATTATCCTGGGCGGAGGCTTGAGATAGTTCGCTTTCACAAACACTTCGTTTGTTAGTTCTTAATCTTAGAGAACCTGTTAGCATAATCTTTTACGCCAACACCAAAGTATCTTATACCATGCCAAAAACTGACATTTTTATGGCTAGTTTGTTATTTTTAGTTAATTAAATTTCTTATAAGATTTTAATTGAAAGATCCTAATTTTGAACTACAAGTGCATTAAATTTGTCTATTTGAACTTAGAATTTTTTCTAGGATGAAAACTCAGTGTATATTATATCATGCCAAAAATTGGATTTTTTACTGTATTTTTTCTATTTTAGGTTTTTTAAAACAAATTTAAAAAACTTTTGCCGAGTGCAAATTACCTTGGCATTCGACAAAGATCAATTTAAAAACCTTTGTCGAGTGTGTACTGATATAACACTCGGCAAGAGTTTTTTACAAAATAAAAATCATTCGCTTAGTGCTTCCCAATTTGGCACTCGACGAATGCCTTTTAGGGTAAAAATGCAACAGATCTAGGCGCACCGGTTACTGCGCCCAGATCTGTCTCAGTGCACCATGCTGACCACCGCCAGCCCGTGCCCACGGTCGACCCCAGCCACTGGCCCCCTCGCCCCAGTCGCTAGCCCCACTTGCCTGGGCACTGGCCGCTGCCCCCCTCGCCCCAACCTTGTCTCGCCATCATCTCCCCTACACCCGATTCCGCTCCCGGTCATTTTTGTAACAAGATTAATTTGTAATGCAATGCAATGTTTATAATTCAATTACATGTATAATTTGCTTAATGTAATGCCATGTTTAATTGTATATTTTTTATGCAATGCCATGTTTAAAATATAATTCCATGTTTAATTATTAAAATGCAATGCCATGTTTAATTATATATTTTATAATTCAATGTCATGTTTAATTTTATATTGTGTAATGCAATGCCATGATTAATATGTTTAATTGTAAATTTGTAATGCAATGGGATGTATATATTGTTCTAATATACATGTTTTAGAAATTTTAATGTAATTATTGTAATATCTTTTTATGTTTTAATTGTTATGTTGATTAATATCTTGTGTATGTGGATGCCGGCCATCGTGCCGTGATATGTATATGTGAATGCATGTGAGCCATCGTGTCATCTATTTTTGGCCATAGTGGCTATTATTTGTGAGTTTTGTTAGATTTGCTACGTATTGTCACGTAACCTAGGTGTCTCCCATTCGAAAGAGTTACAGTTTGTAATATGCATGTCTTTGCATATCTGTGGTCGTAACTGTTTCAAATTGTCCACGTTTGGATAACCGGAGGATGCGTAGTTTGAGCTCGTTTCATGCACCGTTTTGATTCGACCCATTGTTTTGACAGCACCTCCCCGTTGTTCTCCTGAACGTACATTCTCTTGGCATGTTGCTGAGATGTGTGTTCGGAGAACAACAGGGAGATGCTGCTAAAACCTTGGGTCAGATCAGATTGAAGCATGAAAACGAGCTCAATCTACGCATCCTCTAGTGGGATTAGGACCTATCCTTACCTATTAGACATTTATATTCATCTTGTTTCCCTCCAACATTTAAACATGAGTGTTGTTGTTTCCTAGTTTAGTACAAGATGGATGATTATGAGTGGATGTACATGGGTCGCCCTAGCCAGGCCGAGGTGACTATGGATTGGATCAAGAACACTGAAGTATTTTTAGAGACAGCATTTGGTAGGCAGAATCTACGTGACAAGATCTGGTGTCCATGTAGTCGGTGTGAGAAGAAGCACCGACAAACAAAGGAGGCCATGTGTAAACACCTCTACAAATATGGGTTTATGCCAAACTATGCTCGTTGGACGTACCATGGTGAGTCCCAGCATATTAGAGATGAGGTGTTGCGACATCGCATGGACGACGATGATGGAGGGGTTGGATTCATGCTAGATAACTTTGAAGATGCACATTTTGATCAAGCACGTGAAGAGGAAGTGCCGGTGCCAACGGCAAAAGTGTTTTATGACATGTTGTCCGCGTCACAACAACCTCTTCACGGTCACACTAGGATTTCTCAACTGGATGTCATCGCATGATTAATGGCCATCAAGTCCCAGTTTAGCTTGAGCTGAGAATGCTTCAATGTCATGCTGAAGGTTGTTGGTAGCATCCTCCCAAAAGGTCTAATCTTCCAAAGAGCATGTACGAGTCGAAGAAAGTCCTTGTGCACTTAAGATGCCTTATGAACAAATACATGCTTGTCCAACGGATGCATCTTATTCAGGAAAGAGTACACAGACACAACCTGCTACGTGAAATGCAAATCCTCTAGGTATCTTGAGGTAGACTCCACTGATGGTGGGAAGAAACAACTCTCAATTCCCGTAAAGATCCTTCAGTACCTTCCCTTCATACCGAGGATCCAACGACTGTACATGACAGAGGAATCTACCAAACAAATGACACAACATAAAAATAGGATTCGTTACAACCCTCACAAGTTAGGTTATCCATCAGATGGAGAAGCATGGAAAAAGTTTGATTAGCTCCATCCCGAGAAAACTTTAGAGCTATGGAATGTACAAATTGCTCTAGCAATAGATGGGTTCAATCCATACGGTATGATGGCCGCCACATATTGTCATTGGCCAATGTTTGTTATTCCACTCAACCTCTCTCCCGACGTCATCTTTCAACAACATAACATATTCTTGTCCTTGATAATTCCAGGGCCTGAATACCCAGGGGAAAATATGAGTGTGTATATGGAGCCGTTGATGCATGATTTGGTTCATGCATGGGAAGATGGTGTGTGGACATATGACCGATCTACAAAGACAAACTTCAAAATGCATATCTGGTACATGTACTCTCTACATGACCTGCCAGCATATGCGATATTTTGCGGCTAGTGCGTGCATGGCAAATTCACATGCCCGATTTGTCGGTCGGCTCTGAAGTTCATTTGTTTGGCTGAAGGTGGCAAATATTCCTCGTTTGACAAGCACAGACAATTCCTTCCTTGAAACCATCCATTCAGGAAGGATATGAAGAACTTTACAAAAGGCGTGTCTGTTAAAGACTCAGCACCACCTAAAATGACCAGGGCCGATGTTCGTGCTTAGTTAGAGTCTTTGCAAATCAATACACAAAGAGCTGAATTTATCGAATATGGTGAGCATCATGCATGGACTAACAAGCCATGTTTATAGAATCTTCCTTATTTCGATGATCTCCTCCTTTCGCACAACATTGATGTAATGCACACAGAGAAGAATGTTGTCGAGGCCATTTTCGGCACAATCATGGATATTCCTGAGAAGACAAAAGACAACATCAAGGCTCGAGTGGATCAAGCATCTATATGTAATAGACCCAAGCTCGACATGATACCTCCTAGAAGAAGGAAATCCTGAACGAAGTCAAAGTCCAATTTTGTTCTAACAAGGGCACGAAGGTGGGAAGTACTTGAGTGGTTTCAAACCTTAATGTTTCCTGATGGCTATGCAGCTAATCTGAAGATGGGAGTTAATCTAGCTACTCTGTGAATAAATGGACTCAAGAGTCATGACTATCACATATGGATTGAGCGACTTATCCCGGTGATGATTCAAGGCTATGTACTTGAGGATGTCTAGCGAGTGTTAGCTGAATTGAGCAATTTTTTCTGGCAACTTTGTGCTAAAGAGTTGTCTCACACCGTAGTAGCAGACATGGAGGCACTAGCGCCCATGTTGCTCTGCAATCTAGAAAAGATCTTTCCGCCCAGTTTTTCCAATCCGATGCAACATATGATCTTGCACCTTCCGTATGAGGCTTGGATGGTAGGTTCGGTTCAGAGCCGTTGGTGCTATTTAATTTAGAGATTCCAAAATATTCTTTGGAATAAATGTAAGAACAAGTATAAAATTGAAGCATCCATAGCTGAGGCATATGTTCTGGAGGAGGTGTCAAACTTCACAACTAGATATTACGCAGACAATCTTCCTAGCATTATCTTCAGAGGCCAACTAGGAAGTGCAAGTGGCGCGGCTAACAAGACCTTGCAACATGAAGAGTGGCATTTGATTATGCTGTATATCCTAAAAAACCTTTCTGAAGTGGAGCTGTACATTGAGGAATTTCATCGATGATTTTGGCGTGGATCGAGGGACCCTAACATTGAGGAATCAACTGCCCTTCTTAAGTATGGTGTGGGAAATGGTCATCCCGATTTCATTTCTTGGTTCAAAAATAAGGGAAGAACCAACACGACTATGAGTTCCGAGTTGAGGAAAGTTGCGAATGGTTGTGCCTACAAGGTCAATACATTCAAAGCTTACGACATTAACGGCTATCGTTTCCACACAGCAAGCCATGAACCGAGCCGACCTAACTGAAGAAAAACAAATTCCGGAGTTTTCACTCTGGGCATAGATGGGGTTGACTACTATGGATGAGTCGAAGAAATATACGAATTGAGTTTCGATGGGAGCAAACCTCTTAACCCCGTTATATTCAAATGCCATTGGTTCAATCCCAAAGTAGTGATTCAGACACCCAATCTTGAGTTAATCGAAATTCATAAAGATACCACGTTGTCGAGTGAAGATGTTTACATCATGGCTCAACAGGCAACACAAGTTTACTATCTCCCATACCCATGCAAAACTGTCGCATGTCTTAAAGGTTAGGATGTTGTGTATAAGGTGTCGCCACACGGTAAACTGCCTGTTCCAAACAATGAAGACTATAACATAGACTCCAACACATACGATAGAGAGTTCTTTAAAGAAGATGGGCTACCAGGCATGTTTGTGATTGACTTGATGGAGACGATGGAAGTAGAAGATGAAAGTGGTGCTGATGTCAACGAAAGAGATGAGGTTCATAATGGCAAGGACTTAGAACTGCTAGAGAGATTACATTCTGGCAATTACAATGATGACAACATTCCACCTCTTGATCAGCAGGAAGATTATATCATATCACGTGATAGTGATGACGATTCATATGATCCAGCAAATTCGGACGATGATGACTATTTTTAGCAATTGTATAGTAATTATGTTTAATTGTATATTAAATATGTTTATAACACATTGCAAAGCGCCGATCGCAACGACGCGCTGCTCTACTAGGGCCCGTACTACTCAGGTAATCGTCTTGGCCTTGTAAATCTTCACCTCCCTCCTGTGAGTTCTTGTGATTTCTTCATCCCTTATTTGGCAACACCCTTCCTTCCTTAGTTGACACCGCCCGCGTCCCTAGCTACAGGAGAGTCTGTGGCCACCGGTGTTCCCCCATTGGCACCAGTATGTATACCTTCATTGTGTGGTACTTGTTTTGCTTTTTTCACCACTTATTGCATTTTCATTATTTCTTCTAGCTCATTCCCACCGCGATGCTCACTCATGTGGCGTCGGATTGCATGTTAAGTGATTCGGCCGACGCTTAGCCGATTCCAACTGCTAAGGATACCGTTGCGGATCCCACTGCTGGGGTCGACACTCCGGGGGGCATGACCGCTGACCCTACCACATCGGCCGACGCTGCTGTCGAATCTGCACTGGTTGGGACCGATGCACCGAGAAGAGAGTCGGCATCCATCTAGGTTGATGCCGAGGTTCCCCAAGTTAACATCTTTCTACGGGTATGTGCTTTCTCTTCTTTCTTCATATTAGTCACACCGGCCTTGAATGCAGCCGATGTCAAGCGCTACGTGTTCGATTGCCCCCAAGGTAGCATTGCAGAAGGCGACTCTCGCTCCCTTCCAACGGCCGCAGAAGATGACGAGGCCCTCCTTGCCGAGGGTACCCCACGATCAGCCACCTCCACTAACTTTGCTGATGTGAGTCTCTTCTTCTCTCGTGATCGTCACACTCCTTTGGCGTGCCTAACCCTTTCTTCATTCTCTTTCCGTGCAATTTCCTTCTTACCTCGGCTCCTATCTCGGGGCCAATGACAAAGTCGAGGATGCCCCTGCATCGACCACCGCACTGCTCCCCCAGAAGTCAGAGAGGTTTTGCGGGATATGCTACGTCGTCTAGAAGACCCCATTGAAGTCCTGGTCAATGAATTAGGGCTGATACACGGACGTCTCAACGACATCTTAAACTTCCTTCCTCCAAGGCTGGTGGATGTCCTTATGCCAGCCGCCCACTTGGAGTTTCACCGACCAGCAATGCAGCGGGCACTGCGTCAGATGGCCGACCATGCTAGCCGCGTGTCTCAATGGGTAGAGATCAAGACCCTTAATGCAACGGCGTTGACTGAGGGCTCTCTCCTAGACCATCTCTAGGATGAGTCATCGGTCGTTTCGTGAAAGCTAGAGTCGCTTTAGGCAGAAGAAGCTATCCTGACTGTCCGATTGGACGTGATACAGGTGGAAATCGCCATCTAGGAGGGTACCCTAGCCTCTCTCCCGGATTGGATTGAAGCCTAGAAGCACCGACTCATCGAGGCGGTTCATCTTGCGTAGTGTCGGTGTCGGGCCCTCCAGGACATTCCCGGTTTAGACGCGGAAAATCCTACCGTCCTCCGAAATGTCGACACTATCCGGGTGGGAGCAATCGAGGGCATCCATCATGTTTTGGCTTGAACATTTCTCTATTGAATCTATGACTTTGTACCTTAAACATTATATTCATGTAGTGTGATTGCCTTTGATTTCTTTATGAATCTTATTGCTCGTGTTGTTGGGCTAGGGGTGATGCCTCTGCGTCGGCCATCTCAAGGCGACACCATGGGGTATTGGTTGTGTACCTCATCTGGACGATTAGGAGATGTCTGTTTTAGGTGACCGCTCGTCCTTCCCAAATTTCTTGACGTAGTAGTCTTTAACTTGTCCTTGTTCCGTTGGGAATCTGGTTACCCACGAAGATTGGCCTCAGCCGGTCCTACAATCCGACGGCCACATTGTCGTTGCTCATTGGTAGATGTGACCTTGGCTCACGTAAGTCCCTTGCTCCTCCATCATTTCCCCGATCGGCCTCTTCGTCTAGACGTCGCTCGACTTTCACCCTTTGCAGCTGATTAGTTTCCTCTCTATGCATATGCCGATTGTCTTCATAGTGTGCACGCACCATGTTGACTGGGAATGGGTGATCCCCGATGTTCATCGGCTTTTTTCCATCATCAAACTTGATTCGTCCTTGCTCTATGGCCGATTGTATCTGCTGCCTGAAGACTTTGCACTCATTAGTGTGGTGTGATCAGGAATTATGCCAATTGTAGTATTTCCTCTTCTTCAGTTCTTCGGCGGATGGTATTATGTGGCCAAGCGGTAGGTGAATTTTCTTTTCCCTAAGAAATAGGTAGAATATCTTATTGGCTTTGTTGATATCGAAGTCATACTTTTTCTCCTTCTCGGATGATTTTACCCATGGGCATGAGACCTGCTTCTTGTTCTTGGACCACTCGGCCATCCCGACTTCTACATCAAAGTCACTGTCTTCGTCGGAATCTAAGTGGTACACTTGGGTGTACGCAACCTTCTTCTGGTATTTGTCCTGCCTGGCCTCTTGGAATCGGCTCTCATGGGATGATACCCTTTGTAGTAGTTACGAGAGGTTTTCGAACTCATGCAATGAGAACTTATCCCTATAGGGCTCAAGAGTCTTTTAATGCCAGCTCTACCAACTGACTGTCAGTGAGGTTCACGTTGTGGCATCTGCTTTGTACATCCCAAAACCTCTGTATATAGTCTAGGACCGACTCATTCATCCTTTGCTTCATGGACATCAAGTCGGTCAGCTTCATCTCTTGGATGTCGGCGAAGAAGTACTTGTGAAATTTCTTTTCCAGGTCCACCCATCCTCTGATGGAATCTATCGACAGTAATGAAAACCACGCGAAGGCCGATCTTGACAAGGATAGCGGGAACAGCCGGACCTTCAGCGCTTCATCAGCCGATGCCTCCCCGCACTGGGCAAGAAATCGGCTAATGTGCTTGATTGTGGAGATCGAGTCTTGTCCTAAGAAATTGGTGAAATCCGGCACCTTTTACCAGTTTGGCAGGAGCACTCAATCAAACCACTCGGGATACGACCGCCGGTACAGGTATGTCTGCTCTTTGGGCTTCAACCTGAATTGATCTTTGATGATATCCGTGATTCGATTCACCCAATCATCTTCCTGCTGACCCAACGACAGACATTGAGCAGACATTGGCGCCAATTGATACTAGTCCTGCTGAGAAGCGTCGTACCTGTATTGCCCTACATCGCTATAGGGCATTTTTCCATAGTGCGCTGTCCGGTGGTATCCAGGAGGGACGATATACGATGCCCCTATTGGTGGCATGGGGTTTGTCGGGGGATCTCTTGCGATGTCGTACGTCACTTGTGGCAACCCTTGCCCTGGAATCCTTGGATCAGACACTAGGAATGGTGCCTGTGCATTCTTTTTGGCCCCTCCTAGCATTCCCTGGGGCGGACTTTGTGAGGGGGCTGATGGTTGGGTCATCTTGTTGCCTTCATAGCCAAGTGAAGAGCTCGACTAGTCTAGCCTCATCGGCCCTTGTGGCAGTGGTGCCGACCGAGTGTATTGCAATAGTCTCAATGGGTCATTGGGGAGGTACCCTGGACCTTACGACGCCTCGCGAACCACAATGCCCTCGATGGCCTCCTTGATCAGTCCTTGAATGGTCTTGGATAGTGTCTCTTATTGGTTGACCAGTGACTGGCGTTGCCAAACACTACTCTATGTATTCAAAACGGTCCTTCTCAATTAGGTGACCACTTACCTAACTGATTATCCTTAGACCCTATCGGTAGGATAAGTTTTACATGAGTTCTCCTTGTTCAAATGAGTTGGGCACCACTTTCTTGTTATAAAACCTAGCAACCATTGCTTTTTTCTTCAATCTTCTTGAAGGCTCTTAATTGGACCTACGCTAGATCATTTAGGACATCTGTCATTAAATTATAATAATCATCAGTTGTGGGTTGGTCCTGTAGTGCAATCCTTCTTGAGTCGATGTTATTTTCCCATGGTAGTACAACTTCATGGCTATAGACTAACTGATATGGTGGTACTTGAGTAGATCCATGTTGCGCCATCCGATAGGCCCAAAGTTCTTCTGACAAAGACCGATGCCAACACTTTAGTTGCTTGTTGATCTTGCGCTTTATTGACTTAATCAAACTCTTGTTGGATGCTTCGGCCTAACCATTAGCCTATGCATAGTATGGCGATGAATTTAAGAGCATGATTCCCATACAAGTTGTGAATTGTTGGAACTCCTCCGATACGAAGATTGTCCCTTGATATGTGGTGATGGTCTATGGAATCCCGAATATATATATTATATGTTCTCTGATGAACTCAATGGCATCGGCAGAAGTAACCCTTTTTAGCAGAATGACCTCTACCCATTTCGTGAAATAATCAGTGGCTGCCAGTATGAACTTATGTCCTTTACTTGATGCTGGGTAGATTTGGTCGATAAAATCGATGCCCCACCCCCTAATGGGCCAGGGTTTAATTATCGGGTTCATTTCTGATGCGGGTGCCCTCTGAATGGCTCCAAACTTTGACAGTCCTGACACTCCTTATAATATTTTATGCTGTCCTCCACCATAGTTGGCCAAAAGTAACCTGCTCTCTGAAGCAACCATGTCATTTTCTAGGCCAACTGGTGTGTCCCGCATATGCCATCGTGTACTTCGCACATCACCACCTTGGCTTATTCAACACTTATGCATTTAAGGAGAACTCCATTGGTCGTCTGATGGTACAAGTCTTCTTCGAGAAAAACGTATCTTGTTGCCTAATATCTGAGTTTTCTTGGTACCGATGTTGAAGGATTTCTCAAATAATGATATCATATCTCCAGTCATCGATCTCTATCTCCACAATCTAGGACCCAGAGTAGCGACTAGGGGGGGGGGGGTTGAATGGGCGACTCAAAAATTCTTTCGAATCAATGGCCTTCTCCCAATACCCAACACACCTCAAAGACTATCAATAGAAACAAAACAAATCTTACTCGTAAAAATAATTCAGCCTAAAAATGACGGGTGTCCTAATCGAAAAGACACCAACAAAGTGTTTAAAGGCAGGTCAACAATGCATTCAACTCACAACACAAACATCATCCCGTCAAGAGTTCCACCAAATAACAGATGATTCATCAAACACATACATATCATATTCAAATCACAAGAAATTTATAAATATTAGAAAGCACAATATTTAGCACATTTAATTTTGATAAAATAAATGCAGGAAATAAAATGTGCCCACAAATATATCAATGAATATCCATGGAGTGATCTAAATAGAGTATGCATGAAATCGTAGCATTGAGCACAAGATATTTAGATATAAACTACTGCAAACAAAAACATGAGGATCAAGGGAAATATTGTGCAAGCTATCTCTTGGAACTTCACATGCGTGCGTTCCCTGCTCAGCAGGACAAGCGCCGAGTGCAGAGCGACTGTCTATGCCTGTGACCGAGCACCTTGCATGCACGTGGTCTGCAGCACCTTCAGCGCCAAGACGCCAACCGCCACTCAGCTCCGTGGAGCTCCGCGTGGCTTCAGTGCAGTGCGCACAGGGGCCATTATGCATAGCCAGCTGCTACACAGCAATCTCCACACGAAGCATCGCAGCCTGCACCACACGCTGGAAAATCTGGACTCCATGCGCCGCCGCCTGATGCCAAGCACGACTTCACATGATTTCCCGCACCTACGCGCTGCCAGGAACCAAACGACGATCACAACAATCCTAGGCGGAGACTCTGATGTGCGCCAAATCCCAAGTGCCCCAAAACAGAATAGTAATTCCTCTCATGAACCAGAAATAAATATGTGGCCAAACAGTGGAGGGGAAAACGGGGAATAAAGATGAACTCTGATTTTTAATTTCAAGTGAGTTAAGAAACCCTAGGGATTGGGGCCCTATTTATAGGCAGCCCAATAAATCAGGAAAACCCAATATACCCTTAGTTTTTTACAGACACCGAAATAAACTAGAAAAGACCAAAATGCCCTTAGGATTTTTACAGACTCGACTAACACAGACTGTTGGCCTAAAAGGAAAAATAGTAAAATACTATCTAAATGTAACTTGTCCTGATGTGGAGATTTCGTAGCAGCTACGACTTTGCTTTAGGACCGTCTGATATCTGATGGGCGGCCTGGATAGTTGCGTCAGTTTTATGCCAAAACCGACAAAGGGTCCGCTGTCTTCGCACTGGGTACCCGGATTGGGCTGACCCGATTCCATGGCTCCCTTAGCCCGACAATCACTCGCCACCCGTTTACCTGGGTCAAACCCAGTCAACAGACCAACAGATCACCTGTCGTTCCTAGCCCATGTACTCGGATTAGGCCGTCCCGACTCCGTGGCCCCTCTGCCAGGCAGTTGCTCGCCGCCCATGTACGTGAGTTACACGCGGCCAAGGTACGACTGGTATCGTCTCGTCTTCGTCTCCTTTCTCTTTGACTTTCTCCTTTCTCCTTTCTCTGAAGTCATGAGGCCCATGATATTCAACATGGCTCCTCAATCTCCCCCTTGATGAGTGCATTGTCAATACTCTCTTCATCAACGCTTCAGAACATGCAAAACATGTGGAAACACGAAAAACAAACACAAGAGGACAGAAAAAAGAAAATAAAATAAAAGGTTTAACCCTAATGACCAAAAGATGAACAAAAGCCAGAAAAAGGTCATTATGGTTAAACAAAAGTAAAAACTCAAACGAGTGCAATCTAGGAATTGTAAACAAGGATATCCAAAAAGTAAAGGAAGAAATAGACTAAAACTCCCCCTGAAACAAATCCCAGAGAAAGCCAAAACGCCCCCTAAACTCTTCTAAAGATCAAGTAACCCAAAATTTCTCCCCCTTGTTGGCAATTGGACTCATCAAGTGAGACTAAATGCACTCAAAAGAGACACAAATTCAAACTCCCCCTAAATGAAACTCCCCCTCAAAATATGCAATGAATGCAACTGGGGTGCAAGTGGAGTATAAAAAGCATGCTTCTCATATATGATCGACTGCAATTACAACATCTAGCAAGTATAGCACAAAATATTGTCTAAAACGCATGGCATGATCAGTGCAATAGATGATATCCAAAGAAAGTCATTAGCACACATTTTTAGATTTTTGCAAATAAAAGCATCACCACATTTTCTAGTTGAGAAGCAAGGTAAAACATGAGATGCAAATGCTAGCTGATATCTACCAAGATAAGCATTGTCCATAACAAATAGCTTCAGCAAACTTGTTATCTTTTTAATTTTTAGGCTTTTTCTTTTCCTTTTTCATTTTTGCCAGGGGTTATTTGCATGTCAACCTTATGCTAACCGACCAAGTCAAGCCTAGGACAGAACAGGACCATCAGAAGCTTAAGACATTGGTCTTGGCATACATTACAATGTCCTAGTTCATACCAAAGTGCTATGGTAAGCAGTCCAGAACAATGCAATGCGACATAGCAAACCCACCTGGATCTTTTCAATTAAGCATAAAAGGCATGGATTTTTAATTTTTCTGTTTTTTATCATTTTATAGCATATTTTCCCTGTTAAAGCATATAAATGTCCAACTTGCATATCTATATCTAAGTAAGGTACTAACTACTAGGCATGTAAGAGATAGCAAAAGCATTCAGCCTACACATGCTAGTTACTAAAGCAATGGTGATCATTTTTCAATTTTAAAGCATAAAAGCCATGCATATGACAAATATCAGATATATCATGTGAACTGAAACAAGCATGATCATCGACAGATATTCAAAAGCATAAACAAGCAAGAATGAGTAAAGCAAGTCAATCATATAATAGAAGAAAGCTCAAAGTGTGATATATGAATATGCAGGATATGAACTCACACAAAAAGACTCAATAAAAGAGTAAAAAAGAAAGAAAAGACTCAAAAATATCCTAAAAGGGATACACAACTCCCAAATCCTCTCGCAAACGCTCAAATGTAGTATGATCTAGGGGTTTGGTGAAAATGCTAGCCAACTGATGATGAGTATCACATGAACAAGGTCAATGACACCTTTCTCATATTGATCCCTTAGAAAATGAAAGCGCACATCAATTTGTTTGGTTTTGAATAAAGACATGGGTTTTTCCCTACACTAAACAAAGGTAATCTAGTAGGGAAAGACAACCCAAAATCTTTCAAAGTGGAAATCATCCAAACCAAATGTGAGAAGCAACTAGCATCAGCTACATACTCAGTCTCTGTGGTAGAAAGCACAACTCTAGATTGTTTTCGAGAAGACCAAGAAACAAGCGAAGAACCAAGAAATTGGCAGGTACCAGAAGTCGACTTGCGATCCAGCTGGCACCCACCAAAATCAGTGTCGGAAAAGCCATATAACTCAAGAGATGATGATGCTGAATAGTAAAGACTGACATAAGGCGCATAAGTAAGATACCTGAAAATGTGCTTGACAGCTTGCCGATGAGATGCGCATGGTGAAGACTTGAAGCGCGTGCACAATCCCACGACAAACTGTATATCCGGTCTTGTCGCAGTCAGGTACAGAAGTGATCCGATCATCCCTTGATACTCTCTCTCATTAACCTTGATGCCTCTCTTGTACTTGTCCAGGCCCCGAGATGTACCCATGGGGGTCATCTGACGCTTTAGCTCTCCACCAAAGTCGCACTTCTTTAGCATGTCCCACATGTACTTTCTCTGGTGGATGAAGATACCATCCTTGGTTTGCTTGATCTGGAGCCCTAAGAAGTACTTGAGCTCACCCATGAGGCTCATCTCGAACTCGCTATGCATCTGCTCAGAAAACTTGGACACAAGCTCATTAGTAGAACCACTAAAAATAATGTCATCCACGTAAATCTGAGCAATCAAGAAATCAGTGCCAACTCAGAGCAAGAAAAGAGTTTTATCCACATAACACATCAAAAAGCCATTTCCCAACAAAAACTGCTTTAAACAATCATACCAAGCCCTGGGGGCTTGCTTCAGACCATATAAAGCTTTCTGCAACTTAAACATGTGTTGATGAAACTTAGGGTTTTCAAAACTGGGGGGCTACCTAACATAGACATCCTCCTCTATGTACCCGTCCAGAAAAGCACTTTTGACATCCATTTGAAAAAGCTTAAAACCTTTAGAAGCAGCTATTGGGGGAAATACTTCATCCCCAGGGTCTTCAAGATTATAAGACAAAGACAAATCATAAGCTCTAAATCCAAGACTTATCTCCAAATTAGAAGGGTTAAAGCTGGAGGTCCGTCCAGGCTCCGGCCCGAAGATGCCCTCTGAAAGCTTCCTCTCTGCAGTGGAAATCAACCAGAAGGATGGGACGTCTCCTATTTTTATCTCCTTCGAACACACTTTACCATTTTAGCCCTATCCGAGGTACCGAAATAGTTTCCACTATGTCGGTTGTAATTGAGGGGTAAAAAGGTCTTTTCCTTAGAGTTTTTACCTATAAATACCCCCTTCTCATCCTATAATAGGTATCGAATATTCAAATATTCAATACCCAACTTCAAACTACTTCAAGCTATTATCCAATCCGGAGGCTTGAGATAGTCCGCTTTCACAAACACTTCGTTTGTTAGTTCAAATCAATACCCTCCTTCTGGCTAAACCCTGGGCAACTAATCGAGCATTGTTGCGCACCAGAACCCCATCTTCACCCTGCTTGTTCTTAAACACCCACTTGGTGCCTATGGGGTTGCATCCAGGGTGACAGCTCAACTAGTGTCCAAACCCGATTGCGGACAAAATTTTCAAGCTCTTCTTGCATGGCATTTATCCAATTTGCATTAGATAAAGCGTGAGCAACATCTCTAGGCTCAAAAGTGGCAACAAAAGCAGACTCAGCAAAAACAACGAGTGAACTAGCCTAAGAACACAAGGATCTCATAGTGAGATCACTGATGATGAGCTCTAAGGGATGATCACGCTGAACTACTCGGGATCCTTGGTGATCAGATGTCACCTCACCGGAGTCAGCAGCTGGCACCTCTGGACTCGACTGAGGGGGCTCGATCGAACTGGAAGTAGTGATCAGAGGTCCACCCTCATCCTTAGTCGAAGTCTTAGAAGGTGTGGGGTCTGCAGGCTGTGCAGAAGGCCCACCCTCATCTATAGCTGGAGTCTCATCATCTTCCTCGAAGATGGACTCTCCAAGCTCATCATCACCAGAAAGTTCAAAAGAAGGAGTAAGCGAAGGCATGGACTCATCGAAAGAAACCTCGCACATCTTGACAAGCTGCTGGGAGTCAAGGATCCAAACATGGAAGCCTCGACAATGCAAAGAGTATCCAAGAAAAAGTCCATCCCAGCAACGAGACTCAATTTGTCCAAATGCCCTCCCTTCTTGAGCACAAAGCACTTGCAGCCAAATGCTCACAAGTGGCTCACCTTGGGCTGCCTGCCAACCACAACTCATATGATGTCTTACCTAGGTAAGCTCTAAAAAAGATGCGGTTGACAAGATAGCAAGTTATGTTCATAGCTTCATCCCATAAGCGTCTAGGAGTCCTATGCTCATCGAGGATCGTCCTGTCCATCTCGACCAGCGTGCGGTTCTTTCGTTCCACAACGCCATTTTGTGGGGGAGTGTAAGGAGCAAAAAACTGGTGCTCAAGACCCTGATCACTACAGAAGCTGACGAACTGAGAATTCTTGAACTCAGAACCATTGTTGGAGCGAATTGCTCGCATCCGACCATTGTTATCATTCTTCAGCTTTAGAATTAGATCATGAACAAACTGGAAAGCCTCATCCTTAGACTCCAAAAGGAAAACCCATGAGAATTGAGAAAAATCGTCAACTATCACAAGGGTGTACCACTTCCCATCGACTGAACGTACTCGAGCTGGACTAACAGTATCCATGTGTAAAAGCTCTCCTGGGTATGAAGTCATCACTTGAGTCACAGGTGAGTGAGAAGCGGCAACCATCTTCCCATGATGACAGGGATGGTAAACTAGATCCTTCTCCATATTAAGCTTGGGCAATCCTCGGATGAGGTCCATAGAACTCAATTTGACTACTATATTAAGGGTTATTTTAAATAATAACTTAAAAATGTGGAAGATTGCTTACATCATATAGAATTTTCTTATAATCATTCGCTACATTCTACCACTAAGTTGTGTCCTTTTGAGGTTGTGTATGGTTTTGTTCCTCTCACACCTATTGATTTGTTGCCTCTTCCTTCTTCAATACAACATAATTTTGATGCTATACAAAATGCAAAATTGATTCTCAAGTTGCATAAGATTACTAAAGGAAACATAGAACATATGAATGATAAATATAAAATTGTTGGGGATAAAGGAAGAAACCATATTGTGTTTGATGTTGGTGAACTTATTTGGTTGCATTTGCGTAAAGATCATTTTCCTAATTTGCGTAAGTCCAAGTTAATGCCACGTGTTGTTGGTCCTTTCAAAGTTTTAGAGAGGATAAATGATAATGCATATAAACTTGAAGATTTGAAGCCGTATTTGGGAGATGATGATGAGATAGTATTGAGGACGAGTTCAATTCAAGAAGGGGAGGATGATGAGGACATCCCTAATATAGATACAATCACACAATTACAAGGACCTATCACACAAGCTTGTGCATGACAAATAAAGTATCAAGTACTTTCATTCCTAGGACCTCTTCTAAATATACATGAGAATATGATGCTGCCTAAATCAAATGTGTTTGTTCTATTTAGGAATGAGTGACCTAGCATGGACGAGGGGGACAAGCATTGGAGCAAGATCAACCATGGAGATGATAGCAAGAGTGAGAGGATCAGAGATACAGATACAATTGATGGATCAAGAATTTGAGTTCTCATCCTTAATTTCATCCACATAATTATATGGTACTGTGTCACTTTAAGTTGGGCTAGGCTCATGTAATTTTCGTCCAAATAAATAAACCAGATTTTTATTAGAGTACTTAGTTAGGGGGAAACCTAATTAGAGATAAATTCATCCAAAATTCTATTAGAGATTTGTTAGAGTCCTTATTAAAGGGGAAAACCCAATTTAGAGACCAATTAGAGCACAATTAGGCCACCCCTTTAGGCTG
The DNA here is from genome assembly GCA_019279435.1 of Zizania palustris. Taxonomy (NCBI): domain Eukaryota; kingdom Viridiplantae; phylum Streptophyta; class Magnoliopsida; order Poales; family Poaceae; genus Zizania; species Zizania palustris. The sequence goes on from JAAALK010000285.1 coordinate 13,154,724, forward strand.
GCCGAATTACATCTCTTTTCCCCTTATATAAACCCCCCTAGGTCTCAATAGAACATGGATTTTGTTTAGTATAAGATTTAGCTATTTTTTATATCTTTGCCATAGGCATGAGTGTCGTCTAGACCTCCTATACTACGCTCTTGCAAAATTCCATATATCAAAGCTTCCTTATAAATTCACAATATCTTGATTGCACTTTTAGTTCTTGCTTGTTCTCGATTTCATGCAGGGATTAAGGCCCCCGTGGTCAGGCTGATCGAGCATTTCCAAGATCGGTAACCTCTAGGAGATTGGCCTAGCGATTTCATTGGCGCAGCGTACATTGGACGTTGTAGTCGGATCGTCAAGTTCGACCTCCACTAAATCAATTTATCTCATCTCATCGAAAGATCGGGCATTTTCCCCTATCAAGTGGTATCAGATTTCAGGTTGCTCGGTGAGATCATACAATTTTAATATATTAGATTGCATCAGTTCTTCGTATCTAGAGTCCACGAAAAAGCCAAAATTCGTTTTATGTTTTTTACCTATCCCATAACCAATCCGGGCCTTCTACAATTCTCTTTTCAGTGCATTGCTTCGTTGAGTTTACTTTTACATCGTGGTGTCAAGTTGTCGGTCTTAGCATTTAGTTTGTTTAGAGTTTCGAGTTCTTGTCACTTTTTTATTACCGAGTTTTGCTCTGTTTATCAAGTGTTTAGGGCCTTTTTATCCCAAATTTTTGAGTATAAATCAAACCGGAGTCGGTTTTATTATTGGAATTCAAGTAGGATTCAGCCAGGTTGTGCAAGCGTTGATAAAACTGTTATATCTCGCCCATGTGAACTCGGATTGGAGAGTTTTGATACTTTTTAGGAAGCTTACGACTAGATTTGTAATTGTCCTTTTTGAGTCATCTTCATATTCGGTCATTTACATTCTGTTTTCGATCATACAATTCCGGAGTCCAGAATATGCTATCATTGTCATTTGCTGTTCTTTATAAAAAGAAAAAAATAAAAGGTAGAAAGGAGCAAAAAAAGCCGCATCAAAAAAGAGAGAAAAAAGTGAAGAAATAAAACTTGTGATAAAAGAGGAGGAAAATAGTTCTACCATTTACGTTCTGTTTTTGCTATCTTCGCCCTAGACACGAGTGTCGTCTAGACCTCCTGTACTATGCACTTGTAGAATTCCATATATCAAATATTCCTTATAAATTCACAATATCTTGATTGCACTTTTAGTTCTTGCTTATTCTCAATTTCAGGCATGGATTAAGACCGTCATGGTCAGGCTGATCAAGCATCCGCAAGATCGGTAACCACCAGGAGATTGGCCTAGCGATTGCATTGGCGCAACGTACACTGCACGTTGTAGACAAATCGTCAAGTTCGACCTCCACTAAATCGATTTATCTCATCTCATCGAATGATTGGGCCTTTGCCCCTATCAGTGTGGCTCATGGATGCCCTGCCATCTGCCTCCACTACCACACTCAGGGTAGTCGTCCATTGACGGCAAACACAACCCTTCATTCCAGTAGAATCTGAAGAACTCACAATTCTAGTGGGGTTGAATCATGAATAATCATGATCGTTCTCGCTGTCCATCCTTTCTCTTGATTTTGTTTCATACTTTCTAATTAGACATGAGGAGGTGATGCTACTGCTGGCTTGCCTACTCTTCTTCGAGTGTCGGTCATCATCTTGGTGTGTATGCACTATGTTGACAAGGAAAGGGTGGCTGTCGATGTTCATCGACTTCTTCCCATCATCGAACTTGATTCGGCCTTTCTCCATGACCGATTGGATCTGTTGCCTAAACACATTGCATTCGTCAGTGTGGTGAGACGAGGAGTTATGCCACTTATAGTATTTCTTGTTCAATTCATCGATGGGCAGTATCACGTGGTTAGGTGGCAATTGGATCTGCTTTTCCTTGAGCAATAGGTCGAATATCCTATGGGCCTTACTGATGTCGAAATCATACATCTTTTCTTTATCAACCGACTTTATCCACGAGCATGCAATCTACTTTTTTAGGTCCATTCGGCCAAGCCGACCACTGCATCAGACTATCCTCATCGGAGTCCGAATGGAGCGCGTGAATGTATGCCACCTTCTTCTGATACCTATTCCTTTTGGCCTCTTGGAATCGGCTTTCATAGGCTGATACCCGTTGTACCAGGTGTGATAGGCTCTCAAACTCCTACAATGAAAACATTTCCTTTATTGGGTTCAGGAGCCCCTGGAATACTAACTCAGCCAATTGCGCATCGCTGAAGTTCGGGCTATAGCACCTACTTCTCACGTCATGGAACCTTTGTGCATAATCTTGCACCGACTCATCCATCTTCTGCTATACTACCATTAAGTCGGTAAGATTCATCTTATGTATGCTGGCGAAGAAATACTTGTAAAACTTCTTCTCCATATCTGTCCATCCTCTAACAGAGTTCACCAACAGTGACGAGAACCAGGCAAAAGCTATCCTTGATAATGACAGTGGGAAGAACCTGACTTTGAGTGCTTCCTCGGCCGATGCATCACCGCACTGGGCGAGAAAACATCTAATGTGCTCGATCGTGGAGACCGAGTCTTGCCCCAAGATATTGGTGAAGTCAGGGATCTTGTATCGATTTGGCAGTAGCACGCGATTGAACCACTATGGGTATAGTCGTCGATACACGTAGGTCTGATCTTTAGTCTTGAGCCCAAACTGGTCCTGAATCACCTCGGTAATGTGGTTCACCCAATCATCTTCCTGCTAGTTTGGCGCGGGGTATCGATCAGTCATTGGAGACTCCTGATACTGATCCATCCGAACAATGTTGTATCTATGTTATTCATTGGAGTAGGACAGTACTTCAGAGTATGCGGTCTGATGGTACCCATGTGGAATGCCATCGGGTGCCCCCTTAGTGGCACAAGGTAAGGCAACATGTTCCTAGAAATTCCATATGTAGGTTGGGGCACCTCTTGTCTGATCGGCCCTTGCAGCACGGCCGAAGATTGGGAGGGTGGCGTACCCCTACCGATGGGATACATATTCTAGGATAGGTCCTGTCTACCTAGCCCTTGGAGCGTGGGGGTAGGTAACGGGGCCATCATGTCAATATCTTGGTCAAACGAAGTGTTCGGTGGACCCTGCCTCATCAGCCCTTATGGTGGTGGCATCGACCAAGTATGTTAAGGGTTTTGCAACAGACGAGGAGGATTGGTTGGGAAATACACCGGCCTTCTGTTGGTTCTTGAGCAATCGTTACTTCAACAGTCTTCTTGATCAACCCGTGCAAGGTATTAACCAACACCTCAAACTGATTGATGAGAGCGTGATGTAGAGCATTGTCGATGGCTTCCTGAAAACTGACCCACGGACTCTCGACCCATTGAGGGATCTCACTAGTCCCGGCTGGTTTTGGCAACTGACTCCTCTAGACAGGGCCAGATCGAGTCATGCTGAAAGTTTCGTGGTACAATCTCTTGTAGTTTTCCACGTGATCTTGTACCTCTACTCTATATTCGTTGGTCAATGCGTCCATGGTGATCGGAATGATGTTATTGTTGTCAACTTCGCCCATCATGGATGAATGGTCTGGAGAATGTCCCATTGGGGGTGCCAACAAGCATGTTGGTGTCTTTTTTGGTCACACGCATGGCTTGGGAGATCTGCTTAACTCTAGTTCATGTCCTATAATCTTAGAAGAAAAAGAAGGTTTTGAGTGTTCCAATCAGTTTGACCCTGCAACTGATAAGGAATCATAAAGAATAATGTTAGTAGCAACGCCTATCGGCTATCGAGCCAATGACTATAGTGAGAATAAAATAACTAGGAATAAACGCGTCGATCAGCCATAGGGTCGATGGCCATGCCCACACTATCAGGCTGAACACGCTATTGAGGAGCCATGTTGAAGAGCATGGGCCTCATGGATCCAGAAGTGATGAGTGATTGTTAACAAAAGTCAAAGAGGACACGAAGAGAAGAGAAGACCTGTTGTGTCTGGGCCGCATGTGACTCAGGTACACGGGCAGCGAGTGACTGTCGGGCAGAGGGGCCGCGAAGTAAGGCTAGCCAATCCGAGTACATGGGCTAGGAGCAGCAGAGGATCCACTGGGCTGTTGACTAGGATTGACTCAGGTACATGGGTGGCAAGCGATTGCCAGGCTGAGGGAGCTCCGGAATTGGGTCAGCCCAATCCGGGTACCTGGTGTGAAGACGGTGGACGCTTTGTCAGTTTCGGCGCAAAATTGACCACTGATCTCGGATCTGACCGTTCTGAGGTGAAGCCGTAGCTACTACGAAAGCTCCGCATCAGGACAAGTTATCTTTATTTAGTTTTTTACTATTTTGCCTTTAGGCCCACAGTCTGTCAATCGAGTCTGTAAAAAACCCTAAGGGCATTTCGGTCTTTTCCATTTTTATTTCAGCGTCTGTAAAAACCCTAGGGGTATTTTTGCATTTTCCCATTTATTGGGCTGCCCATAAATACGACCCCAATCCCTAAGGTTAGGGTTACCCATTCTGAAATTAACTTTAATCCCACTAAAGTTTGGGTCACTTTTCTGGCTTTCCTCATTCATCTTCCTATGAGCGCTGCCGCTTTCGTGTGTTTTTCTGTTCTTCACAAGTTCAATAGGATTTGCGTCGTTGGCACATCGAGAAGTCGCTGAATTAGGTTTTATTCTTCCATTCTCAGCCATCGGACGTCACGCTGTAGATTTGTTTACTGTTGCCTCGTTTTACGTGCCTAGTTTGTTCATCTGTTCTGAGATTTCCGTCGCCGCATGTGTTTTCTCTTTCCCTTCGTGCGTTTGTTCTCCGGTTGCTGGTTTTTATTGGGTAGATAGCACAGCTAGCCTACAACAAGGCAGTAGCATAGTCTAGCCGTAAGCATTTCACTAGGCAGTAGCTAGCTAATGCATCCGCAGCGGCTAGGCAGTACCCTACGGCTAGCAGTTTGGCCAGTAGCAGCTGCATGCATTTAATCTCCTACGCAAGCAAGTGTAGCAGTGAATAGGCAGGCAGCTAGCTCTGTAGAAGCTAGGCTCTGCACAACATCTAGGCAACGGGATGCTTGTTTCTCGCGCACAGCAGGATTCTCCAGGGAGTTGCTGATTTATTTTGTTGTTTATTGATGTTCGATGCAAAACAAAGCTAGCAGTGATAGGCTTGCAGGCAGCTAGGTCCTAGCCTACGTTCGAGAGAAGGCTTGCGTGTTCTTTGTTGTAATAGCGTGTGAGAGTGTTTTGCATTCGAGTGGCTTGAGCATTTTTGCAACCGAGTGACAGTATGCAGTGTTGGAGGGATCAAATCGAAGCATGCTTCGCTGTGTTGTCTAGCTCCGTCACGCAGATTTCGGACAGGCTTCGTCAACTACCGAAGCAGGCTTCGGCACACCAAATCTCAGGCTTCGCTTCCGAAGTGTGAGTGCTTCAGAGTCTGTAGCTCAGCCTTCGGACAAGCTTCGACGTACATGACTACAGCCTTTGCATGATGACTTCGAAGCAGACTTCGGCAGTCTGCTAAGCAGACTTTGACATGGTCACAACAGGCTTCGGTACTGCGTGTTCAAAGCAGGCTTCGTCAATTATCAAACAGGAGACAAATCTGAACAGTAAACTTTCTTCTCTTTTTACGAGCACTTAAATTAAATGCCTGTGATTATTTACTTTCATGAAGCTTGAAATGTCCATGTTTTAAATGCTCTACTGATCTGCCTATAAGCACTATTTTGGTGTCTTTATTTCTAGGACACCGGTCGTTTTTAGGCTAGACTATTTTTGGCTTTTGTAATTTGTCTTGTATCTGCTGGTTGTTTGTTGAGGTGCGTTGGGTGTCGGGAGAAGGCCATTGATTCACAAGAATTTTTTTAGGTGGCCATTCACCCCCCCTCTGGTCGCTACTTTCGGTCCTACAAGTGGTATCAGAGCCTGGTTAGGGTTTTTCCATACCTTAATCGGTTCTAAACCCAGGTAGTGATCATGACTTCTTCTGGAAAGGTCCCGTCCCTAGAAGCTTTTGGCTATACTTATTGGAAGACTCACATGCGATCCTATCTCATGAGCTAGAGCTCGGACATTTGGGACGTTTGTGTTCACGCTACTTTCACCATATTGCCTGTTGTTGAGTGTACATCCCCCGAGATAATCGCCCAACATAAGAACAACAACAAAGCGGTGAATATTTTGTTTTCTGGTTTAGGTCCCACTGAGTTTGAGCGTGTGAGCCATCTCAGCATTGCTAGAGAGATCTGGGCTACCCTCCAGGCACACCATGAGGGGACAGCCTAGGTCAAGGCTCGGCTCTATCAGACCTAACGGCATGAATATGAAAATTTCACACAGAAGCCAGGTGAATCTGTTGAAACCTTGTTTGGTCGTTTTCAATCGATCATCAACAAGCTTCGGGCCAACAAGGCTGAGGGAGTTCAGCTGGTCTCAGATCATGAGCACACACTCAAGGTTCTTCATACGTTGGACCCTAAGATCTGGGAGATCAAGGTATCCTCTATCATTGAGAGCACCTCTTATGATACCTTGACAATTTCAGAGTTGTTCAGCAAGCTCAAGGCCACAGAGGTTGATATCCAGTTGAGATCAAATCTCACTGGCTCTGGATTAAAAACCCTGGCCCTTGCGACTCCTTCTGCTGACTCTTCTTCTGTGAGCTGTGCTAGGTTCTCCTTGATGTCTATCACTGAGGACCATCTTGAGTCGCTAGGAGATGATGATCTATGTCTATTTAACAACTGAGTGCATCGTATCTATGATAAGCGAATGTTCAAAATACACGGCACAAAATCTGGATGCTTTGAGTGTGGTGATCCAGGTAATTTCATCGCCGACTGCCCCAAGCGCAATGGTCACAAGAAGGGTACCGGTGGTTGCTCCTACGACTCCAGCAAGCACGATAGCTCCACCTTCACCAAGGACAAGCCCAACACAAGATTCTTCTAAAATTCCCTGAAGGACTACCAGCGCGAGAACAAGAAGCGATACAAGGCCTTCTTCGCCGAGATGGAGAGAAGCTACTCCAAGCGGTCTTCGTCTTCTTCCTCTTCATTAAGCTCAAGCGATGAGGAGATCGTGATCAGGAAGGGGAAGGACAAGGACGATCCGGCGGGCCTCTGCTTCATGGCCTTCGGGGATAAGCCGAAGAGCCGCTCACATCACCGCCGAAGATATCGCAAGACCTTCTGTTCAATAGCTCTTAGGGATAAGAAAGAGAAGGGATCCCCCGACAACTCTGATGACGACGATGAAAAGATATCCTCCTATGAACAAGAAGTCGTTGATTTACTTGAAGAGAACCGTCAGGAGTTGAGATATCGGGAGAAACTGCTTAGAGGGGCTAAGAAGAGGATAGATGAGCTTGAGAGTGAGCTTGCCGTGGCCAACGGCAGGATTGAGAGTCTATCTTCTTCCCCTTGCTTGGGTGGTAGTAGTGAGTGCCCAAACTGTGAGGTGTTACTGTGTGACCTGATGACTCTGAAGTCCAGGTACACAGAGAGGGTAGATGAGAGGGACGCTTTGGCCACTGAGCTTGAGAGCGCTCAGCTGGAGCTGAAAGATGCTCATGCCACTGTCGTCGTGCCCTGTGTAGACTGCCCATCACATCTAGCTAGTTTAGCTGAGCTGAAAGCCAAGCGTGATGAGCAGTTGGGCGAGTTGGAGAGAGTCAGTGCTGAACTGGAGCATACTAGGCTAGAGCTTGAGACACTGTCAGTTCCACCCAATGTTTGTGAGAACTGCTTGTCTCTTAGATTGGAGTTGATCAAGCTGAAAGGTGAGAAGTCTGTCCAAGTCGATAGAGAGTGTGAGACCTGCTTGTCTTAGGTGGAGGTACTAGCCTCCTTGAGAGAGGAGCTAGCTGATGTTCAGAGTGAGAACTTTTACCTCCGTTAGATCCTAAGTTGGGTGAGTGCCAAAGAGCCACAACTCATCATGATGATCCAACAGTTCAAGAGGCATGATGGGTTTGGGGTAGGTTACACCTATATCAAGGCTGATTTTGAGAGTGCCATTAGCCGGGTAGTGGAGTGGAGTAAGATGACTCCTGAACAGAGATATCCCAAGACTCACTCCACTGAGTCTTTCCAAGCTAGTCAGCCCAAGGATGGAGTGTTCCAAGAACAACCTAAAGCTCCACCTAAGAAGCTCATCTAGGTTCCAAAGCCCAAACATCTCCACACTTCTCTAGACTCTCTACCTAGACCCTCTCACACCAAAGAGTCTACACCCAACACCACCAAGCCCAAGAACCCCAAGCCTCAACCACATCCTAAGAAGCCTACCTATCACTGTGAGTATTGTCAGAGAGATGGGCATCTTGAGGAGTTTTGCTTCAGGAGGAAGCGGGTTGAGAGAGTAGAGAGAGCTTGTGGTGGGCAGGAGTAGTTCTACCAGCAGGGTGGTAGACTGAGAGTCCCTCGATGCGGGGAGAGGCTAGAGGCTAGGCCGCGTCGTGTAGGTGGTGGTAGAGGTGACAGCTTTCATGCCCGTGCTCTGGAGGGTGGTGTTCGCTCCGGTAGAGCTGAGTCGTTCTAGATACGACTCTGGACCTCATGGCCGAGACTTTAGGCAGAACCGAGGACCACGCTTTGAGCCGCGCTTTGGTCCAGACTCTTATGATTCTTTCTGCTTTCCTTCTTTTGAGCAGATGACTCGACACTGGTTTAGCTCTTTTGCTAAACCTGGTGCCGGACCATTTGCTCCCACTTACGACCACTGATCGTGCAGGATCGAGGACTGGAGGACATGTGGATCATGGATTCAGGATGCTCTCGCTACATGATGGGACATCGTAGATAGTTCTCCAGCCTCACTGTCCCGAGCTCCAAAGAATATATCACTTTTGGGAACAATCGTCAAGGGAAGGTACACGACATTGGCTCAATTCGCATCTCTGGCCATTTCTCTTTGAAGAATGTTGCTTTAGTCGGAAACTTGAATTTCAATTTGATTTCTGTTTCGCAACTTCTTGGGGATGGTTTGGAGGTTCGATTTAAGAAGGGCATGTCTTCTGTGGTTGATTCTAGAGGATCTTTGGTTTGCCAGATCTTACCCTTCGGTAAGATTTTTTGGATTGATTTCTCTAGTTCTTTTGGCCCTTCTCGCTGTTTGATTGTTGGATCCTCCTCTGAGCTCTAGAAGTGGCATAGTAGGTTAGGCCATTTGAGCTTTGATCTGCTAGTCAGATTGAGCTCTATGGACCTCATCCGAGGATTGCCCAAACATAAGACTGAAAAGGATCTAGTTTGCCATCCCTATCATCACGGGAAAATGGTTGCCGCTTCTCATGCACCTGTGACTCAGGTGATGACTTCATACCCGGGAGAGCTGTTACACATGGACACTGTTGGTCCAGCTCGGGTACGCTCAGTCAGTGGGAAGTGTTACGCGCTTTTGATAGTTGACGATTTTTCTCAATTCTCGTGGGTTTTCTTCTTGGAGACTAAGGATGAGACTTTTCAGTTTGTTCATGACCTAATTTTGAAGCTGAAGAACGAGAACAATGGTCGGATGCGAGCAATTCGCTTTGACAATGGCTCTGAGTTCAAGAACTCTCAGTTTGTCAGCTTCTGTAGTGATCAGGGTCTTGATCATCAGTTTTCTGCTCCTTACACTCCCCCACAGAACGACGTTGTGGAACGAAAGAACCGCACGCTAGTCGAGATGGCCAGGATGATGCTCGATGAGCATAGGACTCCTAGGCGCTTTTGGCCTGAAGCCATGAACACGGCTTGCTATCTAGCCAACCGCATTTTTCTTAGAGCTTACTTAGGTAAGACTTCATATGAGTTGCGGTTTGGCAGACAGCCCAAGGTGAATCACTTGCAAGCATTTGGTTGCGAGTGCTTTGTGCTCAAGAAGGGAGGGCATTTGGACAAGTTTGAGTCTCGTTGCTGGGATGGAGTCTTTCTTGGTTATGATTTGCATTCTCAAGGCTTCCGTGTTTGGAACCTCGACTCCCAGCAGCTTATCGAGACTTGCGAGGTTTATTTTGATGAGTCGTTGCCTTCATTGACTCCTTCTTTTGAGCTTTCTGGAGATGATGAGCTTGGAGAGTCCATCTTTGAGGAAGATGAAGACATTTCAGCTGTTAATGATGGTGTTGACATGGAAATGAGCCCCCGCACTTGGGTCAGTTCGACGATCCAAAAGTGCACGGATGCTTAGAGACAAGCCTAAGCGTGACGTAGCACCGACGCCGCGTTCTGACTACCCTTAATAGTGATAAGGGGGGTGGAGTCGCCAGGCAACCAGATTACACAAAATAATATAATTAGCCGAATGAGATAGATTAAACAGAATAAAATCAACAAACCAGTCGGAGCCCGCCTGGTTCGAAGTCTGGTGCGAAGGGGTCACCGAAGGGTACCTTCGGCGTCTAGTGCGAAGTACTCCACCGAAGGGTGCTTCGGCGTTCGGACTGATCCGACCGAAGATGGACTCCGAACGGATCTGCACGCGGTGATCACCTCCGAATAGTGGGGTTCGGCGTGAGATCTCCGATACAGCAAATTACAGAACAACAACGCGAGGGCCACACGCGAGTGCAACTTCGTCCAGTGCGGATGCCTGTCGTGACGAAGTATGTTGGTGGAGCTTGTTGTCGAAGCCTGCGGTCTTGTTGAAGGGTGTCCTGGGGACCTCCGGAAACGATTTCTCAGCTCCGGACACCTCTGCCGAAGGGGCTCCGAACATGCAAACCTGCAACAGAGATGATACAAAGTACCAAATCGCCCTGAGGACCGAATTTTACTAAGTGTTGCACTAGTAGCGAAGGAAGCAATATATTACGCAGATTAGCGGATACTTCACAGGCGAAGTAACAAGGTGATAGCAATCTATTACGTAGATTAACGGATACTTCATAGGCGAAGTAACAACGATTACCACTGTTCCGTAGTGGTGGACGGAGGGCTTCCACGCAAACCCACGAAGAGGTACAGGAAAATAAAGGTAAAGTAAATACGATCAAAGCATGGGCTTTGGTTTGGTTTGAGTTGGGGGGCTCTCCACGCCGGCCATGCCTCTCTATTTATAGGGGGTTATCTCCTAATCTAATCTGCTATTAATCCGGCCAAATTGAGATAGAGATTGAGCTAGAAACGCGTCCAACTCTATCTCTACTAAGGTGGGCTTCGGCCAGGCCCGTCGAGGCCCACTCCTCGGGCCAAAGCTTTGGTAGCGTGGGCTTCGCCAGGCCCGTCGAGGCTTGCTCCTCGGGCCGAAGCTTCGGTAGCGTGGGCTTCGGCCTGGCCCATCGAGGCTTCCGAAGTTTCGGTAGCGTGGGCCTCCGAAGGCTTCCTGGCCAAAGCCCATGGGCTGGCTAGAGGCTTTCGGAGCCCATAGCTTGATGGACTTCGGCCCTGTAGGGCTTCAGACAGACCCTGGACATGTGTACTTTTGGCTCAAATTATCAAAAATTGATATTTTGACAATCTAGCCATTAATGCCATTTTTGCTATCAACACATGCCCCCTGCCTTTCAGTGAACTAGTGAACTAAAAGCACAACGAGCTGAATATGATACCATTTGTATCGACTTTCCGACACCCTTACGACGTTTGCCACATACTTGGGAAATATCTTTTCAAGTATCTACCATTCAAAGCTCTTCGAAACCGCTCTCCCTGTAGGGATTCCAACACGTATGTGTTGCCGGGAGCGATTTCGGTTACCTTAAAAGGACCTTCCCAACTAGGTGACCATTTGCCAAATTTGGGACTCTTCGTGCCCAAAGGCAAAATCGTCTTCCATACCAAGTCTCCTATTTGAAATGATTTTGGTTTAACCTTCTTATTGTAGGCTTTAGCTACTCTCTTCTTGTCTACTTCTATGGCTTCTAAAGCCCTTAGTCTCTTATCGGTCACATCCTCCAGATTATCTTTTAGAAGAGCCTCATACTCATCAACCGATAAGCCATCTTGCTTTAACACTCTTAAGGAGTCGAGATCTACCTCTACAGGCAGAACGGCCTCTTGTCCATATACCAACTCATATGGACTGACCTTGGTGGCACCATGCCTTGCAATCCTACAAGCCCATAATGCCTCGGAAAGCACTTCATGCCACCTTTTAGGAAACTCTTCAATTTTCTTCTTAATAAGCTTAATCACGGTTTTATTACTAGACTCGGCCTGACCATTGGCCTGAGCATAGTAAGGCGAATAGTTTATCAACTTAATGCCATAGTATTCGGCGAAGTCCCTTACTTCTTTAGAGACAAATGAACTACCTTGATCCGTAGTAAGAGTTTGAGGGATGCCAAATCTATGTATGATGTGCTTTAAAATAAAATCGCGTACCTCATTATGAGTCATGTTCTTGAGAGGTACGACCTCGGTCCATTTGGTGAAGTAATCTGTCGCCAACAACACGGACCGATGCCCCTTTGAGGAAGGAGGGTAGATCTGGACGATGAAGTCTAAACCCCAACCTCGAAACGGCCATGGCTTGACAATAGGATTGAGCAATGAGGTAGGAGCTAACTGGATGTTGCCAAACCTCTGACATGCCTCACACCCTCTGTAGTACTTGAAACAATCTTCAGTCATAGTCGGCCAATAAAAACCCGCTCTTTTGAGCATCCAACTCATCTTTTGGGCCGACTGATGAGTGCCGCAAAGCCCCTCATGGACTTCTCCTGTAGACACCTGGGACTGCTCATGGTCTAAACACTTCAACAGCACTCCGTCGATGGTTCGGAAATACAATGTGTCGTCTACCAACACGAATTTGAACGCTTGCCGCCGAACCTTCCGATCAACCTTTCGGCTAGGGTCTCTCAAATACTGGATGATTGGGACTCTCCAATCGCACTTACAGGTTTTAGAGGGCCTCGCTGGTCCATCTCCTAACAAAGTTTCTAAAATACTGACTTCAGGGTGCCCCCCGAGCCATTCCAGCTTCTACCGAAGCCTGGCCGAGGTGGCCGTTCGGAGTGTGCTGGGCCGAAGCCCTTCGAAGGGTTCGAACCCTGGGGAGCCTTCTCCGTCCGAGGGGCTTCGGACTATAGACTCCAGCGTGCCGAATCCCTTGGTGGGCGGGGCACTCCGATCCAGGGGCTTCGGCGTGCGGTGGCCTTCGGTGACCCGAGGGGTTCGACCCGAAGGTTGTGCCTGTCCAGCATCACTGGCTTCGGCAGTGAGACAAAACACCGGCTTCTCCAATACAGAAAATTTCCCTCTCCTGACTTGGTAGCCAGATGCTTGCTGAGCCAAATCATTGGTGACTGAATTGGATTCTCTTGACACGTGAGATATTTTGAAATCATCAAAAGTAGCAACTATGTCTAGACATTTGTCCAAGTAGCTATTCAGCAAGCCATTAAAGCATTGAGCATTCTTAGATACTTGTTGTACTACTAATAACGAATCACCATATGCATGAACATGCTTGGCGCCTATAGACTCTAGTAGTTCAAGACCTAGTAACAAAGCCTCGTATTCAGCTTGGTTATTAGTGGAAGAAAATTCTAGTCTTGCCGAGGTTTCAAAGCGCATACCACTAGGTGATATGAGAACCACTCCAATACCTTGGCCACTCTTGCAAGCCGAACCATCAAAATAGATTTTCCATGGTACTACCTCAACTAGAGTAATAGCATCACTCCAGCTAATGTCTATGTGATGATCAACTATAAAGTTGGCCACGACTTGGCCTTTCATCGCTCTTAGGGGCTCGTAGGCCAAATCGTACTCAATCAACGCGTAAGCCCATTTTCCGATTCTCCCACTTAGAATCGGCTTCTGTAACATGTGCTTTATAACATCGGTTTGGCAAATGACGACACATGTGGTGGGGAGAAGATAATGGCGTAACTTGGTGCATGCGTAATAAAGTGATAAACATAATCGCTCCACAAATGCATACCTGGTTTTGGCGTCCAGTAGGCGGCGGCTCAAGAATGTGATGATGTACTCCTTTCCCTCTACCTCCTGGGTTAGCACGGCTCCAATTATGCCATCTTCAGCGGCGATGTATAGCTGAAACGGAATCCCGACATTGGGTGCTCTCACCACGGGCGGTGATGACAAGCACTCCTTGATTTTTTTCCAAAGCACTTTGCTGGCTTGCCCCCCAAGCGAACCCGACTTCGTTTTTTAGCCGGAGTATGGGGTCAAAGGCATCAATCTTGCCAGACAAGTTGGATATAAAGCGACACAAATAGTTTAACTTGCCTAGCAACTTTTGCACATCCTTCTTGCATGTCGGTGCTGCAACGTTTCTAATCTTTTCAAGTCTCTTAGGATCAATTTCTATGCCTCTCTCATGAATCATGAAACCTAAGAACTTACCCACCGACACACCAAAAGCACACTTGAGTGGGTTCATCTTCAACCCGTACCTTGTGTCCTAAAGCATCGTTGATCAGCATGTCAGCTATTGGCATTGGATACTTGTCCTTCGGAGTGGCTCTATTTAGATCCCGGAAATCAATGCATACTCGGATCTTTCCGCTCCCTTTCTTCTCTACAGGCACAATGTTAGCAACCCATTCCGCATACCTGCACGGCCTAATAAATTCAGCCTTGAGTAGTCGCTCCACTTCTTCTTTAACTTGGTCATAGACGGCCGAATTAAAGCGACGGGGAGGCTGCTTATAAGGCCTAAATCCGGACTTGATGGGTAACCGATGTTCCACGAGCTCGCGGCTTAGCCCTGGCATTTCGCTATACTCCCATGCGAAAAAATCGACATACGACCGAAGTAACTTTATTACTTCAGCCTTTTCATCGGACTATAAATGTTGGTTTACAAAAGTCAGCCTTGGGATGCTACCATTACCTATATCAACTTCCTCTAAGGGATCGGCCGACGCAAAACCTTGTCCTAATTTTTCTACTTCGCTAAAGTCCTCGATGGCTTCGGCAATACCGTCTTTATTAAACCGATATTGCTCCACGCAAGACTTTAGCCAATCTAGATTATTCTTGCTAGACATGACTATTAATACAAAAATAGCTGTGCTACTCCAGCCGGCTTTACAGACACTAGTACAAACCGCCCTCCGGATACACAAACAAAGTCGTAATCCGAAAGATCTCTACCTGATAGACACTCTACTTTGTTATGGATGGCGTCGACTAACACATCGGCCAATGCTACTTGGGCTGAAGTATCCGCGGGGATGACTTCTATCTCATCGCCGTCCCACTGTATTAGGCACTGGTGTAGAGTAGAAGGGATGCAACAGTTCGTGTGAATACAGTCGCGCCCGAGTAACATGCTATAGTTACCTTGTACGTCAACGACGAAGAACGCTGTTGGCAACGTCTTGTTGCCCACCGTCAACTCCATAGAGAGTACTCCCTTGGCCTCAGAGCTCTCGCTGTTGAAGCCGTTGAGCATCAAGTTAGTCTTCTTTAGGTCGTCCTCGCCCTGCCAAGTTTCTTCAACAATGAATAAGGTATTAGGTTAACAGTGGCGTCGCCGTCGACGAGCATCCGGGAAATCGGCTTCCCATCGATGTGACCCCTGACATAGAGGGGCTTTAGATGGTGAGCCAAGTCCTCGGGCTTCTCGAAGATGGCGTTGCATGGACTGAGGTTCAATTGAGCGACCTCGGCCTTGTCTCGTGGTAGGGCAAACTCGGCAAGTAATGTGATGATGTTGATGTCCATCGCCTGAGGTGTGGGCCCCTCAGAGATGGGTGAGTAATCGTCGTCGAGCATGTCGTCATCGTCATCGCTCGGGCTCGGAGCCGGGTTGGTTATCTCAACCGGCTTCTCTTTCCATACCTGCTTCGTGGCTGGACGAGGGCGGATCTCTTCGAAGATAGCGTCGCGCTCGGCCTCAGCTTTCTTCTCACGCATCTCCTGTGCCCACAGCCTTTGTAGGATTCTCTTCTGTGACTTGGACATGCCCGGAGGAGCCCAAGATGGCTGCGGCTTGGAGCTTGGAGCTACTGTTCGACTTTTGTTAATTCCGGCTGAAGTGGTACTATGCCCTTCGGCCTTGGGCACCCTGAGTTCGAAGGGGGCTTCGCTGCGAACCCTGTCGAATGGACCGGCCTTGCTTGGCCGATCGAACCAAACTTCGGCGCAGAGCTCAGCCGAAGCATGAGGCTTACCTCCGTCGGACCTCGGCGACAAAGTCTTCAGGATTGGGACTTCCTGAGACCCAACCCTAATGACTATGGCTTCAGACTCCCTGACTTCGGCCTCCGTGTGCTCGCACTCTTTGGCTTCACTCTGCACAGTTCGGTTTGGAGGTACCACAGATAGTCTGTGGATGATGCCCCCCTCCGCTGCATCTGTTTGCCCCTGCCATCCATAATACTCTGAAGGAAAACAAGGCATAGTGTTAGTCTGCGGAGGGTACCCTGACCCAGATACGTACGGAGCCCACGGGGTCCCCGCCCAGTCATACGGCGGAGGCATCGGAGGCTCAAGCGGCCTCGCCCACTGTGAGCCGAACCCGTTACTTGGAGAGGGGGTTCAGCCAAGTCAAAGGTGTCTCAGACCACACCAGCGAAGGGTCCTACTAGGCCGGAGGTACGTTTGGCTAGTGTGGGCCGAAGCCTCCCATCAGGGACGTCCAACATGGTGCGAGGTTCGGCCATTGGGGGCCAAAGTTGTCACATGGGGAACCCAACCACTGGGGTTCGAAGTTGTCGTATGGGGGGTTTGGCCATTGTGGCTTGGAACCACCATCTGGAGCATCAGGCCACTGTGTCCCGAAGCCATCATGCGAAGGGTTTGCCTGCTTCGGTCTGAAGCCACCCTTCGAGAGTCTTGGACCCTTCAGTTGTTTTAACCTGGCGTGCAGACCTACCTCTTTGGCCCTCATCTGATGCTTGTTCAATAGCATGTTATATGTTACCTTCGGCCTCTTGCGAGCCTTTGCCGAAGGGGCATTGATGTTCTGTTTCCACACTCCTACCTCGGGGTTCTTTGGCACGAGTGTGCGAGTGCGCGGTTCCCCAATAATTACATCCTTCCCTTTAGCTGTCTCGACCTGTTCTGGCTGAGTCAACACCTTCTTTTCGCTGAGGTCGACGGCCTTGACTGGAAAAGGATCTTTATCTAGCTTCATCTTTGGATCATGGTCTATCTTCAATCGTCCTTCTTCTATGGCCGATTGTATCTGCCGTCGAAAAACATTGCAATCATTAGTATTATGCCAATGTGATCATGCCACTTACAGTATGGATGCTTCTTTAACTCGTCGGTAGATGGAATGACTTGACCCTTAGGTAACCTAAGAAGCTGACTTTTTAAGAGAAAATCAAATATTTTATCACATTTAGTTATATCAAACGAATACTTGACCTCACTAAGACTATTCTTTGCGGGGGATGGTCGTAACTCGGAGCAAGTGACAAGTTTATTTTTAGTGTTCCAAACCCATTCGGCCGCGTACATGTCGGTCGAATCCTCCTCTTCTGACTCCTCTTCATTAGAGCGTTCCATGATGTGAATTTCGGCCCTAGGCTTGCTAAACGTCTTGATAAATTTCTTATCTTTGGCTCGGCCTTCTTGGACTAGAGCCTGCTGTAGAACTTGGCTAACTTCTAAAAAGTTATGGTTATCTAACCTTTCTTTAAGTTCGGAGCGCAACCCGTTAAAAGCTAATTCCGCCAAGTCTCTTTCTGAGATATTAAGGCTAAAACATCGGTTTCTAGTATCCCTGAAACGCTTGATATACTCAGAGGCGTTCTCACCAGATTTCTGCTTAACCGATGTCAAATGTGAAAGCCTAAGTTCTGTCTCACCCGTGTAGAAATAATCATGGAATTTCTGCTCTAAATCGTCCCACGTGTGGATGGAGTTCGGCGGGAGCGCCGAAAACCAAGTGAAAGCAGTGCCGGATAGCGAGAGAGAAAATAGTCTAACCTTTAGGGCATCTATCCCGCTAACCTCTCCACATTGTGCCAAAAATTGACTAACGTGCTCTAGTGTGGTCTTGCTACCCTCGCCATCGAATTTAGTGAACTCAGGGATCCTATAGCCGTGGGGGTAGGGTACTGTATCAAGATGATCGGGGTATGGTTTATGGTAAACCCTAACCCGTCCCTTAGGCACGAAGCTGGCACACTCCCTAAATAGTGCGTGGACCCGCTCATCTATATCATCTTGGTACATTGCTTGTGCGTGCCTCTCATGCGGGGGCGCGACACGTGGTGGGATATCGGCGTGTCGGCCGTGTGCTTCTTCCCTATGTGCTATTTGTATAACGTGCTCATGTCTGGGCGTCTGCGCATGTGGTGCGGGTAGCGTGGGTATTGGCACAGGCGGTGGTGCGTGGTATGCAGTGTTAATTTGACCGTAGGTATAATGATTGGTCTCGACCATAAGTGGTGAGGCCGGAGACATGACTGTGCCAGCACCGTCGTTAATCCTACTGTATACGTGGGTTGTCGGAGGTGTGCTAGCAATAGGAACCGAGGGTACGGCCTCAGTAAAGCCGAACCTTCTAAGAGTCGCCTCTACTTGTGAGCTGACTGCCGAATCTAAACGGTTGGCTAGCGAAGCGCTAACGGCTTGATCTACTGATGCGGATATTTTTTGCTCAATTTCTAAAGAAGATAAACGAGGTGATACAGGTGTTACCTGGACCTGAGCGAGGTTGGGTGTGACGATGTCACGCTTGATGAAGCCTGCGCGTGTCTTGATGTAGCCTCCAAGCATCATGTCTTGGAGCGCCTTCAACTTTGCCTCGATCTCTGCTCGGTCTGCGGCGGGGATATCTTCAAGTGTAGGTGACAATATGTTGCGGTTGTCGATATCCGCGCCTCCTATTGCATCCATCGGCAGTGTAGACGTAGTAGTCAAAGTAGAGGTACCAATGGTCGATGTAGATGTACTCATCATGTTGGCGTAGCTCTTCCCCAGCGGAGTCACCAAAAAGTGTGTTGACACGGAAACGTGCCCCCGCACTTGGGTCAGTTCGACGATCCAAAAGTGCACGAATACTTAGGGACAAGCCTAAGTGTGATGTGGCACCGAAGCCGCGTTCCGACTACCCTTAATAGTGATAAGGGGGTGGAGTCGCCAGGCAACCAGATTACACAAAATAATCCAATTAGCCGAATGAGATAGATTAAACATAATAAAATCAACAAACCAGTCGGAGCCCGCCTGGTTCGAAGTCTGGTGCGAAGAACTCCGCCGAAGGGTGCTTCGGCGTTCGGACTAATCCAGCCGAAGATGGACTCCGAACGGATCTGGATACGGTGATCACCTATGAATAGTGGGGTTCGGCGTGAGATCTCCGATACAGCAAATTACAGAATAGCGACGCGAGGGCCACGCGCGAGTGCAACTTCGTCCAGTGCGGAGTATGATCGTGGTGAAGCCTGTCGCGATGAAGTATGCTGGCGGAGCTTGTTGTCGAAGCCTGTGGTCTTGTCGAAGGGTGTCCTGGGGACCTCCGAAAACGATCTCTCAGCTCCGGACACCTCCGGCGAAGGGGCTCCAAACGTTCAAACCTGCAACAGAGATGATACAAAGTACCAACTCGGCCTAAGGACCGAATTTTACTAAGTGTTGCACTAGTAGCGAAGGTAGCAATCTATTACGTAGATTAGTGGATACTTCACAGGCGAAGTAACAAGGCGATAACAATCTATTACGTAGATTAATGGATACTTCACAGGCGAAGTAACAAGGATTACCATTGTTCCGTAGTGGCGGACGGAGGGCTTCCAGGCAAACCCACGAAGAGGTATAGGAAAATAAAGGTAAAGTAAATACGATCAAAGCATGGGCTTTGGTTTGGTTTGAGTTGGGAGGGCTCTCCACGCCGGCCATGCCTCTCTATTATAGGGGGTTAGCACCTAATCTAATCTGCTATTAATCCGGCCAGATAGAGATAGAGATTGAGCTGGAAACGCGTCCAACTCTATCTCTGCCGAGGTGGGCTTTGGCCAGGCCCGTCGAGGCTTGCTCCTCGGGCCGAAGCTTCGGTAGCGTGGGATTCGGCCAGGCCCGTCGAGGCTTGCTCCTCGGGCCGAAGCTTTGGTAGCGTGGGATTTGGCCAGGCCCATCGAGGCTTCCGAAGTTTCGGCAGCGTGGGCCTCCGAAGGCTTCCTGGCCGAAGCCCATGGGCTGGCTAGAGGCTTTCGGAGCCCATAGCTTGATGGACTTCGGCCCTATAGGGCTTCGGACAGACCCTAGACATGTGTACTTTTGGCTCAAATTATCAAAAATTGATATTTTGACAATCTAGCCATTAATGCCATTTTTGCTATCAACAGATGGTGAGCCTTTTGCTCAGCCTGTAGACCCCACACCTTCTGAGATTTCAACTGAGGACGAGGGCGGACCTCTGATCACTTCTTCCACTTCGATCGAGCCCCCTCAGTCGAGTATAGAGGTGCCAGTTGCTGACTCCAGTGAGGTGACTTCAGATCACCTAGGATCCCAAACAGTTCAGCGTGATTACCCCTCAGAGCTCATCATCGGTGATCTTTCTGAGAGAACTTTGCGCTCTTCTATTGACTCACTTGCTGTGTTTGCTGAGTCTATGTTTGTCACATCTTTTGAGCCTAGAGATGTTTCTCATCCTCTTTCTAATTCAAATTGGATAAATGTTATGCAAGAAGAGCTTGAGAATTTTGTCCGTAATCTGGTTTGGACACTGGTTGAGCTGCCACCCGGATGCAACCCCATAGGCACCAAGTGGGTGTTCAAAAACTAGCAAGGAGACTTTTGACCCTGTTGCCCGCCTTGAGTCCATTCGTATTCTTTTAGCTTTTGCCGTTTCTAAGGGGTTTAAGCTTTTTCAAATGGATGTCAAGAGTGCTTTTCTGAACAGGTACATAGAGGAGGAGGTCTATGTTAGGCAGCCCCTCAGTTTTGAGAACCCTAAGTTTCCTCGACATGTTTTTAAGCTACAGAAAGCTTTATACGGTCTTAAGCAAGCCCCCAGGGCTTGGTATGACCGATTGAAGCAGTTTTTGTTGGGAAAGGGCTTTGTGATGGGTTTTGTGGGCAAAACTTTTTTCTTACTCAGAGATGGCTCAGACTTCTTGATTGCTCAGATTTACGTGGATGATATTATTTTTGGTGGTTCTACTGATGCGTTTGTGTCCAAGTTTTCTGAGCAGATGCACAGTGAGTTTAAGATGAGCCTCATGGGTGAGCTCAAGTACTTCTTGGGGCTCTAGATCAAGCAGACCAAGGATGACATCTTCATTCACCAGAGTAAGTACACGCGGGACATGCTGAAGAAATTTGACTTTGGTGGAGAGCTGAAGCCTTAGATGACCCCAATGGGTACATCCGGGGGCCTGGACAAGGATGAGAGAGGCGTCAAGGTAAGGATAACTTGGATTGGTGGAGAATCTCGACGTTGGCGATCCAAGGCTCCGGTCCGGCGGATCAAAACCTTGCAATCGTTACACCACTGTCTCCGTTGGTTATCAACCACGCAGGACGCGATTGACCTCGCCACGAAGGCTAATTCCTGCAAACGAACCCAAGAACACAAGAAAGAACAAGAAGGATACAAGTCGAATGCCAAATCACAGACAAACGATGAAAAGGTGAGGTTTCACAAACGCCGGTGCAGCAGCCAATCGGTCCGGTGCAAGGGGCAGGATCTAAACACACAAGTGTAGATGCAAACAAAGCAAAACCTAACCCTAAAGGCGGCTGGCGTGAGTATATAAGGCGTGGGCAGCCTGTGGAAGGCGTACAGACTCGGGCTGTGGGCTAGAATACGTACAGACTCGGACTATGGGCCAACACGGCCTAGTTTTGTCACGCAGGACTGTTTCAAACACACAGGTCTACTCGGCACTCCAAATGAGACGAAACCAATGGCAAACGATCCGTCCTCTCCTCAGCTTTCCAAAAAGTCCAAGAACGCATCAATCGGACTTGGTATGAGGAAGTTATGCCCATTTTGGTGCATGGTGGTTGATGTAGTCCGAACCAACGAATTCTTGACTTCAAATCATCCGTGCGACTCCGTCTTAAACTCCAACTCTTCTATTCCATCTCCCATGTTCCTCAGCAACAAAATATCACTAGTATTCAGTAGCATCCCATCCAAACAAATATTAACATAGTTGCTAAGGAAAGAATTAACCTCATGGTTCAAGCGACGGGCACGGGTGCGTGTGATTGGTCCTTGTAATTGAATTGTAAGTGGAGGCTCCATGTGTGTATCATGTGAAGTGATGTCCTCATCATCCTCCCCCTCTTGAATTGGAGTCGTCCTCGACTCAAGCTCATCGTCATCTCCCAAATAGCGCTTTAAATCTGAAATGTTAAATGTGGGACTAACCCCAAAAGCTGCAGGCAACTCAAGTTTATATGCATTATCATTTATCTTCTCAAGCACACGGAAAGGACCATCAGCACGGGGCATCAATTTAGACTTTCTCAAATCAGGAAAACGATCCTTGCGCAAGTGCAACCAAACAAGATCACCCGGTTCAAATGTTATCTCTTTTCTACCCTTACTACCATAAGCATGATATTTCTCATTCATTTTCTCTATGTTTGCTTTAGTAGTTTCATGCATCTTAAGCAATAATTCAGCACGTGTAGTAGCATCAAAATTCAATTTTTCAGATGGTGGCAATGGTAGCAAATCAATAGGAGCACGAGGATTAAAGCCATAGACCACTTGAAACGGACTTACCTTAGTAGTGGAGTGTACTGACCTATTATATGCAAACTCAATATGAGGTAGACACTCTTCCCAAAGCTTCAAGTTGGTCTTCAAAACAGCCCTCAACATGGTGGACAATGTGCGGTTGACGACCTCCGTTTGCCCATCCGTTTGGGGGTGACAAGTAGTAGAAAACAGCAGCTTCGTCCCCAACTTATGCCACAACGTCCTCCAAAAATGACTTAAAAATTTAGCATCACGATCTGAAACGATGGTATTGGGAACTCCATGCAAGCGTACGACCTCTCTGAAAAACAAATCAGCAACATTTGTAGCGTCGTCGCTCTTGTGACAAGGTATAAAATGCGCCATTTTAGAGAACCGATCTACCACCACAAAAATACTATCTCTCCCCCTCCTAGTTCTAGGTAATCCTAACACAAAATCCATAGAAATATCCTCCCAAGGTACACTAGGAACGGGCAGAGGCATATAAAGACCATGTGGGTTTAGACGGGACTTAGCTTTATTGCAAGTAGTGCATCGTGCCACATAGCGCTCAACATCTCGTCTCATCCTAGGCCAATAGAAGTGTGTGGACAGCACATCTTCGGTTTTCTTTGATCCAAAATGACCCATCAAACCACCACCATGTGCTTCCTGCAATAACAACAAGCGAAGAGAGCTAGCCAACACACATAACTTGTTAGCACAAAAAAGATATCCATTATTCAGCACATATTTGTTCCAAGCACGGTCATCTGTACAATTTGCAAAAGCATCTTTGAAGTCCAAATCAGTAGCATACATGTCCTTCAATGTTTCTAAACCAAAGATCTTATAATCAAGTTGAGAAAGCAATGTATAACGTCTAGATAAAGCATCGGCAATCACATTATCTTTCCCTTTCTTATGCTTAATGATATATGGAAAAGTCTCAATAAATTCTACCCATTTAGCATGTCGTTTATTCAGATTTGCTTGGAAGGCAAAGTGAGTAGCAAGGATTAGCGATAGTAATAACTGTTAAACCAAGTTCAATAAGTATTCCCTAGTACTCGTCAAAGTTGCTGACCTTAGTGATCCCAGTGTAAAAATTCAAGCAATAGAGGGAAACTATGTGCCCAATTTTTTTCTCTGCTGCTGATCGGACAAGGGATCGGACAGGAGATCGGACAAGGGATCGGACAAGAGATCAGACAAGCAGAATCTGCCACTGCCGCTGATCGGACAAGGGATCGGACAAGAGATCGGACAAGGGATCGGACAAGCAATAGACAGGACCGCTTCTCTTTTTTCTCTCTTTTTTTCACTCTATTTTTTTGAACAAGGATGACCAGAGATGCAACCACAAAAATTGGCACCTGCAACTGAGGTGGGATATGGTTCACAGAAATTCAACAAGTTCGCTGAACGGCGGGCAAAAACTTTGACCAATTTTTTTCTTTATCTTCCTGATTTTTTTCTTTGACTAAATTGGGTCAGGAAGACGCTCAAAAAATTTCAGATTTTTCTGACAAACGAGCGAAAAGTTATGCCTGTTTTACCGAAGGGGGGTCACAAAGACTCGATGTGGAAAACGAGTAGGGTTGTGGAGGGGGGGTTTTTGGGTGGGGAATTTTTTGAGACACAAGACCAACTACTACTCAAACGACACAAAGGGATTACTAAACCAGCAACAAGACGCGACCAAGAACACAAACTCAACAAGGTTAAAAACTGAAATTAAAATCGCAAGGCACAAAGGGGTTCTCGGTGGGATTTTTTTGGTGCGGTTTTTCTGGACTCTAGGTAAAATAAAAGAAGATCGAGATTACCTAACGGGAAATCTGAGCTCTGATACCAACTGATGGGGGATTGGTCCCGATCTTCCGTTAGGTAAGGATAACTTGGATTGGTGGAGAATCTCGACGTTGGCAATCCAAGGCTCCGGTCCGGCGGATCAAAACCTTGCAATCCTTACACCACTGTCTCCGTTGGTTATCAACCACGCAGGACACGATTGACCTCGCCACGAAGGCTAATTCCTGCAAGCTAACCCAAGAACACAAGCAAGAACAAGAAGGATACAAGTCGAATGCCAAATCACAGACAAACGATATAAAGGTGAGGTTTCACAAACGCCGGTGCAGCAGCCAATCGGTCCGGTGCAAGGGACGGGATCTAAACACACAAGTGTAGATGCAAACAAAGAAACCCTAAAGGTGGCTGGCGTGAGTATATAAGGTGTGGGCAGCCTGTGGAAGGCGTACAGACTCGGGCTTTGGGCTAGAATACGTACAGACTCGGACTATGGGCCAACACGGCCCAATTCTGTCACGCAGGACTGTTTCAAACACACAGGTCGAATCGGGACTCCAAATGAGACGAAACCAATGGCAAACGATCCGTCTTCTCCTCAGCTTTCCAAAAAGTCCAAGAACGCATCAATCGGTCTTCGTACGAGGAAGTTATGCCCATTTTGGTGCATGGTGGTTGATGTAGTCCGAACCAGCGAATTCTTGACTTCAAATCATCCGTGCGACTCCGTCTTCAACTCCAACTCTTCTATTCCATCTCCCATGTTCCTAAGAAACAAAATATCACTAGTATTCAGTAGTATCCCATCCAAACAAATATTAACATAGTTGCTAAGGAAAGAATTAACCTCATGGTTCAAGCGACGGGCACGAGCGCGTGTGATTGGTACTTGTAATTGAATTGTTGGTGGAGGCTCCATGTGTGTATCATGTGAAGTGATGTCCTCATCAACTTTGGCCCTATAGGGCTTCAGATAGACCCTAGACATGTGTACTTTTGGCTCAAATTATCAAAAATTGATATTTTGACAATCTAGCCATTAATGCCATTTTTTGCTATCAACAAATGGCGAGCCTTTTGCACAACCTGTAGACCCCACACCTTCTGAGATTTCGACTGAGGACGAGGGTGGACCTCTGATCACTTCTTCCACTTCGATCGAGCCCCCTCAGTCGAGTCTAGAGGTGCCAGTTGCTGACTCTAGTGAGGTGACTTCAGATCACCTAGGATCCCAAACAGTTCAGCGTGATCACCCCTCAGAGCTCATCATCGGTGATCTTTCTGAGAGAACTTTGCGCTCTTCTATTGACTCACTTGTTGTGTTTGCTGAGTCTGTGTTTGTCGCGTCTTTTGAGCCTAGAGATGTTTCGCATGCTCTTTCTAATTCGAATTGGATAAATGTTATGCAAGAAGAGCTTGAGAATTTTGTCCGTAATCTGGTTTGGACACTGGTTGAGCTGTCACCCGGATGCAACCCCATAGGCACCAAGTGGGTGTTCAAAAACAAGCAAGGAGACTTTTGCCCCTGTTGCCCGCCTTGAGTCCATTCGTATTCTTTTAACTTTTGCCGTTTCTAAGGGGTTTAAGCTTTTCAAATGGATGTCAAGATTGCTTTTCTGAACAGGTACATAGAGGAGGAGGTCTATGTTAGGCAGCCCCTCAGTTTTGAGAACCCTAAGTTTCCTCGACATGTTTTTAAGCTACAGAAAGCTTTATACGGTCTTAAGCAAGCCCCCAGGGCTTGGTATGACCGATTGAAGCAGTTTTTGTTGGGAAAGGGCTTTGTGATGGGTTTTGTGGTCAAAACTCTTTTCTTGCTCTGAGATGGCTCAGACTTCTTGATTGCTCAGATTTACGTGGACGATATTATTTTTGGTGGTTCTACTGATGCGCTTGTGTCCAAGTTTTCTGAGCAGATGCACTGTGAGTTTAAGATGAGCCTCATGGGTGAGCTCAAGTACTTCTTGGGGCTCTAGATCAAGCAGACCAAGGATGACATCTTCATTTACCAGAGTAAGTACACGCGGGACATGCTGAAGAAATTTGACTTTGGTGGAGAGCTAAAGCCTCAGATGACCCCAATGGGTACATCTGGGGGCCTGGACAAGGATGAGAGAGGCGTCAAGGTTAACGAGAGAGAGTTTTGAGGGATGATCGGTTCGCTGCTGTACTTGACAGCGATGAGGCCAGACATTTAGTTTGCCGTTGGACTGTGCGCGTGCTTCCAGTCTTCACCAAGCGCGTCTCATCGGCAGGCTGTCAAGCGCATTTTTAGGTACCTTACCTATGCGCCCGATCTAGGTCTTTATTATTCAGCATCATCGTCTCTTGTTTTATCTGGATTTTCGGACGCTGACTTAGGTGGGTGCCAGTTGGATCGCAAGTCGACTTCCGGTACTTGCCAGTTTCTTGGTTCTTCGCTTGTTTCTTGGTTCTTCACTTTCTGAGGGATCAATAGGAGAAATGTGTCATTGACCTTGTTCATGTTGATACTCATCATCAGGTGGCTGACATTTTCACCAAACCCCTATATCAGTCTACTTTTGAGCGTTTGCGAGGGGATTTGGGAGTTGTTTATCCTTTTTAGGATATTTTGAGTCAGTTTTCTTTCTTCTTTACTCTTTTCTTGAGTCTTTTTGTGTGTGTTCATATCATGCATATTCACATATCACACTTTGAGCCTGCTTCTATTATATGATTGATCTGCTTTACTTATTTTAGCTGGTACATGCTTTTGAATATTTGTCGATGATCATGCTTTGCTTCAGTTCACATGATATGTCTGATATCTGTCATATGCATGGCTTTTGTGCTTTAAAATTGAAAAATGATCACCATTGCTTCTGGTAACTAGCATGTGTAGGCTGAATGTTTTTGCTATCTATTACATGCCTGGTGGCTAGTTCCTCACTTAGTCACTTAGATGCAGATATGCAACTTGGACATCTATATGCTTTAACATGGAAAATTTGCTATAAAAATGATAAAAAACATAAAAATGAAAATTCCATGCCTTTTTATGCATAATTTGAAAAGATCCAGGTGGGTTTGTTTTGTCGCATTGCATTGTTCTTGACTTCTTACCATAGCACTTTGGTATGAACTAGGACAGTGTAATGTAGGCCAAGACCAATGTCTTAAGCTTCTGATGGTCCAGTTCTAGCCTAGGCTTGACTTGGTCGGTTAGCATAAGGTTTGACATGCAAATAACCCCTGGAAAAAATGAAAAAGGAAAAAGAAAAAGCCTGAAATTAAAAAGATAACAAGTTTGCTGAAGCACTTTGTTCTGGACAATGCTTATATTGGTAGATATCAGTTAGCTTTTTCATCTTAGGTTTTACCTTGCTTGTCGACTAGAAAATGTAGTGATGCTTTTGTTTGCAAAAATTGAAAAATGTGTGCTAATGACTTTCTTTAGATATCATCTATTGCACTGATCATGCCATGTGTCTTAGATAGTATGTCTTTTTCTATACCTGCTAGATGTTGTATTTGCAGTCAATCATATTTGAGAAGCATGCTTTCTACACTCCACCTACACCTCAGTTGCATTCATTGCATATTTGAGGGGGAGCTGCATTTTAGGGGGAGTTTTGAGTCTGTGTCTTTTTAGAGTGTTTTAAGTCTCGCTTGATGAGTCCAATTGTAAACAAGGGGGAGAAATTTTGGGTTACTCAATCTTTTAGAAAAGTTTAGGGGGAGTTTTGGCTTTCTCTGGGATTTGTTTCAGGGGAGTTTTTAGTCTCTTTTGCCTTTACTCTTTGGATATCCTTGTTTATAATTCTGAGATTGCACTCGTTTTGAGTCTTTATTTTTGGTTAACCATAATGACCGCTTTCTTGCTTGTGTCCGGCTTTTCATCATTAGGGTTAAACTTTTATTTTATTTTTCTTCTTTCTCCTTTCTTGTGTTTTTCTTTCATGTTTCCACATGTGCTTGCAGGTACTGTAGAGCTGATGAAGAGAAGTGTTGACAATGCACTCATCAAGGGGGAGATTGAGGAGCCATGTTGAAGAGCATGGACCTCATGGCTCTAGAAGTGATGAGTGATTGTCAACGAAAGTCAAAGAGGACACGAAGAGAGGAGAAGACTTGTTGTGTCTAGGCCGCATGTGACTCACGTACACGGGCAGTGAGCGACTATCGGGCAGAGGGGCCGCGAAGTCGGGCTGGCCTAATCTGGGTATGGGCTAGGAGCAGCAGAGGATCCACTGGGCTATTGACCGGGATTGACTCACGTACACGGGCGGCGAGCGATTGCCGGGCTGAGGGAGCTACGGAATCGGGCCGGCCCAATCCGGGTACCCGGTGGGAAGACGGTGAATGCTTTGTCAGTTTCAGCACAAAACTGACTGCTGATCTCGGATCTGACCATTCTGAGGTGAAGCCATAGATGCTACGAAAGCTCCGCATCAGGACAAGTTATCTTTATTTAGGTTTTTCCTATTTTGCCTTTAGGCCCACAGTCTGTCAGTCGAGTCTGTAAAAAACCCTAAGGGCATTTCGGTCTTTTCCATTTTATTTCAGCGTCTGTAAAACCTTAGGGGTATTTTTGCATTTTCCCATTTATTGGGCTGCCTATTAATAGGGCCCCAATCCCTAGGGTTAGTGTTGGGGGAATATATTTCCCTTAAACAGGGGCCAAATGACGTCAGCCTCCGACAGCCTTCGGCCCAGAGCCAGGTACTGTCGGAGCCCGTTTTCTCTCTAAGTATTGTTTCCAGGTCCCAATGTGCCTTTCGAAGCCCGTAGCTGCGGAGCCCTCAACCAGGAGGTCCGGCCCGGAGCCCCCAATTCGGGCCCTGGCGCAGGGCGCCGGAGGCCACCCTCCGAGAGCCGAGTCCGGAGGCCACCCTCCGGGAGCCGAGTCCGGAGGCCACCCTCCGGGAGCCAAGTCCGGAGGCCACCCTCCGGGAGCCGAGTTCGGAGGCCGCCCTCCGAGAGCCGAGTCCGGAGGCCACCCTCCGGGAGCCGAGTCCGGAGGCCACCCTTCGGGAGCCGAGTCCGGAGGCCACCCTCCGGAGCCGAGTCCGGAGGCCACCCTCCGGGAGCCAAGTCCGGAGGCCACCCTCCGGGAGCCGAGTCCGGAGGCCGCCCTCCGAGAGCCAAGTCCGGAGGCCACCCTCCGGGAGCCAAGTCCGGAGGCCATCCTCCGGGAGCCAAGCCCGGAGGCCACCCTCCGGAGCATGCTTCGAAGCTCCCCTCCGGGGCGCACTCCGGAGCCTTTCCCCCAGCCTCTGCCTTCGGCATATCTTTTAGCTGGTCAAAGCCTGGCGCAGCCTGACATGTCAGTAAAGCTGTAAAGTTGCCTGGCACCTTTTGTACCGTAGCTAGCTCCTTTTTCCCCTCTCTGCCCCTATGAGCCAAGGGCTCATAGGAGGGCATCCCAGTCTTTTCCTCTGGCCTGCGTGCCTATAAAAGCAGGGCCAAGCCCTTGTAACGGGACACATGCTCCAGGGGGCCATGAGACCCTGGAGTTATCCTCTTCACATCAAGGCACACCATGCCAAATCCACTACAAACTGGACGTAGGGTTATTATCCCCTAGGGGAGGCCCGAACCAGTATAAACCCTATCTCTCCCTGTGAGAACCCCTCGAGGTTCACTCTCCACATCATACTCCACCATAGAAAAACCTGCTGGAACTAACGCAATTGTTCCAACAGTTGGCGCCATCTGTGGGAACTTAGACTAAAAGCTAAGTTCTCTACCACTGCCTGCAATTCGAAGCACGCCTGCGGGGGGAGCTTCGAAGCTTTCTGCTTCGCGCACCTTTCGGCAAGGGGCTTCGGGTGCAGTCCGAAGGCCAATTTTCGCCTTCCCTTGCCCTCCGCATACCGGGGCTCACCCCCCAGCAAGGGGCTCCGCCTTGTGCGTCAAAGGTCGTCGAGGTCCCTAGGGGCTACGAGGCCAACCTTCAGCCATCTCGCGAGGTATGTCCGCTGTCCGAAGCACTACCTCGGCGTGCCATGTCGTAATCATTTTAATGCATTTTCGAAGCCTTGCTTCACCCCAGGAAAATCGAACCCGAAGCCTTGCTTCGCCTTATTTAAAAAACCGAAGCCTTGCTTCGCCTTATTTAAAAAACCGAAGCCTTGCTTCGCCTTATTTAAAAACCGAAGCCTTGCTTCGCCTTATTGAAAAACCGAAGCCTTGCTTCGCCTTATTGAAAAACTGAAGCCTTGCTTTGCCTTATTTAAAACCCGAAGCCTTGCTTCACCTTATTTAAAATCCGAAGCCTTGCTTCGCCTTGTTAAAATCCGAAGCACCGCTTCGCCTCGTCTGGAAAGCCCGAAGCCATGCTTCGGCGTATTAAAAACCGAAGCCCTGCTTCACCTTATTGAAAAACTGAAGCACTGCTTCACTTTATTTAAAAAAAAACCGAAGCCTCGCTTCGCTTTTCAAATTCCGGAGCACTCCTCCGAAGGCTACACAGTGCCTCCGGGCCCGTAGCAGCTGGCTTTGAGGCTTCCGAGCGATGGCTCGGCAAGTCCGGGATTCCAGGCTCCGGCCTGACGCATCCCCGGGTCGAAGGTGGCCCAGGGTCGAAGGTGGCCCAGAGTCGAAGGTGGCTCAGAGTCGTAGGTGGCTCAACATATCGCAGGTTCGGTGAATCCACACCAAATATCCTTTTCACTACAGGATCAAGCTCCAGAAGCCTTGCTTCGCTATCTAAACACGCACCGGAGCCCCGCTTCGTGTGACGTGATCTAAGCTAAAAAACTAAGCTTGTCGAAGCCAGACTTCGCTAAAAAAATCTAAGTGCGTTCAGGGCCTCGCCCACGCACAGCATCCAAATCCCGGCATGCCGAAGCATGCTTCGCTCAAATTGGTTATGCGGAAGCCTTGCTTCGCACCAAATTGATGCGTTCGGAGCACGTAAGAGGCCTTCGCTCGGTACAAATCCAAGTATCCGAAGCCGCCGAAAAGGCGCACCCCTTCGCATGTTTATTTTTTGCCCGCACCAGCAACGGTTAAGTCCCTAACTGCCACGAGCAAAAGGGGGGAAGAATGTATGCGAGGTGTGCGAGTATAATGCGCAGTGCGAGCGTGACAAGCTAAGCGTTCGAAGCCAAACAATGCGAAGCATACAAACGAAGTATGCAAATATAATAAACCCCGTTCATTAAGAGACAATTGAGAAGTATGTTACAAACATGCTTCGAAAACAAAACTACGAGTAATCTGTGTCTAAGCCTAAAAAGAACCGAGTGCGAGGCCCCAACCCTCGCTTGCCTCTCCTTCGGCGGGGGCCCCCTCGGCTGGATGTTGCCTCGTCGGAGCCCGCTCTCCCTCGACCGGCCCGTCCAGGCTCCAAAGCCCACAGGCTTCGGCTTCCGCTTTGCAGGTTGCTCCAGGTTCGCGAAGCAGGCGGAGCCGTGTCGAAGGCGGAAAAGTCTAGGGCTTCGTCGCTCGCTAAGACCGCTCGCGAAGGCAAAGGTAAAGGACTCTGAAGGGGCTCCGCCTTCACAGCGGCTAGCAAATCCTGAGCTATTTCAGAGATGGCTTCGCCCCTAGGCCCCCTCGGAAGCTTAAACCGAGGGGGGCCTTCGGACCTAGCTACTTCAAGAATCGCCCACAGTTGTCGAAGCCCTTCAGAGTCCTCGAGGACTTCGAGGTCTATGCTCGAAGGCTGAGCCTGGGCAGGTATAAAAACCCCCGCATTCATATTAATAAACTGATAAGTTTTTACAAAGCCTACAGCTAGGTATTACAAGGAAGCCTAAGGAGATCTACACCTTCGGAGGCGGAGTCGTCGAGGTTGAAGGCTTGCCCGAGTCGACAGGCCCCTTGAACCGGCGTTGTCGAAGGGCCTTCATGAGGTCAAGGACTGCCTCACAGCCTTGCTCCTTCCAAGGCTCCTGCAGCCGCCGCCAGGCCCCGCGAACTTCGCCCGGAGGCGTCACCAAGTGCGGGCCCCCGAAGGCCACGGGGGCCACGGAGGTTGCCGCCCGAAGGTGGTCGCACCCTGCGGCATGAAGCATATGCAACACCCCTTGACCGGCGACGCGACCGGCCATAAGAGCGAAGCCCGTCAGCGCTTCGTCCGCTACCGAGGCTGCGGTCTTCAAGAAGTCGGCGCGGTCCCCAATCGGGTCTTGATCGCCAAAATCCGGAGTCCGACACTCGGTCCCTATTTTCTCAAGGACCTCGGTCAGACTCTGAGTGGCCTCGCCGAGATTAGCCACGACGAAGCTTTCAAGATCCCGAGCCCGCTGGCGGAGCTCCTCGTTCTCCTTCGCCTGACGGGCCTCGGCGTCCTTCGAAGCTTGGAGCTCCGCGCGGAGCCGAGCCGTCTCCGAGGCCAAGGCTTCCTTCGCCTCAGCGGCCGAAGCCTCGGCCCGCCTCCGCTTCTCGACTTCTACCAGGACCTCGCGGCGAAGGGCCTCCTTCTCTTCCGCGAGGCGCTCCATCCGCCGGTCAGCAGCAGTCGAAGCTGCCGCGTTCAGTGCGAAGGCCTGCAGGAATTCAAGCAACCTTAAGTATTAACCAAGGGACAAGTATAGTTCGAAGCTGCAAGGGGCTCCGCTCACCCGCATGAGGACTTCGTTCGAGCTAACAAAGAGCTCCGTGGGATCTCGGTGGCTAAGCTGGGCCACCAAGTCCCCCTCCTCCGCAGAAGCGCAGGCCTCGCGGAAGCCGATGATCGCCGCCGCCGTCACGCCCCCCCTCGGCTTGAAAGGGTGAATCACCGCCACGGTGGTCTCCGCGGGCTCCGGCGAGGCAGGGCTCAGGCCCACCACGTCCACCTCTTCTTCGCCTCGAGGGACTTCGCCGCCGCCGCTGCCTTCATCGTCGGACGAAGTACCCTCGGACTCCGAGTCGCTGCCGCTGCCGCTGCTGCTGCCGCTGCTACTCGAAGCTTCCGTGGGCTTCGCCTCGGCAGACTTCGATCCACCCTCGCTTGTCGGCTTCGTCTTAGCAGTCCTCGCCTCGTCCTCGTCCTCTGCAGGGAGCCAAGTCAAAACCTGCATATTGAAGAGAAGCATGCAAAAGAAAAGGGTTTACCATCATCAGAGATCTCTTGGAAGGAAGCAGGAGCTAAGTGTGTCCTCCAGCTCCCTCGCTGCGAAGCTGGCGCATCCACCTCCGCGCCTGAAGCTGGCTCCGCCGGGGCATCCGTGGCCTCCTTGGCAACAGGAGTGCGCGCGTCGGCCTCCGCCTCCAAAGTCCTCGCCGCCAGGGGCTTCGCGGCCTTCTTGGGAGTCGGAGTAGTGGCGGGCTTCGCCGCAGCCTCCCCCGAGGCGTCCGCCTCGTCCTCGTCCCCCCTCTTCCTCTTGGCTCCGGCCGACGAGGTAGCCAGGTGGGTGAAGTCCGGCAGAGCAGGGAGCCCTTCGAGGCCAAGCGCGGTCCACACTCTGTTCCAGCGCTCCCAGGACCCCACCAGGGCAAGGCGCTGGTTCTGCTCCTCGGGGGTCGGAGTCCCGACAACTCGGTCCGCCGCCGCGATGGCCTCCTCCGAGGTCCTCATGTCGAGGTCGGTTGCACGAAAAGGTTGAGTTAAGAGCAAAGTATTTGAAGTATTAAAAGCAAGGTAGAGCGCGAAGCCTTACAGAAGCGGTCGAAGGCCAGCTCGCTGAGTTCACCTCGGCCCGAAGCCTGGAAGAGACCCTCCGGCCAAGAGCGCGCGAGGGGGCTGAGCCGAAGGGTGATGAACTCCTCCGCGAGGTCCCTCATACTCATCTTCGCCGCCACCCTTCGGAGCAGCGAGATCCTCGATTGAAGGAGGCCTTCGCTGGTCTTCACCACCCCTTCGCGACGGTACAGGATGTGGGCGTTGGTACTCCGAAGGGGAGAGTTCGCGCCGACAGAGGCGTAGAACCACTCTTGATCCCATCTCGAATACCACTTGTTATTTACAGCCCTCGCAGGGAAGGCGTCCTGGAACTCCTTCCGGAGCTGGAAGTTGGCGCTGCCGAAGGCCAGCGCCCTCTTGACGCGGTCCGTCCCCTCCCTGGGCTTCGGCTGGCAATTGGCGTCATGAAGAGCAACGAAGACGTCCGCGCGGCCCTCGCAGCCTTCGGCCCTCATGGCCCACTCAAAGACAGCTAGCCTCGCCACTGCGTTGGGCGAAAGCTGAGGG
This sequence comes from Zizania palustris, assembly GCA_019279435.1. Lineage (NCBI taxonomy): Eukaryota > Viridiplantae > Streptophyta > Magnoliopsida > Poales > Poaceae > Zizania > Zizania palustris. Next base: position 13,189,164 of record JAAALK010000285.1, read on the forward strand.
AGCTCGAGGTTGTAGGCCTTGAGGACTTCGCTCAGCATCCCCACCGCAGGCAGTCCGAGGCCGGCCTCGAAGAAGGCTTCAAATACCACCACTTCGTCGGCCCGGGGCTTCGGTACGGCCTCCGACTTCTCTGGAACCCTTAATTGGATTTTCGCTGCAATCTTCCCCTCGCAGGCTCTCCGGACCGACTCCTCCATAGAGATCGAAGCCCTCATCTCCAGGGTCTGCTCGAACCTGTCGGAGGGCGTCCGAAGGTCCCTCGGCCCCAGTCGCCTAGCTGCGGGCTTCGCTGCCGCGGCCGCTGCCGCCGCCGCCTGCACTTGGGCGGAGCCCGAGCTCGAGCCCAAAACCAGGGGCTTCGCCACTGCCTTCTTCGGCATTCTGATCAGACTTCGGTTCGAAGGACTAAAGGGTGGCGAAGGGCTAGAAGCTAGCGGAGGTCGCTCTGCGAGGCTAGGAGGGAAAGGAGAGCGAAGGTGGTAAGGCGGTAAGAAAGAAGTGAATGAAAGTGTGCCGGGGCTGCACGCGGTAAGTCCCTATTTATAGGCACGGTAAGAATTCCAACCGTCATGGGCCGAGCCCGCCGCCAGATGGGCCTCCGGCGAAAGCAAATCAAGCCCAAGCAGGGTAACGGTAACTCTTCTGACCGTTGCGGAGCCGTTCGGGCTCCCCGAGGCCGCTCTGGCACAAGCATTTATTACCCCCAGGAATCGAGGTCTCCTTCGGTCCTGGCTCCGAAGGTATGTTTTCTCTGAAGTGTTTTCAGGTCATTTGCCCTAAGGGCGCGTGCACCCCTTCGTTCCGAAGGCCTACACGCGAGGGGCTACTGTTGGGGGAATATATTTCCCTTAAACAGGGGCCAAATGACGTCAGCCTCCGACAGCCTTCGGCACAGAGCCAGGTACTGTCGGAGCCCGTTTTCTCTCTAAGTATTGTTTCCAGGTCCCAATGTGCCTTTCGAAGCCCGTAGCTGCGGAGCCCTCAACCAGGAGGTCCGGCCCGGAGCCCCCAATTCGGGCCCTGGCGCAGGGCGCCGGAGGCCACCCTCCGGAGCCGAGTCCGGAGGCCACCCTCCGAGAGCCGAGTCCGGAGGCCACCCTCCGAGAGCCGAGTCCGGAGGCCACCCTCCGGGAGCCGAGTCCGGAGGCCACCCTCCGGGAGCCAAGTCCGGAGGCCACCCTCCGGGAGCCAAGTCCGGAGGCCATCCTCCGGGAGCCAAGCCCGGAGGCCACCCTCCGGAGCATGCTTCGAAGCTCCCCTCCGGGGCGCACTCCGGAGCCTTTCCCCCAGCCTCTGCCTTCGGCATATCTTTTAGCTGGTCAAAGCCTGGCGCAGCCTGACATGTCAGTAAAGCTGTAAAGTTGCCTGGCACCTTTTGTACCGTAGCTAGCTCCTTTTTCCCCTCTCTGCCCCTATGTGCCAAGGGCTCATAGGAGGGCATCCCAGTCTTTTCCTCTGGCCTGCGTGCCTATAAAAGCAGGGCCAAGCCCTTGTAACGGGACACATGCTCCAGGGGGCCATGAGACCCTGGAGTTATCCTCTTCACATCAAGGCACACCATGCCAAATCCACTACAAACTGGACGTAGGGTTATTATCCCCTAGGGGAGGCCCGAACCAGTATAAACCCTATCTCTCCCTGTGAGAACCCCTCGAGGTTCACTCTCCACATCATACTCCACCATAGAAAAACCTGCTGGAACTAACGCAATTGTTCCAACAGTTAGGGTTACCCATTCTGAAATCAAGTTTAATCCCACTAAAGTTTGGGTCACTTTTCTGGCTTTCCTCGCTCATCTTCCTGTGAGCGCCGCCGCTTTCGTGTGTTTTTCCGTTCTTCACAAGTTCAATAGGATTTGCGTCGTTGGCACATCGAGAAGTCACTGAATCAGGTTTTATTCTTCCATTCTCAGCCATCGGACATCACGCTGTAGATTTGTTTACTGTTGCCTTGTTTTGCGTGCCTAGTTTGTTCATCTGTTCTGAGATTTCCGCCGCCACATGTGTTTTCTCTTTCCCTTCATGCATTTGTTCTCTGGTTGCTGGTTTTTATTGGGTAGATATCACAGCTAGCCTACAACAAGGCAGCAGTGTTGTCTAGCCGTAAGCATTGCACTAGGTAGCAGCTAGCTAACACATCCGCAGCGGCTAGGCAGTAGCCTGCGGCTAGCAGTTTGGCCAGTGGAAACTGCATGCATTTAATCTCCTACGCAAGAAAGTGTAGCAGCGAATAGGCAGGTAGCTAGCTCTGCAGCAGCTAGGCTCTGCACATCATCTAGGCAATGGGATGCTTGTTTCTCGTGCAAGGCAGGATTCTCAAGCGAGTTGCTGATTTTATTTTGTTGTTTATTGCTGTTCGACGCAAAACAAAGCTTGCAGTGATAGGCTTGCAGGCAGCTAGGTCCTAGCCTACGTTCAAGAGAAAGCTTGCGTGTTCTTTGCTGTAACAGCGCGTGAGAGTGTTTCGCATTCGAGTGGCTTGAGGATTTTTGCAACCGGGTGACGTTTTTCGAGGTTAGGTTGCGCGGATTGTACACGGTACACAGTGTTGCAGGGATCAAATCGAAGCATGCTTCACTGTGTTGTCTAGCTCCGTCACGCAGACTTCAGACAGGCTTTGTCGACTACTGAAGCAGGCTTCGGTGCACCAAATCTCAGGCTTCGCTTCCGAAGTGTGAGTGCTTCGGAGTCTGCAGCTCAGCCTTCGGACAGGCTTCGACGTCCACGACTACAACCTTCGCATGATGACTTCGAAGCAGACTTCGGCAGTCTGCTAAGCAGACTTTGACACGGTCACAACTTGCTTCGGTACTGTGTTTTCAAAGCAGGCTTCGTCAAGTATCAAACAGGAGACAAATCTGAACAGTAAAGTTTCTTCTCTTTTTACAAGCACTTAAATTAAATGCCTGTGATGATTTACTTTCATGAAGCTTGAAATATCCATGTTTTAAATGCTCTACTGATCTGCTTATAAGCACTGTTTTGGTGTCTTTATTTCTAGGACACCGGTCGTTTTTAGGCTAGACTATTTTTGGCTTCTGTGATTTGTCTTGTATCTGTTGGTTATTTGTTGAGGTGCGTTGGGTGTTGGGAGAAGGCCATTGATTCGCAAGAATTTTTTTTAGGCGCCCATTCACCCCCCCCCTCTAGTCGCTACTTTCGGTCCTACAGCTATCGGCCGATAGGGTGGAATCCTTGTGCATAAAGGTCGATGAGTGTCTCCCAAACGCAAGTGGAATATAGCGTGGAGATAAAGATAACCTATTAGCTTATACTCCAATAGAAACTAAACTCAGCATATTCAACAACATATCCATACTATCAAATTACTGTAACCACAAGATCAGACCAAACACGGATAGTTGCTAATCACGATAAATCAATAACACTTCAATACATAGAGCATTCTTTATTTAGATGAATGGTATACAACATGAACCAGATACAATAGAATGAGATGTTGGACTTAACCGATGAAGCCTCAAACTATGACACCTAAATTACATCAATCTAACAAATCAAAACGATGCAGCCTTAGACCTAGCAAAATATACCAAGATAAAATTGGTGATCACATTGATCAAGTCGATACCTCAAGAAATCGATACGATGCAGCCTTAAAGAACATGAGCATAGCTGATGCGATCGTCGGGGGTGGCGGGACTGACCTCTTCATTGGAGACCGAGACGATGCAGCTCGGTTCCAAGTGTCAAGTCCCATCGTGATTAACCTTGGGAACCCAAGGGTGGCGATGCGCCGAAAGAGTAGTTTGTTGTGGTTGATTGTGTGTCTGTCCTCTAAACCTAGCTAATTAGATACATATTTATAGTCTGAAGACTTGCCATCCAAGTAATCCACATTGTAACCGATTCTAGATCATCTTTATCTTCTCTCACCTTCATCGGCTCTTTCATATCCGGCCATGTTGTAACGATATGGACGAGCTTCTTTGACCACCTTTGATCGGACTCCTTTGACTTATTTTGACCGTGCAATATTCTTAGTGGGCATGGGCTTTACTAAATCTTGGCGTCAACAAACGGTACCCTAAAGTTTGGACCGGCCATGTAACTAAGGTCGGACCGGTCATGTAGAAAAGGTCAGACCGGCCTTTGCGCAGATTTTCCAACATGTTTCAAACTTAGCTAGAACTTGTTCTACTCCAAATTGGTGCCAAATTTGGTGTCAACAATATGTGTATGGGAGGGAGAGAAAGGGAGCTCCACACGCGCGTGTTCGCTCGTCTCGCCTAGTCGGGCTCAAGCATGGGATTCACGGGCGCACGACACCTGCGTGAATGGTCCGCCAAAATCAGGCTCCTCGCCTTGCAGGGACACATCCTTCTTTTTGCCTTGACAATGTCAAATGGGGATTTTTGTTGGAGGTTCTTTGTAGGAAATGTTTTAAAGAGAAATCGGTGGAGTGGATTAGGAGAGTTATTGAAGGGGATAAAATAGCAATCAACATCAATGGAGATGTTGGACGTTATTTCAGAATTTAAAGGGTGGGACATGGTGATTTCCTCTCCTCTCTATTATTCAATTTTGTGGGTGATGCCTTATCTGCGATTCTGGAAAAAGCACATTAATCTAGTCATCTAAAGGGTCTGGGACTAGATTTAATTGAGAGGGTTACTAATATGCAACATGCAAATGATATTATTCTCCTTCAGATCAGAATTACAAGATCATGGAATTTTTACTGTATTGTTTTGAGAAAATGCTTGGAATGATGGTGAATTACTAGAAAAATGAAGTCTTTACCATTGGGCTAATGGAGGAAAAAGCAAGTAGAGTGGTTAATTTGTTTATTTGCAAGTTAGGGGAGTAGCCCATCAAGTACCACTACTAGAAACTGCACATTTGCTAAGTGTTTGAAATTTTGTCGAGTGCATTCCATCGAGGACTCGGAAAACATAGTTTTGTCGAGTGTACTCTCAAATACATTTAGCAAAGATTTAACACTCGGAGAAAATCAATGTTTGTCGAGTGCCAAGTCAAAGACACTCGGTAAACATTTTGAAAAAAAGCGCTCCACAGCTAGTCCTGACGGCGTTATAACGGATCGAGAAAAATATATGCTTTGTCGAGTATCACTAATGGACACTCAACAAACTCTAGTAATTGAAGAGTGCCACATCTGGCACTCGGCAAAGTTGTGCACCACGTGTCCAAGTGGTTGGCTTTGCCGAGTGTTATTTAATAAAACACTCAGCAAAGCTGAAATACCCATTATTTCATGTGAGATCATAATTTAAGCCCATACCACATTTAAAACATGTTTTAAACTTGATTTTTTATAATCATAATTCATTTTTAATTAATTAAGTGTGTTTCTAGGATTTAATTTGAAGTAGGTCAAATTTGAACTGCATGTGTATGAAATAGTGACTCAAAATTTTTAGAAAAATCATATTTATGTTCAAGAGTCCATTTTTAATATTTTAGAACTAAATATGTCTAAATATTAAAAAATATAAGTTGTGACACTCTGCCGAAAACATAGAGCACCAAGATTTTTTAATTATAGAAAATTAAATTGAAACCTAAAAAATATGATACTTGACATGGTGTTATTATATCTTACATATATAGTGTGATAAAATTTGAAAATTTTTCGAGAAAGTTTTTACGTATGACGTTTAGAAAATAGAGAATCTTCAAGAAGATTTAGGAGTTTAGGGATGAAATATGTTAGGTTTAAAAGAAAATCGATATTTAAATCTTTGTTTGAACTTAAAACTTTTTGTATTATTAAAACCCAATGTATCTTATACCATGCCAAAATTTGTCATTTTTTACGGTCAGTTTGCTATTTTTAGTTAATTAAATCTCTACAAGTGCATTACACAACATAGTAAAGGTAAAGAAAATTTAAGATATCACGATGAAAGCACTCCATTGACAACACACAAATTCTTGGTGTTTTAATTTTAAAAAATTCATAAAATCCAAACACTACCACAGAAACGTATGTTAGTGACGGGTCATAACGTACATTAGTAACGGGCATATCCATCATCACCCTTATCACATCAGTAAAGTCATATCATTAATGACGGGTAAATACACATCACTAAAGGGTCTGTACAGGTCCCCTCCGCGTTCAGCATGCCCTATTTTAGTGACGGGTAACGTCACTAAAGGTCATCCTTAGTGACGGGGAGTGCTTTACACCCATCACTATTGTGACCTTTAGTGACGGGTAACCAATGACACCCGTCACTAACGTTATGGTCATATTTAAAAATAATAGTTATTTTTTATGTTGCATCCTGAATAGGTCATAATAAGTAATGGGGAGTGCTTTACACCCGTCACTATTGTGATATTTAGGGACTGATGCACAATGTCACCCGTCACTATTGTTATGGTTATATTAAAAAAAAATTATTTGTAGGCTGCATCCTCAATTAAAGCCAGGATTTGGCAGCCACCTTTTTAATTTGCAAACAACAGAGAATTCATCATAGAAAATACATGACATAATTCATCACAGAATACCACCATCACAGATTGCATTTCTCAAATAAAGCATGTATAAAAATTGTATTTCATATGTGTTTCACCAAATGTTTGTATTCTGTTTCACCAAATGTTTGCATTCCACATGACAAATTGAAACATTAATCTAGGGGCCCTTATATTGGAAAGCGTCATTCTTTGCGTAGATTTGTTCCATGATGAATTCCGCTAGTTGTGAACGGATCCGTGACATTTCATCGTGGCTAATAGTGCCTTCAGGTAGGTTGAATTCCTGTAAAATGAGTTTTTGACATCAGTCCATGTTTGCATAAGTGAAAAGTAAATGAAACAGAATAAAAAAGATCACGATAATATTTTACATCGGGTGATTTCAAATCCGCTATCTTCATGGCCAACTCCATATGGTGTGCAGCATAAAACCCACATTATTTTCTAGGAGGTTGACTGTAGCACTGTTATGGAAATACACGATTAGTTTGGAGGACACATTAAATTTGAAAGGGTAAAACATTTATTAAATTTGAAAGGGAAAACATTAAGAGGCTTATAGGCACCGCGGTTTTATGAACCAAAATTCCCCGCTACGGTCCTTTTATTTGGTTCATTTCGACAGCGGCATCGAAAGATTTGTAATGAGGTAGAACAAGATTGAGTTAAACAAGAATAGGTTGAAGGTTGAACTTGTAATGATGAAGTGAAGAAAACCTTACCCGTCTATTAATTTTTTGAGTAGCGAGTAGTCCCTCTCGGTGCTCTCGCCATACGGTCCCTTTGGTCTTGCCGAGTCAATGTACCATACGGTCTTCCACTTGGGGACGATGAGTATACATAATGATCACCACCAATGTGGTGTATGCCCATTATATGTCGCTTGGATGTGATGCTTGCGGTGATTACACTATATATGTAGTTGAAACACACCCTTTTCTTATCGGCCAAAATTGCAGGTGTTGCAATCATTTGTGGATCCAAAAATTTGAAAGGTAGTGGAGGCTTTTTCTCACAATATTTTTGATACATCATCCTGTACATATGAAAGAGTAGTCAATACCACATAATGACGGGTCGACTTTAATATAAAATATAGGTTAAGTAACTTACAATGTCCAGCACTGCAGCAAGCTAATGTCGATAGAGTCCAAGTTAAAAAAGATCATATAGATTGGGGAAGCATATCAAGAAATAGCCATCAATGTTATAGAAATGTTTTGTCTTGTATGTTGCAATGATCGAATCTTTACCGCCGTTGAGGTATATTTGATGGAGGGTCATTAAGGCTTGCCTTCCCCTTCTTAGCTCATCTTTACGTAGCAAGTTCTTGCTTCTTTCGTACTTAGCATGTGGTTGAGTCCAGGCTGAGCCGACCTTAGACTTCTCCTCTTTTTACTTTTTTGACCTTCTTTGGTTTTCTGTGTTGAATCGTTGGCTTTTTTACGGTGACACGATGATGACATTTTCACCTTGCTCAATAGGTGCAATTGCAACAGGCGCAACAACAGTAGGTGGCTGAGCAGGCGCAACAATAGTAGGTGGCTGACCTACCTAAATAGCTGGAGATTCGGTAGAAGGTTCAACAGTAGCTTGGGTGTGCAGTTGGAGGTTCTCGGCGTTGACTAAAATATTCAATTGTTTCCACTATACCCTTGTGAGAATGGCAGTGCGAAGGGTGGTGATTTTATCAGTGGGAGGAATAGGCAATGGGATGTCTTCGATGTTGGGGTGCACAAAATCAATAGAAACTACTGCAAATCCCTTATTTATCGGCAAGTTCTGTATCTCCTGTTGATATGGATAGACAACTCCCCTTGCCACCTCTATCTAAAACCCTGCGGTATTTATGACAAGCTTGCACATGGTTGGTTCAGTTAGTTGGTCGATGGTGTCATCCAAACCACTGCACATTAATCGTTGCTCAACCTCCCTTGATGCACAGCTGCTCTTAATGGCGCAAGGGCTATCAACTATAGCTTGGTCTGGAAGGATAATACCCTGTCGAGCTAAGATTCTCGCGATATCTACGTATAGATCCCTCTTGATCTTCACAGTGGTCGCCTCCACATCGATTCCTGTGGACCTTCTTCGCTTCTTGTACATGTCAGCATTGTCTGGGAAACCATGCTTCTAGCCTTGCGAGCTAGAGACGCCCCGCGTGCGACCAGTGTGCTCTGGGTTGCCAAGAGCAGACATTAGCTCATCGTGCTCTCACATGACATTGAATGATCATTCTGATGACTGCGCTGCTAGATCCTTGACCTTCTCATCCACTGCTGGTGCCTCGCTTGAGGTCCACATCACATCACCACTCTCAGTTAGTCTCCCTCGGGCCCTTAGATAAGATTGCGCTCTACCGGGAAACTATTGCCACAGATTTTATTTACCCTCACTGGCCATCTTGGCATCTTCAGCCGCCCACCTATCTTTCATCCCCACATAACCAGTTGAACCAAGGTTGTGGGGTAGCTTATTCCTAGCTCGGAGCTCTTTCTTGGCAGAGATTTCTGCCTTGAAATCATCTGAGCTCTTCGTTCTGACAAATTGGTCTCAATCCTACTTTTTCAAGAACGGGTACTTTTTAAAGGGCTCGACATCTTTGACAACAAATTCCCTCACAAGGTTGCTTTTGTAAGTCCTCCATAGCTTGGATATCATCTTCATGGCAGTCTTTACTGTCGCCGCCTTTGAGGTCTCAAAAAACTCGAGGTAGTTGTTGATCTCGTCATCGACTGAGATCATTGATGCTCCTCGAGTTCAACGGGACCCTCTCCCATGCAATCGGTCCTGCAAGCTTCCTCAGGCGCTGCAAGACCACTTTCTCTTTTGGCAGGCCATTACTGTCAACCTCCTTGACGATTATCTTGTCTGTTGGCCACTTTGCTTGCATCCTGGGCTTCTTGATTGCTAACTCGACCTCGTTGGTGGAGTTAAAAGACCCCCGGCAGAGGAATGGGTAGAGTGGATAGACATCTAAACATTAAGAGAACGAAGACATTATTGTTTCATTAAAAAATTAAACGAACATACGACACAACCTACTAGGCACTAATAGGCAAGGATAGGTCATAAATCCCATCCGGGATGTGTGGCCCGCGTAGCTGGACCACGTGGTCCCGTACGGTTCTAGAGAGAATTTCGACATCATCTCCCCATTGTTCTCTAAATACACGTCTTGACTTAGGGTCGAGAGGGTTGTGTATTCGGAGAACAACAGGGAGACACTACTGAAACTCTCTCTAGAACGTACGGGACCACGTGGTCCAGCTACGCGGGACGCACATCCCCGGACTGTCCAAGCGTGGACAATTCGAGAGCGTATTCCTATAAATATGACCAGTTGCCCGATCATATTTATAATCCAACACTCCCGAACGGGAGATGACGTAATCGGTTGCGCGACTCTAACTTATTTTTCAAAAAAAATTATAAGGTAAGGAACAAGAGACACTTCAAAACCAACTGAAATAATAACTGAAATAAAAACATTATAAGAAATATAACATATTTCATTAAATTTAGTTAAACATGTATGATTGCTCTCAGGTGTCGGGTTGCCAACTTAATGGCCTCCTTGACACTATGCTACAGTTTAAATCATAGGTTTGTGTGACAAATTAATAGCATTATCTATATTGAGCAAATTAATTAACCATCATAGAGCAAATATTGAGCACAAAAATGAACAAAGCATCATATAGCACAAATTAATGAGAGAGCATTGCATTGCTCTCAGATGTCAGGCTGCCAACTTAATGGCCTCCTTGCCACTATGCTATAATTTAAATCATAGGTGTTGCATTGCATTAATAAATTTATGAAAATGGCAAAATTAAACTAAATTGTCATGCACATCCTCATATTGCACAAATTAATAGCATTATCTCCCTTGAGCAAATTAATTAACCATCATAGAGAAAATATTGAGGAAAAAATGAACAAAACATCATAGAGCACAAATTAATAGCATTATCTTCCTTGAGCAAATTAATTAACCCCGTGCAACAAGTCATACAGCGGAGCAGAGGCCACGCGCGACAGGGCAGACGGCGGAGCGGAGGCCACGCACGATGGAACGGACGGCGGAGCGGAAGCCACGTGGCCACCCATGACGGAACGGACGGCTGAGATGGAACGGAGAACGGTGGGGGCATCAAGGAGCATGAAGGCGACGAAGACGACAGTAGAGCGCTAGGGTTAGGGTTGCAACTTGCGAGAATTGAAAGCGTACTGATTCACTTCAGGGGAAGCGGGAGTCATCAGTGACGGGTAACAACTACCACCCGTCACTTTGGGGAGTCATCAGTGACTGGTGATAGTTGTAACCCATCACTACGGGGAGTCATCAGTGACAGGTGATAACTACCACCCGTCACTGATGATGAAAGACACAACACTTGTGTGGTCACATATAAAAGTGACTGCAGAAGTGTTTGTGCTTCTGGTAAACACCCATGGCATAGTTTTGTGGAATGAAGCCTGGTCCGACACTTCTAGATGCATGTGGATGCATTGAGCCAGGCAACATCCACCATAAACACCCATGGCAAGAAAAGAAGCAAGAAGAGTATTTAAAGGATGCTAAAATCAATTAATGCACCAACTACTTACCTCCACTAACTGCCAGCAGTAATGGGATCAAAGTAGTATTTTTGCAAAACACTCTTTAGTGATGTGTAGTACTGGATCCCCATCACTAATGATGCATTAGTGACAGACAGTAGTTGTTGCCCGTCACTAATGAGGTCAAATTTTCTAGATTTCAAGTTATGGCACAAATTGCACATATATTTCAAGTTATGGCACAACTGATTGCACATATATTTCAAGTTATGACACATCAGCTTGCATATATATATTACATAACCAAATCAGTAGTACTTCCAGATTTCAAGTTATGACATAGCTTGCACACACACACATATATATATTACATAACCCAAATCAATACAAATTGTACAATACTTGCATGTATACATACATTTCAAACTTTACACTTTTCAACACATGGACGTGTCTGTTTTCTCACTTTCTCACTTTCTTAACGTACAATCCTTCAGAATGGTCGGAGCGCAGGTACGGAGTTTCCTCGTCCGGTTTAACTTGTGGCATAATTGAAGTCGCGAAAAGTGGTATCTCATCAAACTGATTGTACTCGTCCTCATCATCCACATTTTCAACATCAACAATATGTCTCTTTCCATCTAGTACAACATAAAGTTTCTTATTTGTCGTATCAGGCACGTAGAACACTTGAGCAACTTGTCTAGCGAGCACGGAAGGTTCATCTTTATAGCTGACCTGAGTTAGATTTACACTTGTGAATCTGTACTTGTCGACCATAATGCCTTTTGTACCATTGACCCAGCGGTATCGAAATAGAGGTACCTTGAACCCTAGGTAGTCAAGTTCCCAAATTTCCTCTATATGTCCATAATATGTGCTCTTTACATCGTTGTTATCATAGGCATCAATACGAACACTGTTGTTCTGGTTTGTTCTCTTGCTATATTGATCAACTATGTAGAATGTATAACTATTTATATGATAACCTCTATATATTGTAACAGTGTGTATCGGGCCTATTGCTAGCTGCTTGGTCGATTCGCTCACTAGGGTTTTTGATCGTGCAATCTGATCCCGAAACCAGATATTGAACCTTTTCATGTGTTGTTTTGCGATCCAAGCTTCGGTTCGAGATGAGTTCTCTGAATAGAGCATGTCTTTGTGCTCAACGATGTATAATGAGACTTCGCTCGATTGTTGCAACACGAGGAAATCAGCTTGGTCATATGCCTTTCGATCCAGAGTAATTGTTTGCTTGCCCAAGATCCCTTGACCTGCTAGTCTACCCGCATGGCGAGAGTGAGGCACACCAATTGGGTTATTTGGGTTTGTGTACTCGACACACCACTCTACAACCTCCTCACTAGAGTAACCTTGTGTGATGCAACCCTCAGGTGAAGAACGATTCCTGACGTATTTCTTTAGAACACCCATGTGTAACGCCCAAATTTAATAAAATCAGAACTTTATTGAATTTCCATAGAAAATAAATAAATACAAGACGTTCATCACACGACTGCGTACAATACTCCAATCAAAGATGGTTCGTAGACCATATTATTACAAAAGAGTTAAATAAAAGAGAAAGTAGGAAAATAAATCCTCTAGATGAACGTCTTCTTCCAGTCTCGTGCCTTGACTAGGTCGCTACTCCAGACCATCCTCCTCCTCGTAGTACGCTACCTCTAGTGTGGTGAGTCAATGGGAGTGAGTACAATCGTACTCAGCAAGCCACCAAAATGCAATTATAATGCAAGGTAATAACAAAGGAAGGTAGTGGCTCATGTTTGCAGAAAAGTACATTTGTAAAGAGGTTAATGTGATTAGGTTATTAGTATAGAAATTAAATCATGAGTAAATGCATCATATTCTACCTCGAGGGGTACATTCAGCCCACCCTCGCTCAACAGTCCTCACATGCCATTCCATCATGCAATCATTCATGTAAAAGAAAACTAACTGTGGTGAACATTGCCCAACCTTCCCTTGACCGTGGGCACGAGTTTTCGACAAGATTATACTCTGATCAGAGGTGTACTACTGCACCCACAAGGCACTCATTCCCAAACACCAAAGTGTGTCGTGATGACACCACATCACCTTGAAGGAACTCATGCCAAAACCTTTAGCATGGAACGCACCAATTCGATAACACCCTCTTATAGGTTTCATATGGTGCCCCGGCGCGTCGGGCCAACACCGTACCCCCCTTGAGCCTCGTCGGTACAAGCCACCCGCAGGTATCACTTGCCCCCTCCACTATGGTGCTTCAAGTTAGAACGATCCATACCTTCAGTTAGGACTTACCCACTAGGCTTGTGGTTAGTACGAGTTTGTTTTGCAGCAGATCCCACAGACTGGTCCTTATGGTGCCCCGGGTGCGACCAACCAATACCCTAGCTTGCACCCTGAACCCACCATACTTATAACATAACCAAAACTCCAACAGAATTCCAGAGATGAGAAATAACGGGGAAATCATATAATAGAATCCAACTATCTATGACTCGTTCTTTTATCCTATAGCAGTTGTGTCGATACATTGGACACTAGCTAATATACTATTTAAAAGTGACAAGGAGTTTAGGCTTAATAAGCATGGCTTGGATTTGCACAACAAGGATGGGGATCTAATAAATATAATGTATGGCTTTTAATTTCATCAATGCAATTATATTCCTATGAGTTATAGCGGTAATTATGAAAAATGGGCTCAATTATGATCAACTTGGGGTTTGTGACTTGCCTTGATCAGCAAATGGTGAAGGTGGAACCTCAGGATAGAACTCTGGATCCTCGACTGCATCGTAGTCTTCTCGATACGAAAAATAAACATAGCATTCAATAAACAATCCAAAATCACACTTTAAACATATAGACTTTGGGTGGATTAAATTAAAGGAGATAAGGTTACTAATCTTCTGTAATTATTATCTAATTCTTAGGACTACTAATCATGGAGTTATGAATTTCCTAAAAAGAAATAAATATTTACCCTAAAGGGTTTTTAAATCCCCTATAAAATAAAAATAAAATGTTCCAAATAAACCTACTGTTTTTATTGCATAAATGTGAAGAGAATACAAAGATAAATTTTTCAGAATTTGAATGGTCAAATTTGGAGTTAAATTGAGCAAGTTATGAACTTTTGAAGTTTAAACAATTTTCTGGAATTTTATTTAAACAGAAAATAGCCTCTGGTTCACGGTGAGCCAGACCCACCATGGACCTACACACTGTGCGCATGGACCAGGCCAATTAGGACCGTTGGATCTAGATCCAATGATTGGCGGTGAGGTGGGGGACTTAAATGAAATCGTGTGGCTAAGATTAAAACGCGCGAAGGGGTACCACGTGGACGCACGTGATTCAACCGAGAGTTTAAGTGGAGATCAACGGCTCCGCTTAAATGATACCGGTTTGGTGAGATCCGAGGGCTGAGATTAAATCTCGTGGGGATTTAATCTGCACCACTCAGATGCGATCGCATGGCCGATATCCCGTCCGGCACGCACACGGCACGGGGGAGGCCGAAGCCTTCGTCCGCGACCCTGGCGGCGCAACGGCGAGCGATCCCGGCGATGGATAAACGGCCTCGCTAAGGGCAGAAATGGGATCAGGGAAGCAAGGGGAATGCGGAGGTTCCGGAGGCGGTGATGGCGAGGTAGTTGCGGCGATCGGTGACAAGGAGGGGCGACGGAGTCCCTCGGGTTCGACGACGGCGCGGCGTTCCTGCGGTGATCCGGCCCAACGGAGGTGAGGCCAGGGTCAGGCGGACTACGACGGTTCTGGAGGTGCAGGTGACAAGGGCAGTGGGCCCTGTGGTGACGGCAAGGGGTGGACGTAGTGGAAGCAGATTAGTGGGGCTAAAAACGAGTGGCGGCGCTCTGGAACACGAAGCGTTGGTGAATTAGGGGTGGCCTGTGTTGCGGTGGGGGCGAGGGTTCTTATAGGGTCACCGGCGGCGTGTTTGGAAGGCAAAAAGAGGGAAACCTAAGGAGGGTTTCCAATTTTGCTTCGACGACTACCATGCGCATAGGAACTTGCCTAATGGGATGAAACCACGTGGGATTTCCAGGGGAAAGTGATCGTCGGTGATTGGGGAAAAGGATCCCGGGCTCCATTCGATGCTTGGCGGCGGCCGGCGGCGGAAATTGGAAAGGGGTCGCCGATTAGGAAAGGGGGGGAAATTCCATCGAGAAAGACGGACCCGATAGGTGGCCCCCACCTGTCGGTGAGCGGGCGCGAGGGGAAAGGTGCCGACAGGCGGACCAGTGTTGCCAGGGACTAAGGGGGGCTGTTGCGACTGATAACCGGGTCCGGTGGGCGCACACGGAGGAGAGAGGGAGGGGCGCGCCGACAGGCGGGTCCCACCTAGCAGTGAGTGCGGCGCTAGACTGGGCCAGGCTGAGGCGGTTTGGGGTTGCGGCCTACTACTATTTAAAATACCTTTTTCAATAAAAATAATTCCAAATATTTTCTATTTGTTTAGAGCTTGAAGCACAGTTGCTAAAATTTTGTAAAAATTCTCAAAAATACTTCTTGGCTTGTAGATCCTACCATAATTTTATTGACCTTAAATTTGAAGTATTTCTCCCTGTTTTGTTTTATTTGGGTTCTTTTATACCTTTTTCCTATTAAAAATATTTCTATTAAATCCAGAAAGTTTATTTTCCCTATTTTTATTTTTAAATTTGGGGTGTTACAATCCTATCCCCCTTACAGAGAATCTCGTCCTCGAGATTCGGATCAATCCTCAAATAACTCGGGGTGCTAGGCTTTTAGTTCCTCTTCCTTCTCCCATGTGGCTTCCTCAACCGGATGATTACTCCAATGAACCTTGCAAAAGTGAATAACCCGGCTTAGGGTTGCCCTTTCTTTGACTTCCAATATCTGGACGGGCTTCTCAACATAGGTCAGATCCTCTTGAATATTAAGCTGCTGAAGGTCAACTTGCTCAGTCGGTACACGAAGACACTTCTTTAGCTGCGATAGGTGGAATACATCATGTACCCCAGCCAATGAGGGTGGCAGCTCTTACTGGTAAGCATCCTCTCCTTGGCATTGGATGATCCAGAAGGGTCCAACATAGCGGGGTGCTAACTTCCCTCTCATATTAAACCTTTGAGTGCCACGGAGGGGAGTGACTCTGAGGTAGACATGGTCTCCTTCTTCGAAGGCTAAGTCCCGGCGGCGATTGTCGGCGTAGCTCTTTTGTTGGGACTGGGTTGTCTTCAGTCTATCTCGAATGATCCTTACTTTCTCTTCAGCTTCCCGGAGAACGTCCGTACCAAATACTTGGGACTCACCGGTCTGATCCCATAATAAGGGGGCCCTGCACTTGCGTCCATATAAGGCTTCAAATGGAGACATCTGCAGGTTGGCTTGATAGTTGTTGTTGTACGAGAACTCGGCATATGGTAAGCTCTTGTCCCATGTTCCTCCAAAATCTAGGGCACATGCCCTAAGCATATCCTCCAATATCTGATTCACCCTCTCGGTCTGTCCATCAGTCTGGGGGTGGTATGCTGTACTGAAATTCAGTCTCGTCCCCATCTCCTCTTGGAGGTTTTTCTAGAATCGGGACATGAGCTGACTCCCTCTATCGGAGACTATCTTCTTTGGAACTCCATGAAGGCACACTATGCTGGACATGTATAACTCTACCAACCGAGGGCCGCTGAAGGTCGTCTTGACGGCTATGAAGTGGGCTACCTTCGTAAGCCGGTCGATGATTACCCATATTGAGTCATATCCGGCTTGTGTCTTTGGAAGTACAGTGATGAAATCCATACCGATCTCTTCCCATTTCCATTCGGGAACCTTGAGGGGCTGCAACAATCTTGCTGGCCTCTAATGTTCTGCCTTCACTCGTCGGTAGGTGTCACATTCTGCCACAAACTGAGCAATCTCCCTTTTCATACTAACCCACCAATATCTTTCCTTTAGGTCCTGGTACATCTTTGTACTTTGGGATGAGTGGAGTACAAAGTGTCATGGGCCTCTCTTAAAATCAGGCTCCTTAGCTCCGGTTTATTTGGCACACACAGCCAGGTTCCAAACCACACAGTGTCGCTCTCATCTTCTTAGAACCCTAGGGCCTTGCCCTATCTCATGTTCTTCTTGATTGCTGCTATGTCTGGTTCTTCCAACTAAGCTTCACGAATCTGGTCAATTAGGATGGGTCTCGCCTCTAGTGTGGCCAAATAGGCTCCAGTGGTTATTCCGAGGTTTAACCTCTCCATATCCTTATATAACAGAGGCGCGTGATCCTAGACCATGATAGCGGTATAGTATCCTTTTCGACTTAGAGCATCAGCTACCACGTTTGCTTTGTCGGGATGGTAGTGCACTACTAGAAAACCCCCCTGTAGCTACGCCATAGTAGTAACGCCATGTAAAAGCATCTCTACAACCACATATAAAGATGCTTATTGACACGATTTTGAAAGCATGTCAGATTGTTACGATAATAGACATGCTTATACTGTTACGAATCATACGAAGACATTTTTTGACACGCTATTGAAGTCATCTCAAAATGACACGACGATAGACACGATTTAAAGCGTCATTATCACACAGAGATGTTGTAAAGTGTATCAAACATTTGTTTATAGCTAGGTATAGATGCTTTCTAACTTGATTAGAAAAGTGTATTTAATTGATACAAAGTTTAACATGTTGTCATTCCGCGAATAGCATGTAGATTAGTCGTAAATCGTATCAAATAACCATCAATAGAAAATGACACGGACATAAACATGCTTTGAAGTGTCATTATCCTCTTGACACATTTTAAAGCATATCAAACAATTGTTTGTAATCGCGCCTCAGTCTTTAGTCCCACCTCGCTAGTTTGAAGTAGTGTGAGTGGTGGGCTGCCTATAAAACCAGGGCAAGGGGCACACCTTTGCAGCACAAATCTAATGCGTTTTGCATTAGTATTATGTCAAGAAATAAAATTATGTTTGAAGTTTGATACACATATTAAGTAATGATTTATTTTATGGTTGTTTTCTATAGATAACCATGTTGATTTCAGATATCCGGATAAGATTTTTTCAGATTCGGACGGAAACTATCCGATTCATTTTCATCGCTAGCCACGTCACGTGCCACATCATCTGCCACGTCACGTTCCGCGCTCTACAAATTCGTCTCTATACTTATTACTGCGCAATAAGGCGTCCTTATAAAACGCATCTATATTATTAGACATGATTTGTATATGTATCTATAAATTGTATCTACATTTATTAACGTGAATGAAATGTCACAATACTACATAACTACACCACTACAGACATTTTATACATGTGTCTACTAAATTGTATCTAACTTTATAGATATGCAAATAACGTGTTTATAGATTGTCTCTTTCTTTCATAGCAACGCATAAATAATTCATCTCTACAAGGTCTGACGCGGTACGTACGAAGACGCTTCTAACACGCTTTATGAACGCGTGTCTATATTGACATAGAGATGAAATAAAGCATGTCTACACCCTAATTCTAGCGTAGCTACAGGGGGAGTTTTCTAGTAGTGGTGAATGCTTAAGTCATAGTCCTTTATCAATTCTAGCCATCGCCTCTGCCGAAGGTTTAGATCGGGCTGGGTGAAGATATACTTCAGACTCTTGTGATCCGTGAATACTTCACAATGGTTTCCATCCATGTAGTGCCTCCAAATCTTAAGGGCGTGTACTACGGCAGCCAATTCTAGGTCATGGGTGGGGTAGTTCAACTCGTGTGGTCTTAACTGTCGGGAGGCATATGAGAAACCTTTCCCGTCTTGCATAAGAACACATCCTAATCCCTGACGGGATGCGTCGCAATAGACATGAAAATCATTCCTTATGCCCGACAAGGTTAAGATGGATGCCGACACTAACCTTGTCTCGAGGGTCCGAAAACTTTCCTCACATTCTGGAGTCCATTCAAACTTCTCTCCTTTCTACGACAACTTGTTCATGGGATTTTCTATCTTGGAGAAATTCTCAATGAATCAACGGTAGTAACCCGCTAGTCCCAAAAAACTTCGTATCTTCGATACGTTGGTGGGTGGTAGCCAATCTGTTACTGCTTCCACGGTGGCAGGGTCTACCACGATGCCTTGTGCCGAGATAATATGCCCTAGAAATTTCACTTCCGTCGTCGAGAACATGCACTTGCTGTACTTGGCGTATAACTTGTGTTCTCTGAGTTTTCCTAGGGTTAATCGGATGTGAGTCTCGTGATCTTCTCGGCTCTTGGAATAAATGAGGATATCATCTATGAATACCACTATAAATTTATCCAAGTACTCCATGAACACTTTATTCATCATGTTCATGAAGAAGGCGAGGTGTTGGTTAATCCAAATGACATGACGGTACAATCGTACAATCCATATCTGGAGGTGAAGGCCGTCTTAGGTATGTCTTCCTCTCGTATCCTCAACTGGTGATACCCCGATCGAAGGTCAATCTTGGAGATTACTGTGTCCCCTTTTAGTTGATCAAACAAGTCATCTATTTTGGGAAGAGGGTACTTGTTCTTGATGGTCACCTCATTCAAGGCTCTATAATCCACACAAATCCGTTTAGCCTTATCTTATTTCTTCTCGATGAAGATGACAGGGGCTCCCCACGAGGAAGTGTTGGGTCTTATGTACCCTTTCCGCTCAAGATCCTCTATTTGCTGCTTCATCTCTGCCAACTTGTTTGCGGCCATCCGATAGGGTCGCTTAGAGATGGGAGTGGTCTCGGGCACTAGGTCAATCCTGAACTCGATATCCCTCTTGGGTGGCATCCCTAGCAAATCCTCAGGAAAGACATCCGGGTATTCACAGGATACCGGTACTTCTTTTAGTGTGATCTGATGCAGACGAGGTCTTCCGCGTTTTTGGGTTGGCATCTAAAAGTTGACAATAGTTCCTTCTTCACTGGTCACGGTTACTTTCCTTCTTGCACAATCTATTACCCCTTGGTGTTTTTTAGCCAATCCATCCCTAGGATGAGGTCCAAACCTTTACATTCTATTAGAATGGGGTCTGCCCAGAAAGTTACGCCTTGGATATCTACCCATACCCTTGGACTATAGAAATGGGCTAGGGTCTGTTTGCCAGGGGTGGCTATCAATACCGGTCTTGTTAGCTCAAGTTCATTTAGGTTATGAGTTTTCACAAAACTTGCTGATATAAATGAATGAGTTGCTCCAGTGTCGAATAAAATAACTACGGGTACTGAATTGATAAAAAACATACCCATGACTATCTCCGGTGTAGCCTGAGCTTCTTCTGCGGAGACATGGTTGACACGGGCGCGAACCATGGGATTCGCCGCGATCCCTTGAGGATGCTTGGGATGAGGACACTGGTGAGAATAATGTCCCAGCTGTCAACAGTTGAAGCAAATCAATGGCTTGTCGTGCTTGTCACGAAGAACCTCCGTTTTCTTGGCGAGGGCTGGTGGAGCAGCTTGTGCGGCTAGAGCTGGGCGAGGGTTTCTGGCTCCCAGATTGCTGATAGGCAGAGCTGGCCTGTAAGCGGGGCATGGGTGATAGTGAGGCGCCGGTGGGGGAGGCATGAAGCGGGGCCGTTGTGCCATCCCTTGGTGCTAACAGAAGGCGATCATCCTCTTCTTTTTTAGGTCCTCTTTATTTTGCTCGGTCTCTTGAATAATCGGCTTATTTACCAATTTCTAGAAATTGGCATAGTCTTCGGAGACCAACTGAAGCGATAGCTCACCCTTCAGTCCCCGAAGAAACTTGGACTGGTGGGCAGCATCCGTGCGTACTTCCTCAGGTGCATACCGAGCTAGCCGGTTAAACTCGTGTAGGTACTCGGTGATAGACCTACTCCCTTGCTGCAAGTCCCAGAATTCCTGTTGCTTCTGGGCTATGACGCTCTCCGGAACATGAGCGGCGTGAAAAGCGGCGGTGAACTCAGCCCATGAAATCTCATGGCCCTCGGGCTGAGTCTCGCGTAAATTGTCCCACCACTCCGCGGTGGGTCCTTGGAGCTGATGAGCGGCAAAGGCCACTTGCTCCTACTTAGTACACGGCAGAAGGTCCAACTTCTTACCGATGGTTCTCAGCCAGTCACCCGCCGCCATTGGGTTAGTGGTGCTGGAGAATGTTGGGGGGTGAACACGCAGAAACTCAGAGAGTTGAGAGACTTGTGCGGGTGCTTGGACGGCCTATCTGAGGGGAGGCTCTAGTTGCTACTGCTGAAGGTGGAGTAACTGCGCCTATTGTTCTTGCATCTGGTATTGCAGTTGTTGCATCTGAGTCAGTAAGGTGGCGATCAGCTGATTTTGATTCTCCATCATCTCAGCCAATATGGGATGATTGGCGATGGGGGCCTGCTGTTGGCCAATTGCTCCCCAATGAGGCAGATTGCTAGAGTCGTTCCCGTTGCAAGGGGCATCGGAACCTTGCTCGTTGGCCATCCTGAAGATAAGGGGTACCGAAGGAAGAATAAATTTTAAGGGGAAATTTTAGCTTTATTTCTCAAAGAATTGTAGACTTAATAGTCTAAACGATTACATCTTTATTTTTTATTCTTATTTAATCTCACCCATGCCTTATATTTGACATGAGCTGCACTACAATCATAGAAAAACAAAAGCATTCAACCGCAAACTAGTGTCTACTCTTCGTTCTACAAGATCTGATCACAGCTCAGGGGACGGCTCGATCGTTGGCTCAGCGGGGACGGTCGGTGAAGGAGTCAGGGCGCTGGAGGGTCCTGCGAAGGATGCGGTGTGTGAGCTCCTCTTGGGCCTAGCCGAGGGGGTCCTAAGGGCCTTCCGCTTGCGCAAGGGAAGCAGAGCGATCTCCTCAAGATCCTTCTTCAGCTCCTCGACCTAGTGCCGGAGCTGAGCGTTCTCGGCGACGCTCTGCTGGAGAATCTTGTTCTGACGCCGTAGCTCAGCTACCTCAGTGGCCAAGTGGTGCCCCTGCTGTAATTGCCGTCAGAGATCTCCATTCTCGCGGTTCAGACTCTCCGTCATGTGGCAGTAGTAGTTGATCGTATCGTGCTGACTATCGGCATCGAGTATAGCCTCGGTGTGGAGATTGTCCATCGCTTGGAGTAGACGTGTGCTGCAGGCGATGACAGAGTTGCACTAGGAGTACGTGCTGACGTAGACGTTGCGATGGTGTCGCGCCCCGATTTAATAAATCAGGACTTCATTGAAATTCCATAGAAAATCAATAAAACAAGACGTTCATCAAGCGACCACGTACAATACGGGCAATCATTCACGGTTCGTAGACCGCATTAGTACAAAAGTGAATGAAAGTGAAGAGAAACTAATAAAATCAAGGGTCCTAGATGAACGCCTCCTTCCAGTCTCGCCTTGACTGGGTCGCTACTCCAGACCTTCATCCTCCTCGTAGTAGACTGGCTCTGATGGTGTAAGTCAACGGGGTGAGTACAGATGTACTCAGCAAGCCACCGAATGCAAATATAATGCAAGATAATAACAAGGGAGATAGTGGCTAGTTTAGCGGAAGCAGCACATTTGTAAAGCATTTAATGAGCAATTTTATTAGTACGGAAAATTAAACATGTGAATGCATCATCATCATCTTCTAACTCGAGGAGTACGTTTTACCTCCTCGCACATCAGTCCTTACATGCCATGAATAGCTCATTCATTCAAACCATTGTAAACTAACTGCGAGTAGTCACACAACCCGCCCTTGACCGTGGGCTCGGCTTTTCGAAAAGATTGATTTTACTCTGATCAGAGATGTACCACTGTACCCACAAGGCACGCACTCATCACCTACACCGAAGTGTAACGAGATGACCCATCACACGGGAACTCGTGCCAAAACCTTCCATATGGTCTTCCCCGACTCAACAGCACCCTCTTATAGGTTTCGTACCGTGTCTCGCCATGTCGAGTTTCCACAATACCCCCTCTTGAGCCATCGTCGGTACAAGGCGCCCTGAGGGCTAGCCCCTTGCCCCCTCCACTATGGTGCCGTGAGACGGAGTGTTCCACACTTCCAGTTAGGACTTACCCATTAGACTTGTGGTTGGTACGGAAGTGCTTTGCAACAGATCCCGCAGACCGGTCCTTATAGTGCCCCGAGTGCGACATACCAAACCCGAGCTTGCACCCGGAACCCACCATACTTATAACATACCTAACTCCAACAGAGTCCAGAGACAAGAATAACGGGGTATTTCATATACCAGAATCCATCTATTCTACGACTCATTCTTTATATCCTATAGCAGTTGGGCCGGTACATTGGGCACTAGCTAATATAATATTTGTAGAGTGACAAGGAGTTGAGGCTCAATAAGCATGGCTTGGGTTTGCACACAAGGACGGGGATCTAATAAATATAAGTGTAGGGCTTGATCTTGGTCTAATGCAATATTATCCTATGAGTTATAGCGATAATTTATTAAATCATGGGCTCAATAATGATCAACTGTGTCCACAAAGGTGGTCGATGACTTGCCTTGCTCAGCAAATGGGGATGGAGGAACCTCGGGGTAGAACTCCTGCTCCTCGACGAACTCGTAGTCTTCTCGTTACGGAAAATAAACAATACATTCAATAAACACATAAAACTCACCAAATATTAAACATACACACTTGTGGGTTTTATTATGTGAAGTAATATTTAATATGTCAAGGTTTTGTACAAAACAGTAAAGTTTAATATTTTAGAATTTTTCCCAATTTATTTTCTGTATTATTAATTTTAACCCTAAGGAATTTTTATTCATTTATTCATTAATAATATTTTGGGTAACAGAAACATACTGTTTTTATGGCATTAATGTGTAGAGAATAATATTCTGGTTCTAACAAAATTTGAATGGTGAAATTTGGAGTTAAAATGAGCAAGATATGAATTTTTGAAGTTTAAACTATTTTCTGGAATTTTATTTAAACTAAAAACAGTCCCTGGTCCACGGTGAACCAGGTTCACCGTGAACCCGTGACTATGCGCGTGGACCGGCCGATCCAGAGCCGTAGGATCCAGATCTGGCGGCTGAGTGCGAGGCGGGAGGGTTAAGTGGAAATGGACGGCTGAGATTAAAACGTGGCGAAGAGGTACGCGTGGACGCACCAGATCGCTCCAGGGATTTAAGTTACGATCAACGTCCGCGATCGCTCCGTACCCCTTTGACCAGATCTACGGGTGAGATTAAATCCCGAAGGGTTTTAATCTGTGCCCTTGGTGCGCGATCGTGCGGCCAGGATCAAATCCGGCACGGCACGCTCGTAAGGGGGCCTCGCACCCTTCGTCTCCGGCGACGGCGGGCTCGGGCGCGGCCATGGCGGCGACGGCGAGGGCCTAGGGGCTTAGCTAGGGCTAAAAATGGAACGCGGGAAGGATGGCGATCACGACGGTACCTCGGGTGGCGACGGAGGGCGACGGACGGTGGCCGGCGGCGAGGGTAGATGACGAGGAGGCCTCGGGTGCTCGTCGGCGTTGATGATCCGGTGGTCTTCACGGCCAACCGAGGGGTGGCCGAGGATGGGTGAGCTCCGGCGGTCACGACGGTGGCGACGATGTGGACGGAGGAGGTCCGAGGCGACGGCGAGAGCTCGCCGGAGTTGAAGAAGGGGAGGAGCTCGCAAAATGGGCAGAGACGCTCTGGAGGGCTAAGGCTCGGGCTACGGCGTTGTGGGGTGAGTGCGGTGACCAGAGGGGTTCTTATAGGGGGTCGCCGGCGTCAGGATGGCAGCGAACCGAGGGGATCCCGAGGGCTCCGGCGATCCCTTACCAAAGCTCCGGGTAGCTTTCCTAAAGCGTAAAAACGCGTTGCTATGGATGGTAAGGTGGCGGCGGCATGCGGGGGAAGTGATCCGAGACGATCCGGGCGATCGCGGGCTGCCGGCGGTGAGAAGCAGAAGGTGATCGCCGGGAGAAAGGAAGGGGGCGATCCCCTTCCATCGGAGACGAAGCACCTGACAGGTGGGCTCCACCTGTCAGTGGGCGAACGGGAAAGGAAAGGGCCGACAGGCGGGGCCGAGCGGTCAGTGGGTGAAGGCACGCGCATGAGGCTGACACGTGGGGCCAAGCGGGCGCGGGAGGGAGAGAGAGGCGGGGGAACGCGCCGACAGGCGGGTCCCGCTTGTCAGTGAGAGGGCGGGGTTGGGCTGGGCCTAAAAGGCTTTAGGAGGGAGGTTTCGGGGTTTCGGCCCGTTTAGGATTTAAAATTGATTTCTGATTTTAAATAATTCCAGTAATTCGAATATTTGATTAGGGGTTGAATCACTGTTGATAAAAATTTGTAAAAATTCCTAAAATTATAGTTTGGTCTCTAGTTCATCTCATAAATTTTCAAGTCCAGATTTTTAGTATTTCTCCCTGTTTGGATTTATTTGGGTTCTTTTGTGAATTTCCCTTTAATAATTAATCCAAAAATGATTTAAATAATACTTTTCTTTTTATTTTATTTCTTTTAATTTCTGGGGTGTTACAATCCTATCCCCCTTACAGAGAATCTCGTCCTCGAGATTCGGCTCAATCCTCGAATAGCTCCGGATGCTGTGCCTTGAGTTCATCTTCTTTTTCCCATGTAGCTTCCTCTACTGGATGATTGCTCCACTGCACTTTGCAGAAGCGGATGACTCTACTCCTGGTTGTCCTTTCTTTGACCTCCAATATCTTTACCGGTTTTTCCACATAGGTCAGATCCTCTTGGACATCCAACTGCTGAAGGTCCACTTGTTCCGTGGGAACGCGGAGACACTTCTTGAGTTGAGATACATGGAACACATCATGCACTCCCGTCAACGAAGGTGGTAGTTCCAACTGATAAGCTACTTCGCCTTGGCGTCGAACAACGGGAAATGGTCCAACATATCGAGGGGCCAACTTTCCTCTCATGTTAAACCGTTGAGTTCCACGGAGAGGCGTGACTCGTAGATAGACATGATCTCCTTCTTCAAAGGCTAGGTCTCGACGGCGATTGTCTGCGTAGCTCTTCTGTCGTGATTGGGCTGTCTTGAGCCGGTCTCTGATGATCCGTACCTTCTCTTCAGCTTCGCGAAGAATGTCGGTTCCGAATACTTGGGATTCACCAGTTTGGTCCCAAAGTAGAGGCGTTCTGCACTTACGTCCGTATAGGGCTTCAAAAGGAGACATCTGAAGGCTGGCTTGATAGCTGTTGTTGTATGAAAATTCTGCATACGGCAAGCTCTTATCCCAAGTGGCTCCAAAATCCAAAACACATGCTCGAAGCATATCCTCTAGTATCTGATTTACCCTTTCTGTTTGTCCATCTGTCTGAGGATGGTAGGCGGTACTGAAATTTAATCTCGTGCCCATCTCCTCTTGGAGGTTCTTCCAAAAACGAGAGGTAAACTGACTTCCTCGGTCAGATACTATCTTCTTGGGCACCATGAAGGCATACTATCCGGGCCATATATAGCTCTGCTAGCTTAGGGCCACTGAAGGTCGTCTTGACGGCTATGGAATGTGCTACTTTTGTAAGCCGATCAATGATCACCCAAATAGAATCATACCCAAGTTGGGTCTTTGGTAATCCGGTGATGAAATCCATTCCGATCTCTTCCCACTTCCATTCCGGCACTTTAAGTGGCTGTAACAATCCTGCAGGTCTCTGATGTCCAGCTTTTACTCTTCTGCAGGTGTCACATTCGGCGACGAACTGAGCAATTTCTCTTTTCATGCTAACCCACCAATATCGTTCCTTCAGATCTTGGTACATCTTGGTACTGCCGGGATGAATGGAGTATAACGTCTCATGGGCTTCTCTTAGGATAAGAGTCTTTACTTCAGGTTTATCCGGCACACATATCCGAGTTCCAAACCAATGGTGCCATTTTCGTCCTCTGAAAATCCGGGGGCTTTTCCTTGCCTCATGTTCTTCCTAATGGCAGCTATATCCGGGTCTTCTAACTGAGCTTCACGGATCTGCTCAAATAAGACAGGTTGGGTCTCCAAGGTGGCTAGATATGCTCTGGTGGTCAATCCAAGATTTAGGTTTTCCATCTCCCTACATAACAAGGGTGCGTGTTCTTGAATCATCATGGCTGTGCAATATCCCTTGCGACTCAAGGCATCAGCTACCACATTTGCCTTTCCGGGGTGGTAGTGTATACCTAGGTCGTAGTCTTTAATCAATTCCAGCCATCGTCTTTGCCTCAAGTTCAGATCTGGCTGTGTGAAGATATACTTCAAGCTCTTGTGATCCGTAAAGATCTCACAGCGATTCCCGACCAAATAGTGCCTCCAAATCTTGAGGGCGTGTACTACGGCGGCTAATTCCAATCATGGGTCGGATAATTCAACTCATGGGGTCTCAACTGACGGGAGGCATAAGAGATAACCTTCCCATCTTGCATAAGAACACATCCCAATCCTTGGCGAGATGCGTCGCAATAGACATGGAAGTCTTTGCGGATATCCGGTAGGGTCAGTATAGGTGCAGATACCAAACGAGTCTTGAGGGTGCGGAAACTCTCCTCGCATTCAGGAGTCCATTCAAACTTTTCTCCTTTCTGCAACAACTTGGTCATTGGCTTGGCTATCTTAGAAAAATTCTCGATGAATCTTCGGTAATATCCGGCCAAACCCAGAAAACTTCGTATCTCAGATACGTTCGTGGGTGGCAACCAATCCGTAACTGCTTCTACGGTGGCAGGGTCTACTGCGATTCCTTGCGCAGAGATGATGTGTCCGAGGAACTTTACTTCTGCCGTCCAAAACTTGCATTTGCTGTACTTGGCATATAATTGGTGTTCCCTTAGCTTTCCTAAGGTTAACCGGAGGTGAGTCTCGTGCTCCTTCTGGTCCTTGGAATAGATGAGGATGTCGTCTATGAAGACCACGATGAACTTGTCCAAATATTCCATGAACACTTTATTCATCATATTCATGAAGAATGCTGGGGCGTTGGTCAATCCAAAGGACATGACCGTGCACTCATATAATCCATAACGGGTAGTGAAGGCCATCTTGGGTATATCTTCTTCTCGAATCCTCAACTGGTGGTAACCAGACCGCAGGTCGATCTTCGAGAATACCGTAGCTCCTTTGAGCTGGTCGAAGAGATCATCGATCCGAGGCAACGGATACTTATTCTTGATTGTTACCTCATTCAAAGCGCGGTAATCCACACACATACGCTTTGCCTTGTCTTCTTTCTTCTCGACGAAGATGACGGGAGCACCCCATGGCGATGTGCTAGGTCTGATGTAGCCTTTCTTCTCGAGATCCTCCAGCTGCTGCTTCATCTCAGCTAACTCATTGGCGGCCATCCAGTATGGTCGCTTGTAAATAGGGGTGGTTCCGGGCACCAAGTCAATCCTGAACTCGATGTCCCTCCTGGGTGGCATTCCCGGTAAATCCTCTGGAAACACGTCCGGGTACTCACAGACTATCGGTATTTCTTCCAAGGTAATCTGGTGCAGTCTTGGTCTTCTGATCTTTAGTCTTGGCATCTGAAATGTGACGGCAGTCCCTTCTTCGCTGGTCACAGTCACTTTTCTCTGGGCACATTCTATCACCCCTTGGTACTTATTTAACCAATCCATCCCTAGAATGAGATCTAGGCCTTGGCATTCTATTAGGATGGGGTCGGCCCAGAATATGGTGTCGTGGATATCTATCCATACCTTTGGGCTATATGATAGGGCTAGAGTTTGTTTTCCCGGGGTGGTTATTTGTACGGCTCTGGGTAGATCTTCGGTGTTTAGATTGTTCTTTTCCACAAAATCAGTTGATATGAAGGAGTGCGTAGCTCCAGTGTCAAATAAAACCACTGCAAGTGCTGAATGTACCAAGAACTTACCCATCACGATCTCGGGCGCAGCCTGGGCTTCCTCGGCGGTGACATGGTTGACGCGAGCACGGATGGCGGGGTTCGCGGCAACTCCTTGGACGCGCTTAGGATGGGGGCAAGCATTGGAGTAATGCCCCTCCTGACGGCAGTTGAAACAAACCACGGGCTTGCCGTGCTTGTCGTGCAGGATCTCCGCCTTCTTGGCCGGGGCAGCTGGGGCGGTCGGCGCGGCTGGAGCGGCACGAGGTTGGCTGGCTCCGGCATTGGCAGCTGGTGGCGCCGGGCGATACACCGGCCGGGGGTGGTACTGTGGCGCTGGTGGGGGTGGAGCAAAACGGGGTCTCTGGGCCATACCCTGGTTCTGCCTGAAGGCTATCATCCTCTTCTTCTTCAGGTCAACTTTATTCTGTTGGGTCTCTTGCATAATCGCCTTGTTCACCAACTTTTGGAAGTTGGCGAAATCTCCGGAGATGAGTTGTAGGGACAACTCGTCCTTCAGTCCCCTAAGGAACTTGGCCTGTCTGGCCGCGTCCGTACGGACCTCCTCTGGTGCGTACCGGGCCAGGCGGTTAAACTCATGTAGGTACTCAGTGACAGATCTGCTCCCCTGCTGCAGATCTCGGAACTCTTGTTGCTTCTGGGCAACGATGCCGTCGGGGATGTGGGCGGCACGAAAGGCGGCCGAGAACTCCGCCCAAGTGGGGACGTGGTCCTCGGGCAGAGTCTCGCGGTGGTTGTCCCACCACTCCGCGGCGGGACCATGAAGCTGGTGGGTGGCGAAGGCCACCCTCTCCTGCTCAGTGCAGGTCAGGAGGTCGAGCTTCTTCTCGATCGCCCGCAACCAATCCCCAGCCTCCATGGGGTTGGTGGTGCTCGAGAAGGTCGGCGGGCGGACTCGGAGGAACTCCGAGAGCTGTGTCGCGGGAGCGGGAGCTGGTGTGGCAGGTCGGGGCAGCTCGGGCTGTTGGTGGAGGCGAAAGAAGTGAGCCTGCTGCTCTTGCATCTGCTGCTGCTGCTGCTGCATCTGGTGCAGGAGGGCGGAGACCAACTGATTTTGAGTGGCCATCATTTCGGCCAAGGTGGGGTGGTTGGCGACCGGGGCTTGCCTCTGCCCGGTGGCTCCCCATTGTGGCAGGTTGCCACTATCCCCTCCGTTCTGAGGAGCGTCTGATCCCTGGGTGTTGGTCATCCTGGAATTTCCAATGTATACATATTTATTTTGGGTGAACTTCTTTATATTTATTTCAAAATAATACCGTTCTTGCGGTTACACTTACTTATTTTCTCATTCATGCCTTATATTTTGACATGAATGTTGAATACAAGCAATCAAAATAAAAAGAAAACAATCAATCGTAATACTACGTCTAAGGCAGCTCGGGGGACGGCTCGATCTCGGGCTCGTGGGAGACGGGCGGGGTCGAGGAACTGGACGGTCCGGCGGGTGGTGCGCTGCGGGAGATCCTCTTGGGCCTCACTGTGGGAGTCTGAATGGGTTTCTTCCAGCGAGGCGGAAGAGGTGCGATCTCCTCGATGTCCTTCTTCAACTCCTCGATCTGGTAGCGGAGGTGTGGGTTGGTGGCGACACGCTGTCGAAGGAGCTCATTCTGACGCCGCAACTCCTCTGCCTCGGCAGCCAAGCGGTGTCCCTGCTGGATGCGGCGACGAAGCTCTCCGTTCTTGTGGTTCAGGTCCTCGGAGGAATGGCGGTAGAAGCTGATAGTGTCGCGCTGTCCATTGGCGTCCTGCAGCGCCTCGTAGTGGAGATCATCCATGGCCTCCAACAAGCGCATGGTATGTCCAATCGCCGAATGGCGCTGGGAGAGGGTGCTGACGAAGACACTGTGTGGACTCCCTGGGGTGCGAAGAGGTACGAAGCGGAAGTCCGTGTCGTAGAGCTCGCTGTCGTAGATCATCCGGAGCTCCGTAAGTGCCTGGAGAGCGGTGCGCTGACTGGCTACCAGGAAGGTAGGTCCTCCTCCGCGGTAGGTGTGAGCTGTCTGAGGGGAGGGCTGGACGACGACGGTGACCTCGCAGTAGCTCTCTTCCTCGTCGGGGAAGACTCCATGGTACATCGGCTCATGCTCGAATCCGAGGAAACTGACGAGCATGCGTAGCTCGCGGATGAATCCGGTCTCGTCACGAAGGTTCCCACTCATGGTAGGAACCGGCATCTACAAAAGAGAGAAAATTTTGTGAAAATCTTAGAAGATGAGAGGATAAGTAATCTTTGTAAAATATAGTGAATATATATATAAGTCCTAAGGTCAGGTCTGTTTGGCTTCCTACAGTCAAGTCGGCTCTGATACCATCTTGTCGCGCCCCGATTTAATAAATCAGGACTTCATTGAAATTCCATAGAAAATCAATAAAACAAGACGTTCATCAAGCGACCACGTACAATACGGGCAATCATTCACGGTTCGTAGACCGCATTAGTACAAAAGTGAATGAAAGTGAAGAGAAACTAATAAAATCAAGGGTCCTAGATGAACGCCTCCTTCCAGTCTCGCCTTGACTGGGTCGCTACTCCAGACCTTCATCCTCCTCGTAGTAGACTGGCTCTGATGGTGTAAGTCAACGGGGTGAGTACAGATGTACTCAGCAAGCCACCGAATGCAAATATAATGCAAGATAATAACAAGGGAGATAGTGGCTAGTTTAGCGGAAGCAGCACATTTGTAAAGCATTTAATGAGCAATTTTATTAGTACGGAAAATTAAACATGTGAATGCATCATCATCATCTTCTAACTCGAGGAGTACGTTTTACCTCCTCGCACATCAGTCCTTACATGCCATGAATAGCTCATTCATTCAAACCATTGTAAACTAACTGCGAGTAGTCACACAACCCGCCCTTGACCGTGGGCTCGGCTTTTCGAAAAGATTGATTTTACTCTGATCAGAGATGTACCACTGTACCCACAAGGCACGCACTCATCACCTACACCGAAGTGTAACGAGATGACCCATCACACGGGAACTCGTGCCAAAACCTTCCATATGGTCTTCCCCGACTCAACAGCACCCTCTTATAGGTTTCGTACCGTGTCTCGCCATGTCGAGTTTCCACAATACCCCCTCTTGAGCCATCGTCGGTACAAGGCGCCCTGAGGGCTAGCCCCTTGCCCCCTCCACTATGGTGCCGTGAGACGGAGTGTTCCACACTTCCAGTTAGGACTTACCCATTAGACTTGTGGTTGGTACGGAAGTGCTTTGCAACAGATCCCGCAGACCGGTCCTTATAGTGCCCCGGGTGCGACATACCAAACCCGAGCTTGCACCCGGAACCCACCATACTTATAACATACCTAACTCCAACAGAGTCCAGAGACAAGAATAACGGGGTATTTCATATACCAGAATCCATCTATTCTACGACTCATTCTTTATATCCTATAGCAGTTGGGTCGGTACATTGGGCACTAGCTAATATAATATTTGTAGAGTGACAAGGAGTTGAGGCTCAATAAGCATGGCTTGGGTTTGCACACAAGGACGGGGATCTAATAAATATAAGTGTAGGGCTTGATCTTGGTCTAATGCAATATTATCCTATGAGTTATAGCGATAATTTATTAAATCATGGGCTCAATAATGATCAACTGTGTCCACAAAGGTGGTCGATGACTTGCCTTGCTCAGCAAATGGGGATGGAGGAACCTCGGGGTAGAACTCCTGCTCCTCGACGAACTCGTAGTCTTCTCGTTACGGAAAATAAACAATACATTCAATAAACACATAAAACTCACCAAATATTAAACATACACACTTGTGGGTTTTATTATGTGAAGTAATATTTAATATGTCAAGGTTTTGTACAAAACAGTAAAGTTTAATATTTTAGAATTTTTCCCAATTTATTTTCTGTATTATTAATTTTAACCCTAAGGAATTTTTATTCATTTATTCATTAATAATATTTTGGGTAACAGAAACATACTGTTTTTATGGCATTAATGTGTAGAGAATAATATTCTGGTTCTAACAAAATTTGAATGGTGAAATTTGGAGTTAAAATGAGCAAGATATGAATTTTTGAAGTTTAAACTATTTTCTGGAATTTTATTTAAACTAAAAACAGTCCCTGGTCCACGGTGAACCAGGTTCACCGTGAACCCGTGACTATGCGCGTGGACCGGCCGATCCAGAGCCGTAGGATCCAGATCTAGCGGCTGAGTGCGAGGCGGGAGGGTTAAGTGGAAATGGACGGCTGAGATTAAAACATGGCGAAGAGGTACGCGTGGACGCACCAGATCGCTCCAGGGATTTAAGTTACGATCAACGTCCGCGATCGCTCCGTACCCCTTTGACCAGATCTACGGGTGAGATTAAATCCCGAAGGGTTTTAATCTGTGCCCTTGGTGCGCGATCGTGCGGCCAGGATCAAATCCGGCACGGCACGCTCGTAAGGGGGCCTCGCACCCTTCGTCTCCGGCGACGGCGGGCTCGGGCGCGGCCATGGCGGCGACGGCGAGGGCCTAGGGGCTTAGCTAGGGCTAAAAATGGAACGCGGGAAGGATGGCGATCACGACGGTACCTCGGGTGGCGACGGAGGGCGACGGACGGTGGCCGGCGGCGAGGGTAGATGACGAGGAGGCCTCGGGTGCTCGTCGGCGTTGATGATCCGGTGGTCTTCACGGCCAACCGAGGGGTGGCCGAGGATGGGTGAGCTCCGGCGGTCACGACGGTGGCGACGATGTGGACGGAGGAGGTCCGAGGCGACGGCGAGAGCTCGCCGGAGTTGAAGCAGAGGAGGAGCTCGCAAAATGGGCAGAGACGCTCTGGAGGGCTAAGGCTCGGGCTACGGCGTTGTGGGGTGAGTGCGGTGACCAGAGGGGTTCTTATAGGGGGTCGCCGGCGTCAGGATGGCAGCGAACCGAGGGGATCCCGAGGGCTCCGGCGATCCCTTACCAAAGCTCCGGGTAGCTTTCCTAAAGCGTAAAAACGCGTTGCTATGGATGGTAAGGTGGCGGCGGCATGCGGGGGAAGTGATCCGAGACGATCCGGGCGATCGCGGGCTGCCGGCGGTGAGAAGCAGAAGGTGATCGCCGGGAGAAAGGAAGGGGGTGATCCCCTTCCATCGGAGACGAAGCACCTGACAGGTGGGCTCCACCTGTCAGTGGGCGAACGGGAAAGGAAAGGGCCGACAGGCGGGGCCGAGCGGTCAGTGGGTGAAGGCACGCGCATGAGGCTGACACGTGGGGCCAAGCGGGCGCGGGAGGGAGAGAGAGGCGGGGAACGCGCCGACAGGCGGGTCCCGCTTGTCAGTGAGAGGGCGGGGTTGGGCTGGGCCTAAAAGGCTTTAGGAGGGAGGTTTCGGGGTTTCGGCCCGTTTAGGATTTAAAATTGATTTCTGATTTTAAATAATTCCAGTAATTCGAATATTTGATTAGGGGTTGAATCACTGTTGATAAAAATTTGTAAAAATTCCTAAAATTATAGTTTGGTCTCTAGTTCATCTCATAAAATTTTCAAGTCCAGATTTTTAGTATTTCTCCCTGTTTGGATTTATTTGGGTTCTTTTGTGAATTTCCCTTTAATAATTAATCCAAAAATGATTTAAATAATACTTTTCTTTTTATTTATTTCTTTTAATTTCTGGGGTGTTACAGATGGCTCCCCGGGGTATGCATGGGCATGAAGCAGTAGGCGGTGTCGTGTAGCTTGTTGACAGCAAAAAATGGCATCAATGATTAAGATTGTCAAAATATCAATTTTGGTAATTTGGGCCGAAAATGCACATGTCCCGGGTTAGGCCGAAGCCCTACAGGGCCGAAGGACCACTAGGCTATGGGCTCCGGAAGCTTCCAACCAGCCCATAGCCTTCGGCTAGGAGGCATTCGGAGGCCCACTCCACCGAAGCTTTGGCCCGAGGACAGACTTCAGCAGGCCTAGCCGAAGGCCCACTTCGGGCAAAGATAGAGTTGGATCCGATTTGGGCTAAGTGTTATCTCTACGCATGATTCAGCCGAGTCATAACAGATTAGATTAGAAGTCTAGCCCCTATAAATATAGGGGTGAGGCCGGTTCAGAGGGCCCCCCAACAAAATCAACCACAAAGCCCTAGCTTTGAATCGTATTTACTTTATCTTTACTTTTCTGTACTCTTCATGGGTTTGCCTAGAAGCCCTCCGACGGGCACTTCGGAACAGGTGTAATCCTTGTTACTTCGCTTGTGAACTATCTGTTAATCTATGTAATAGATTGCTATCACCTTGTTACTTTGCCTATAAAGTATCTGCTAATCTGCATAACAGATTGCTACCTTCGCTCCTAGTGTAACACTTAGCAGAATTTGGTCCTCAGGCCGAATTAGTACTTCGAATCTACTCTATTGCAGGTAACCTATGTTCGGAGCTACTTCGCCGGAGACAATCAGAGCTGAGAGATTGGTTTCGGAGGTTGTCAGAACACCCTTCAACGAGATCTTCGCTTCGTCACGACACACTTTGCCAACAGACTTCATCACGACAAGCTTCGCCACGCTCATCCTCCGCTCTGGACGAAGTCGCGTTCGCGCGTTGCGTGTAAGTCATCATTCTGTATCTTACTGTATCGGAGACATCGCACCGAACCCCCGCTGTTCGGAGGTGATTATCGCATCCAGATCCGTTTGGAGTTCATCTTCAGCTAGATCAGTCCGAACGCCGAAGGTACCCTTCGGTGGGACACTTCGCACCAGACGCCGAAAGTACCCTTCGGCGACACCCTTCGCACTATACTTCGAACAGTTAGGCTCCGCCCGGTTTCTGATTTGTTCTGTTTAATATATTTCCTTCGGCTAATTGGATTATTTCTGTGTGATCTGATTACCTGGTGACTCCACCCCCTTACCACGTCTAAGGGTAGTCGGAAAGCGACGCTAGTGTTGTGTTACGCATAGGCTCGTCTCTAAGTATCCGCGCACTTTTGGATCGTCGAACTGACCTAAGTGTGGGGGCACATTTTCGTATCAACACACTTTTTGGTGACTCCGCTGGGGAAAAGCTACGCCAACATGACGGGTACGTCTACATTGGCCGCTGGTACATCTGCAACAACTATTACATCTACACCGTCGATGGACACCATGGGAGGCGCGGACATCGACAACCACAACATCATGACGCCCACTCTTGAAGACATTCCCACAGAAGACCGAGCAGAAATCAAGGCAAAGATGAAGGCACTCCAAGGCATGATGCTTTGAGGCTACGTCAAGACACGCGCAGGCTTCATCAAGCGCGACATCATCGCCCCTGACCTTGCTCAGATCCAGGTAACACCCGTATCACCTCGTTTATCTTCTTTAGAGATTGAGCAAAAAATAGCCGCATCGGTAGATAAGGCCGTTAGCGCTTCGCTAGCCAACCGTTTAGATTCGGCAGTTATCTCCCAAATAGAGGTGACACTTAGAAGGTTCGGCTTTACTAAGGTCGTACCATCATCTCCTATTGCTAGTATACCTCTGGTAAATCATGTGTACAATAGAACTGACGGTAGCATTGGCAAGACCATTGTGTCCCCGGTCTCAACATCCGTGGCCGAGACTAGTCATTATGCTTACGGCCAAGCTATCACCACGTACCATGCACCACCGCCACCTGCACTGGCACTAGCCCTACCCACGCTGTCCACACCACATGCACAGGCACCTAGGCTCGAGCACGTCGTACATCTAGCACATAGGGAAGAGGCCCATGGCCGACACGCCGATATCCCGCCACGTGTCATGCCCCCGCACGAGAGACGTGAAAGGCAGCAGGCCGAGATGACCTAGAAGAGCGAATCCGCACACTATTTAGGGAATGCGCCGGTTTCGTGCCTAGTGGTTGGGCTAGGGTTTACCGGAAGCCATATCCCGATCACTTCGATACAATACCCTACCCTCATGGCTATAGAGTTCCTGAATTCACTAAGTTCGACGGTGAGGGTAACAAAACCACACCAGAGCATGTTAGTCAATTTTTAGCACAGTGTGGAGAAGCTAGCGGATCAGACGCTCTAAAACTTAGATTATTTTCTCTCTCGCTATCCGGCACCACTTTCACTTGGTTTTTGGTGCTCCTGCCAAACTCCGCTCAGACGTGGGATGAATTAGAACAAAAATTCCATGACTACTTTTACACAGGTGAGATGGAACTTAGGCTTTCACACGTGACATCGGTTAGGCAGAAATCTAACGAGAACGTTTCTAAGTATACCAAGCATTTTAGGGATACTAGAAACCGATATTTCAGCCTTAATATTTCAGAAAGCGATTTGGCGGATCTAGCTTTTAGTGGGTTATGTTCCGAGATTAAAGAAATGCTAGACAACCAGAATTTCTTAGAGGTTAGCCAAGTGTTGCAGCAGGCTCTGGTCTAGGAAGGCCGAGCCAAAGATAAAAAATTTATTAAGATGTTTAACAAGCCTAGGACTGAAATCCACGTCATGGGACACTTTGATGAGGAGGAATCAGAAGAGGAGGATTCGGCCGACATGTACGCGGCTGAATGAGTTTGGAACGCTAAGAGTAACCTATCACTTGCTCGAGTTACGACCGTCTCCCACAAAGAATTGGCCTAGTGAGGTCTAGTACTCATTTGACATAACCAAGTGTGATAAAATATTTGATTTTATCTTAAAGAATCAGCTTCTCAGGTTGCCTAAAGGCCAAGCCATTCCATATGCCAATGAGTTGAAGAAACATCCATACTGTAAGTGGCATGACTCGCATTCGCATAATACTAACGACTGCAATGGTTTTCGACGATAGGTTCAATCGGCCATAGAAGAAGGACGATTGAAAATAGACCACAATCCAAAGATGAAGATGGACAAAGATCCTTTCCCCATTAACGCTGTCGACCTCGGCGAGAAGAAGGTATTAATTCAGCCAGAATAGGCCGAGTCAACTAAAGGGAAGGCAGTAATTATTGGAGAGCCACGCACGCGCACACTCATACCTAAGAACCCCGAGGTGGGAGTGTGGAAGAAAAACATTAGCACCCCTTCGGCTAAGGCTCGCAAGAAGCCGAAGGTAACATATAAGATGATGTTAAACAAGCACCAACGAAAAGCCAAGGAAGCAGCCCCTCGCGCTAAGAAACCAAGTCAGCCGAAGGGCCCAAGGCATCCCGAGGGTGGCTTCACACCATAGTGGTCGAGCCCTCCTCATGACGGCTTCGGACCGCAATGGTCGAACCCTCTGCATGGGGACTTTGGGCCACCGTGGATTAACACTCTGTACAGTGGCTTTGGACCTCAATGGTCGAACCCCCCATACGGTAGTTTCGGACCTCAGTGGCCAGACCTCATGCGGATCGAGTTCAGCCCCCAATGGTCAAACCCCGCACCACTCTAGACGAACCCTTCGATGGGAGGATTCGGCCCACACTAGCCGAACGTACCTCCGGCCTGGCAGAACCCCTCACTGATATGGTCCGAGAAACCGTCGACTCTGCCGAACCCCTATCTAGGTAACGGGTTCGGCCCACAGAGGGTGAAGCCACTGGAGCCGTCGATGCCTCCATTGTACAACTGGGCGGGGACTTCGTGGGCTCCATATGTATCACAACCGGAGTACCCTCCGCAACTTAACATTATACCTTGCTTTTCTTGCTTTTCTTCAGAGTGTTATGAATGGCAGGGACAAATAGATGCAGTGGAGGAAGGCATCATCCACAGGCTATCCGTGGTACCTCCGGATCAGCTCACGCAGAGCGAAGTCGAAGAATACAGGAGCGAAGAGGCCAAGGATAGGGAGTCTGAAGCTATCACAGTAAGAGTAGGGTCTCAGGAAGTCCCAATCCCGAAGGCCCCTTCGCCGAAGTCTAACGGAGGTAAGTCCCCTGCTTCGGCCAAAGCCCACGCCAGAGCCTGGTCCGATTGACCGAACGAGGCCGGTCCGATTGCCGTGGTCCGCAGCGGAGGCTCCTCCAAATACAGAGTGCACGAGACCAAGGTGGGCAGTACCACTTTGGCTAGAGCTGATAGGAACTAGGCAGTGGCACCCAGCACCAAGCCACAACCATCTTGGGCACCTCCAGGTATGTCCAAATCACAAAAGAGGTGTCTACAATGACTACGGGCATAGGATATGCGCAAAAAGAAGGCCGAGGATGAGCGAGACGCTATTTTTGAAGAAATTCGCCCACGGCCAATGATGAGACAAGTATGGAGGATGAAGCTGGTTGAGATGACCAACCCGGCCCCTAGTCCGAGCGACGACGACGACTACTCGCTCATCTCCGAGGGGCCCGTACCCCAGGCAATGGACATCAACATCGTCACACTACCCGTCGAGTTCGCCCTGCAGCAAGACGAGGCCGAGGTCGCTCAGTTGAACCTCGGCCCGCGCAATGCTATCTTTGAGAAACCCGAGGACTCGTCTCACCATCTAAAGCCTATCTACTTCAGGGGTCACATTGACGTAAAGCCAATTTCCCAGATGCTTGTCAACTGTGGTGCCATTGTTAACCTAATGCCTTACTCGCTGTTGAAGAAGCTTGGCAGGGATGAGGATGATCTGAAGAAGACCAAATTGATGCTCAATGGTTTCAACGGCGAGAGTTCCGAGGCCAAGGGTGTGCTCTCCATGGAGTTGACAGTAGGCAACAAGACGTTGCCAATAGCATTCTTCGTTGTTGATGTACAAGGTAACTACAGTGTGCTGCTCGGGCATGACTGGATTCACGCAAATTGTTGTGTTCCTTCTACTCTGCACTAGTGCCTAATTCAGTGGGACGGCGATGAAGTAGAGGTCATTCCCACAGACACTTTGGCCCAAGTGGCATTGGCCGATGTGTCAGTCGACACCATTCACAACAAGGTAGAGTGCCTGTTAGGTAGAGATATTTCGGATTACGATTTTGTTAGCGTATCGGGAGGGCGTTTTGTACCAGTGTCTGTAAAGCCGGCTGGTGTAGCACGGCTATTTTTATATTAGTAGTCATGTCTAGTAAGAATAATCTGGATTGGCTAAAGTCTCATGTGAAGCAGTATCAGTCTACTAAATATGGTATTGCCGAGGCCATCGAGGACTTTAGTGAAGTACATAAATTAGGACAAGGTTTTGCATCGGCCGATCCTTTAGAAGAAGTTGACATAGGTGATGGTAGCAGCCTGAGGCCAACTTTTGTAAACCAACATTTACAAAACATCCTGATTTTCGGATTTTCCGGTGCATCTCACAACCTGAAGGCCAAGAGACACTTCAGGAGATTCATGAGGGCTTATGTGGCAGCCATCTAGCCCCCCGTGCTCTAGCAGGAAAGACACTTCAGCAAGGGCTCTATTGGCCAACAATTGTAAGAGATGCGAAAGAGTTCGAACCTACCAAGGATGCCAGTTAATGGGTACACGGAGCCACCGTCCACCAACACCTCTTCAATTTATTGCCCCGGTATGGCCAATGGCACGATGGGGAATGGATCTCATCGGCCCTTTTCCAATGGCAAAAGGCAGCTTGAAGTTTGCAGTGGTAGCAATCGAGTATTTTTCTAAATGGGTCGAAGTTGAACCCCTAACTGCTATCACTTCAAGAAATGTGCAAAAATTCTTTTGGTAAAATATCATATGCAGGTTTGGAGTGCCAAGGGAGTTAACTATGGATAATGGCACTCAGTTCGAACCTGAACCCTTTAAAGAATTTTGTGAATGACTAGGCGTCAAGTTATGCTTCGCAGTCGTTTGCCACTCCCAATCCAACGGAGCCGTCGAGCGAGCCAATGGAAATATTCTCTCCGGTTTGAATCACAGGATTGTTGGGTTGGCTAAGGGGCTATGTACCGAAGAGCTCCCTAAGATTCTATGGTCCATTCGGACCACTCAAGCCAGGTCCATAGGCTTCACCCCATTTAGGTTGCTATTCGGAGATGAGGCCATGACTCCTACGGAGCTCAAGGGTGGATCCCTCCGCGTAATGGAGCCTGGAAATGAAGAGGAAAGAAACACTTCACTGGACTTGTCAGAAGAAACAAGGATTTGAGTTGTCGCCAATCTGACAAATTACCAAGACCAAACGAAGGCATGGTATGACCCAAAAATAAAAGTGAACGAGCTTAAACTAGGTCATCTAGTATTGCGAAGTGTAATAGCTCCGGGAAAGCTAGGAAATAAATGGGAAGGACCATATATTATCCTACACTCAGGGCACCCCGGGTCGTTTAAACTAGCTAATTTAGAGGGGGAAGAGTTAAAGCATGCATGGCATGCGGAGCACCTTAAATGTTATTACGCTTAGGGGCTCCTTGTAATCAATTGTAAAAGTACCTTTCTAAATTAAATAAAGATGGAGGTTCGAATTATGTTTACTCTTCAAATATTCCTTACTCCTGGTGGACGCATCAAGAGAACGGAGAAGCTTGCGGAGATAAGCATCTTTCAAGGAACCAAGAAAATGGCCTTCGAACCATTAGTTCAAGGATTCCGTAAAAGAGCCAAAGGTGGCCAACCTACAGATTCTATGCTCTGGCTTGTTAGGATCCGTAGAAGAGTCTAAGGACTTTAAAAGAACAGATTTCCAGCCTACGGGTTTGAAGTATTTGTAAAAGAGCCGAAGGTGGCCAGCCTACGGATTCTAGGATCTAGCTTGTTAGGATCCGTAGAAGAGTCTAAGGACTTTAAAAGAACAAATTTCCAGCCTACGGGTTCGAAGTATCTGTAAAAGAGCCGAAGGTGGCCAGCCTATGGATTTTAGGCTCCGGCTTGTTAGGATCCGTAGAAGAGTCTAAGGACTTTAAAAGAATAGATTTCTGGCCTACGGGTTCGAAGTATCTGTAAAAGAGATGAAGGTGGCGAGCCTATGGATTCTAGGCTTTGGCTTGTTAGGATCCATAGAAGAGTCTAAGGACTTTAAAAGAACAGATTTCCGGCCTTCGGGTTCAAAGCATCTGTAAAAGAGTCGAAGGTGACCACGCAATAAGGTTTCAAGGCTCCGGCCCGATGAAACACTTTTAAATTCCTAAGTGACTACTATTGGAGACTACAAGGGTAAACATAGCTCCGAAACTTATAAACATCATAATACGAATGTACAGTTCAAAGAACTCTACGAAAGAGTGAAGTATGATTACCAAGTGTTGTGTGAAGCATCAGATTGTTATATCAATCATTGTGTCTAATAGACCTTATCGCAACGCATACGGTCCCCCACCCACAAGGAGGGGCAGGGGTAAGGAACAAACAAGAGATGCTTCCAAAACAAATTATAAATTGGATAATCATATTGTATTACATCAAGAGAAATTTTGGTCTAAGCCTAGATAAAAATGGAGACCCCTCCGACCTCTAGAACTATTTCTAGGACCACCTCGGTCTGCGGAGCCCGGAGTCTTCAAAACTTTCCTCTTGGTCCGAGTGCTTTTCTTCTTCGAAGCTCGCACTTTTTTCTACTCTTCTTGAAGTTCAGCCCAGGATAGAAGTCTTTTGGAGCTAGCCTCCATCGGGTCTTTGGCTTGGTACTCCGAGTCAGACCAATCTACGTATTCAGAGGACGAAGATGTCACTTCCTTATCCTCTTCTTTAATATAAGCCAAGACTTCACGATGGACTTCAGGTGCTATTTCCCCTTGATCTCCTCGAGGAACAGAGAAGTGTGAGCATTGATAAGGCCTTAAGCCTTCGAGGACAGCCCACTGC
The DNA here is from genome assembly GCA_019279435.1 of Zizania palustris. NCBI lineage: Eukaryota > Viridiplantae > Streptophyta > Magnoliopsida > Poales > Poaceae > Zizania > Zizania palustris. The sequence continues at coordinate 13,231,591 of JAAALK010000285.1, forward strand.
TAGCGGAGCCCTTCGCTAGGCTCCAGTACTTCGAAGTCGAGTTCCGAAGTGCATGGCAAAACCTAAGAATAAACATCCAAACAAAGACTCCTTGTTTATAAACTTTTCATTCATTAATATAAGGGGCTTTACAAGATTTCTTGTGCATGCTTAAGCACCCTATAAGGCTAAACCTGTGGGTCGGCTGGCGGAGTAGGCGGGGTCGGATCTGGTGAAGTCGGAAGCGGAGGCTTCGTCTGAGCTTGCTTCTGCCAATGAGCCTCGTCGATCCAAGCTTTGGCTACAACTTTGTGGTCCGTTTTCCAGATTGCCCGGAAAGCTTCCCAACCAGAGGCTACATCTAGTGAAGGATGCAGCAAGTCTTCATCGGCGAAGCCTGCGGGCATTGAACCCCCTACCGGAGCAACAAGAATTCCAAGGGCTTCGACATGACGAAGGACTCCGATTCCGGCTACCTGCCCGGAGATCTCTCCATAGCGAATCCCAAAGCCCTTCATCAACTTCGTTGCCGCTTGCATCATCTTTAGCTTCCGCTCGAGGGGCTCGCTCACCACAGCCGAAGACGAAGGGCACATCGTGCCAAAATATTCCAAAGTACCCCGGAGGGTATCCATGGTCTAGTCAACGATGATGGTGTGCTTCGTTTCTACCACCGCCAGCTCAGAAGCCGAAGCAGATACTTCGGCTATTCTTGATAGCAGAGTGCTCTTCTTGGACAGCGCTTGTTGGACTGAGTCTTGGAGTTCCACAAGTTGTGCGCTGGAATCTGCTGCTGCTTGCCAAAGCTTCTCGACCGCTGCTCTAAGCACCACACACTCGGCCTCGGTCTCTTGGATCGAAGCCTTAAATGCAGTGTTGTTCTGCTGCTCAGCTCGGAGTGCTTCATCGGTGATAGCCCTGGCCCTCCGCTCCTTGAGGAGCTCCTCCTCCAGTTGTAGCATTTTGCCCTCGAAGCTTTTGAGGGCAGACTGGAGGGTAGTAACCTTCCTTTTGAGCTTATTAGTTTCGAGCTCATTGGAAGTCGCTGCCGCTCTAGCAAGGATGAATTGCTGCAAAAAAAGCAAATTAAGTACCAAGTAATTTCATTTATTAATTGAATACACTTGTTGTATGTTGCATACCTGAAGGGCGGCCCTTTCGAAGGCCAAATCAAGCTCTGGTGCTCTGGCTTCACTCAAAACAGAGACCAGTTTGGAGCTCGCGACTTCTTGGCCTTTGTCCGCCAAGGGTTCCAAAAGTGTCCGGAGCCCTGTCTGTTGCCCCAAGAACGGAGCCAACAGAGGAAGCCAGGATAGGGCCCGACGATCATCTACCGCAGCCTCCTCCTCTGAGTTGCTTGCCGAAGGGTCATTGGAGGAGGGCGTCACCATCAAGGCAAGGAGGGGACCAAAGCTCATCATACTCCTTCGGCTAGAGTAGATCCTCCTTCAACCATTGCCCCCTCGGTCAGAATTACTTTGACCGTGACAGCTCCGGTCATCGGAACCACTACATCAGCCAGAGTCTCAACTCCAAGTGAAGTCGAACCTCCATCGGTGGTCGGAGCCATGCCGCTCCTTGACGCACCTACAAAAATTAAGGTATTCAGTGAAAATTTGTGTATAATAATTATTGCAGAAATTTCAAAGGCAAAAGCTTCGAGGTATACCTTCGTCCATTCCTTGGGGGAGAATTGTGGGGTCATCCAAGACTTCGTACATCCGGAGATATTCTTCGAGATCATCTCCCAAAGTCTGCTCCGGTGCAGTTGCTACAGGCGTCCCAATATCCTGCACTATTACCCCGGCCACGGGTGAGTTAGGAATTGCTAACTCAAGTTCTAAGCCGGCTGCGATAGGCTCGGGGGAATGTGCTGTATCAGCTACTGCAGCTTCCCAAGGGGGGTCTCCGTCTGCACTAGGGGATTCGTCTTTGCTATCTTCCAAAAGATAGTTTTCGAGGGCCTTCCCTATCTGGACAATGGAGTCTTTTTCTTCTGAGCCCTCCGAAGAGGAGCTCTGAATGTCTAGAGAGGAAGGTGAAGACACTGGAGATGGTTGAGGAGGAGGCTTCGTAGTCTTCTTCCCCTTCTTGACGGGGGTCTTGGTGGCTGTTGGGGAAAATACTTCACCTTCAGGACTTAGAGATTAACGGCTCAAGATAACTTGTCAGCTTCGGAGCTGATAGGCTCATGCCCAAAGATGGTGGAATCGTTAAGCCGAAGGGTGCTTCGACATTTCAATCCGAAGGAACCCTTCGCAAGATATGGAGCTCCGGTGCAAAGCTGCAAGGTTGATAAGATGTTTGGCTTATCTACTTACTCCGGGTAGATTTTACCATTTTAACCCTGTTCAGGGTACCGAATAGTTTCCACTATGTCGGTTGTAATTGAGGGGTAAATAGGTCTTTTCCTTACACTTTTTTGCCTATAAATACCCCCCCCTTCTTACCCTGTAATAGGCATCGAATACTCAGCTATTCAATACATACATTCGGACTACTTGAGCTATTATCCAATTCGGAGGCTTGAGATAGTTCTTAAAAACAAACTCACTGTTTGTCAGTTCTTAATCTTAGAGAACCTGTTAGCGTAATCTTTTACGCCAACAGTTGGCGCCGTCCGTGGGGAACCTAGTTCTAAAAGCTAGTTCTCTACTGCTGACTGCACTTCGAAGAGGACTTGCGGAGGGAGCTTCGGAGTCTCAAGATTCCACGCATCCTTTGGTAAGGGGCTTCTTAGTGCGGTTCGAAGGCCTTCCCTCGCCTTCCCAAACCAATCAAAGTCCTCGGTCTTCAGACCACTTTTTCATTTGCTATGCCTCCCAAGCAGAGCCTAGCCTCATATCCTCCCCGAAGGTCCCCTCGGACCAATGGAGCAGGACCCTCAGCTGTTCCAACAACCCCCGAAGGCGTCGCTGGGCGTCGAGTATCCAGAGGCCCTCGGGCCGCTCCTACGGTGCTCCAAACCGATTATGACAGTTCCCGAGACCCGGAGCTTCCCTCCGATGGAGATGAAGACATTCCTGAGGACGAGGATACTCAGGTAGCGCGACTTTAGGAGGAAGTGGCTAGGTGGAGGCAAGAAGCTGCTGATCGCCTCCGCTCCCAAGCTTCCACCCAAGCTCCAGAAGGGCCTCAAGACGGTGGTGCTCGCAACTTTCCCGAAGCTTTCCAAGTCCTGGAGGAGGCTGAGAACGCATCTTTCGATGATGAGTCTCCACTATATTCGGACTTGCAAAAGGTGCCCTTCGATCCCAGGTTCAAAGCCTCGAAGCTGCACAAGTATTATGGTGGGTCCGACCCCGGAGAATTCGCTCGTTCATATGCACTAGCGATAGAAGCAAGCGGAGGGGTGCGTAACACTATGGCAAAGTGTTTTCCCCTCGCTCTCGAAGGTGTGGCTCTCCGATGGTTCTGGTCTTTGAAACCAGGATCGATCAAATCATGGGAGCAGTTAAAGAGGAAGTTTGTAAGCAACTTCCAAGGTACCTTTGTGGCTCTGATATCGACAGGGAGCTTATTTCAGGTGAAGCAGCGAGCAGGGGAGACGTTGCGGGAATACTTCACGCGCTTCGCCCACACCAAATCGTAGATCAAGGGCTTGTCTACCTCTTCGGTAGTCGACGCCACCCGTGAAGGGGTGTTGAACCCCGATCTCCTCAGCAAGCTTCATCGGAAGCCTGTGTCATCCGTGGCACATCTGATGGCATACTTCGAGAAGTATGCCAAGGCAGAGGAAGGCTGTCTTCGGCGAACCGCAACACCTGCTCCAGCTCTTCGGGAAGTGAAGACGGAGCCCGAAGCCTCAACCTTTTCGCAGCACCCCCAAGACAATCGCTTCAACGATCACAAGTGGGGAAAGAAGCACTTCTGCTCGGAGGTGTTGAGCATCGCACCCTCCGTTCTGAAGGCACCTACCAACTTGCAGCAGGCACAAGGCTTCAAGGCTGGAGCACCGAAGCCCCAAGAGAGAGTACCTGGCAGGCGTCAGAGTTTTTTTGCTGCGTGCATGGCGACAACCGAAGCCATGACACGAAGGATTGCAAGGCGGTATTAACCCTTTGGGGTGAATACCTAGGACGAAGTACCGGGCGGGGTACTTTGGATCGAACCCCTCTAGTGGCACGGTCGGAGCCTGTGCAAATCGTGGCCCGAGTTGGTGTTCCCGAAGCCCCCATGCAGCTACCGGTGGCCAACATTATGCCACCACCGAAGCAGGAAGACCTCCAAGACCGCGGCAAGCGAGTGGTCCTGCCCATCTCTAGAGGGAGGACCCTTGGTAACATGTCCAAAAGGCAGCGACGTGAGTACGTCCGTGAAGTAGGGCACATAGGGACCTCGCATTCCACGGAGGGAATGCATGAATGGTCTCATGTACCTATTTCCTTCACTGCCAATGATGCCGCGGGGGTGAAGTTCCCCCATGCTAACCCTTTGGTCATTTCAGCAGATATAGCTGGGGTCAAAGTTCGAAGGATCCTGGTGGACGGTGGAAGCTCTGCAGGCATACTTTTTGTCCAGGCCTTCGATCAAATGTGCATACCTCGGAGGTATTTACTTCCGGCGGCTCGGCCACTTCAAGGTTTTGCAGGTCCGCCTCTCGATGCCCTCGGCCAAATAGGCCTCGAGGTTGCCTTCGGAGAGGGGCCCTTGGCCAGGGTGGAAGAAGTGATCTTCGACGTCGTCAACGCCCCGTATGCTTACAACGCAATCTTCGGATGGGGGATGCTGAACCAGTTTGGAGCTATAGCTCATCACAACTATCTATGTCTCAAGATGCCCACGCAAAGTGGAGTTCTTACTATTTCAGGAGACCAAGCTGTAACCCGAAGACTAGAGTATGGTCACGGCCAGCCGTTGGACCCTCGGCAAGTACACAGTGTGACGGAGCACACCGAGGAGGTTCCAGAGTCTTCGAACTCTTCGAAGGGCATTTCCCTCAAGCCAAGCCTAGAAGGTGATGTCGTGACGAAAAAATTTTGAAGGATGGCAAAGAATACCTAATACAGTTCGGCAAGGGGCTATCTCCGGAAATAGCTGCCTCGTTGGAAGAAATAATCAAGCAAAATTTGGACATATTTGCCTAGACTGAAGAAGACATCACCGGGGTTGACCGGAGTATCATCGAGCACAGCTTGCTCGTCAACCCGAAGGCTAGGCCGGTACGCCAGGGGCTCCGTAAGCTGTCTACGGAAAGGGCAGACCTCGCCAAGATCGAAGTGGAAAAATTGTTATGGGCTGGCATCATCAGGGAAGTGGCCCACACGGAGTGGTTGGCTAACCCTGTTTTTGTTAGGAAAAAGGGCTCTGGAAAATGGCGCAGGTGCATCGATTTTACATCATTAAATAAAGCATGCCCGCGAGACCCCTACCCTATGCCCCGAATAGACCAGCTTGTGGATTCTACAGTTGGCTCCGAATTACTAAGTTTCCTCGATGCTTACTCCGGTTATCATTAAGTCTATCTAAACCGCGAAGACGAAGCCAAGACAAGTTTCCTAACTCCGTCCGGAGTATTTTGTTATGTAAGAATGCCTTTTGGCTTGCGGAATGCCGGAGCCACATTCTCACGTTTAATAGCTAAGGCTCTAGGTCACCAAATAGGCCAAAATGTCGAAGCCTATATGGATGACATTGTAATAAAGAGTGCTAAAAAGCACCAGCATAGTCTAGACTTAGCTGAAACATTTGAGAGCCTCCGAGCATGTGGAGTCCGCCTCATCGCCTTCCAGAACATATTTCTCAAAGTCCTTCACCAGCTGGACGTTGGAGCCCTTGCTTCCGGAGCCTTTGCTCCCAGAGTCATCCGAAGCTGAGCTCCGAATGCCCAGGGATGAGGCAGATGAGGTCGGGGTCATCTGAGGAGGGATTTTTGCTACCTTCTTCCCCTTCTTGATGGGGGTTTTGCCGGCTTTCTTCGAAGGCTCGACGATGGCTTTCCTCTTTTGGGGGGCCGCTCCGGCCGGGTTGAAATCTAGCAGAGGAGGAGGCACCATCCTGAGGGCCCTCCATACCCTGTTGGAGCGTTCCCAGCTCCCCACAAGCTCTATCCTCTTTTGCCTTTCGGCCACCGTAGGGGCTCTGAGGACCTGTTCAGTGGCTCTTGTTATCTGCTCCGGGGCTAACACTAGTGGAGCCGCTGAAAAAAGGTAACATATTATAAGTATGTTATTTTCTTCACCTAACATATTATTGTAGGAAAGTCAAAGTCTTACCTAGACTTTGGAGCTCACCCTCCAAAGCGTGTTGGAACGCTATCGGCCAGTCAGCCCGAGGGGTTGAATTCGGAGAGCGATGAACTCTTCGGCCAGGTCGCGCATGCTCATGCGATTGGCAACTGAAGTTAACAGCCCTAGACGTGTTGAGAGTAGGCTAGGGTTCGGGGTGACCTTCGCCTCCTTTCGGAACTAGATATCTTGAAGGGGTCCGACGAAGGGGGAGTCCTCTCTGACTTCGGCGTAGAACCACCGAAGGATCCAGTTAGTATACCATCGGTCGTTGATGGCCTTCACTGGAAAATGTTGGGCGTGCTCCCTCCGCAATTGGAAGTTAACACTTCCGAAGGCCGTTATCACCTTGGTGTCTCCGGGGCCATCCTGCGGCTTCGGCTGGCAGATAGCCTCGTGGGTGGCGGCGAAGACCTCTGATCGTCCTTCACACCCTTCGACGCGAAGCGCCCACTCGAAGATGGCCAGTCGGGCGATGGCGTTGGGAGACAGCTGAGGCAAGGTAATGTGGAACATTTCCAATACCTCTGATAAAAAATTGATGGCAGGAAGCCCCATACCTACTTCGAAGAAGGCCTTGAAGACCACGACTTCTCCGCTTCGTGGCATTGGGGTCGACTCTGGTCCGGGGACCCGAGTCCTCATTCCAGGCCCCAGCTTTCCATCCACGGCTTCTTCTATGGACTCCGCGGTGCTTGTAGACTGCCCAATGAGGAATCTCTAGGGATTTTCTTCTTGGATGGAGGGCGGAGCTCTCAAGGGTTCTTGGGCCAGGCGTCCCCCGGAGCCCCCGCCATTGCCGCAACCGCTGAAGCCACCCAAGCCTGCCTCTGAGCCAAAGTACCCACTGCCGCTGGCACGGTGTGGCTGGTTCTCGCCATCGCTCGATTGCTTTGGAGATTGAAAGAGTTGAAGGTTGAAGAGAGTAAGTTTCGGATGCTAAGCACGGTAAAAGATCCTTGGTGAATTCTGATTCCCCTTTTATAACCTCTCGATAGTACTGCACTTCGATTGCGTTCGCACTGCAGGTTCGACTTCCGTCGCTGGCAGGTGGGACCAAGAAGCAAAACGGTGTGAGTCCACGGTGAATTTTGACCGTTACCTTTTCGAGAGCATAATGGCTACTTGCAGAGTAACGGCTCCTCACGACGTTTGGATTCCACAACGATTCTATTTCCCACGAAGCGTTCACACAACAGTTTCGGTTCGAAGCTGTTGTCCGGGTGCTTTAGGGTCAAAGGCCCTTCGAATAACTATAATATGTTAAAACTTCTCTAAGTCTCAGAATATGAAAATATTCCTTGTGTATACTGCTTCCCTACTATACAGGTTAAATTCGGAGAAGCGTATTTGAGGGCTACTATTGGGGAAAATACTTCACCTTCAGGACTTAGAGATTAACGGCTCAAGATAACTTGTCAGCTTTGGAGCTGATAGGCTCATGCCCGAAGATGGTGGAATTGTTAAGCCAAAGGGTTCTTCGACATTTCAATCCGAAGGAACCCTTCGCAAGATATGGAGCTCCGGTGCAAAGCTGCAAGGATGATAAGATGTCTGGCTTATCTACTTACTACGGGTAGATTTTACCATTTTAACCCTGTTCAGGGTACCGAATAGTTTCCACTATGTCGGTTGTAATTGAGGGGTAAATAGGTCTTTTCCTTAGACTTTTTTGCCTATAAATACCCCCCTTCTTACCCTGTAATAGGCATCGAATACTCAGCTATTCAATACACACATTTAGACTACTTGAGCTATTATCCAATTCGGAGGCTTGAGATAGTTCTTAAAAACGAACTCACTGTTTGTCAGTTCTTAATCTTAGAGAACCTGTTAGCGTAATCTTTTACGCCAACAGTGGCCTTCTTTGAGGGCTCGGCGGTGGCTTTCCTCTTCTGAGGGGCCACTCTGGTCGAGTCGAAGTCTAGTAGAGGGGGAGGCTCCATCCCAAGAGCACTCCACACCCTGTTGAAGCGCTTCTAGCTTCCCACCAGCTCCACCCTTCACTGTTTCTCCACCACCGTAGGGGCTCCGAGCACCCGTTCGGTGGCCCTTGCGATCTACTCTGGAGCTAGCGCCAAAGGAGCCGCTGAAAAGAGGTAGCATTCCATAAGTATGTTATCTATTTTCTAATGTGTTAATGCAGAAAATGTGAAGACTTACCTAGGCTTCGAAGCTCACCCTCCGAAGTGTTTTGAAACGCAATCAGCCAATCAGCTCCGAGAGGCAGGATCTGGAGGGTGATGAATTCCTCCGCCAGATCCCGCATGCTCATACGGGTGGCTATTGAAGAAAGCAACCCAAGCCATGTTGAAAGCAAGCTTGGGTTCGGAGTAACCTCGGCCTCCTTCCGGAACCAGATTTCTTGAAGAGGCCCCGCAAGGCTGGATTCCTCTCCGACTTCGGCGTAGAACCACCGGAGGATCCAGTTGGTGTACCATCGGTCATTGATAGCCTTCGCCGAGAAATGCTGCACGTGTTCCTTCTAAAGTTGGAAGTTAACACTCCCGAATGTCGTCAACACCTTGGTGTCTCCGGGTCTATCTTGTGGCTTCGTCTGGTAGGAGGCTTCATGAGCGGTGGCGAAGACCTCTAATCTCCCTTCACATCCTTCCGCCCAAAGGGCCCATTCGAAGATGGCTAGTCTTGCTATGGTGTTGGGGGACAATTGCGACAAGGTAACATGGAACATCTCCAGTACCTCTGACAGGAAATTAATCACAGGAAGTCCCAGTCCGGCTTCGAAGAAAGCCTAGAAGACCACCACTTCCCCGCTCCACAGCTTCGGTGTCGACTCCGTTCCTGGGACTCGAGTCCTCAGTCCGGGGCCCAGCTTCCCATTCACCACCTCCTCAATGGAGTCCACCATGCTCGTCGATTGTTCGGGGATGAAGCTCTGCGGCATTGGCTTCTTGGATGGTGGGCGGAGCCCCCGAGGATTCTTTGGCCAAGAACTCCCCGGAGCTCCCTCCATGGCCGCCACTGCTGAAGCCGCTCATGCCTGCCTCTACGCTAGAGTTCCCACCACCACTGGCACAGTTGCAGCTGGTCCTCGCCATGGGTTGGTTGCTCAAAAGATTGGGGAAAATTTGGAGGTTAAAGAAAGAAAGCTTAAGAAGCCAAGCTCTGTAAAATATTTTGATGGGTTTCGGCCCCCCTTTTATAGCCTTTCCACTAGTTACTATGCTTCGAACATGCGTTCACATTGCAAGTTCGACTTCTGTCGCTAACAGGTGGGACCAGGATGTAAAAAGGTGTGAACCCGTGGTAAAATTTTGACCGTTACTTTTTCCAAGAGCCTAATGGCTACTTGAAAGGTAACGACTCAAAGTTAACGGCTCTTCACGATGTTTCACCTCCGCAACAGTTCATTTCCCTGCAAAGCGTTCACACAGGAGTCCCAGTTCGAAGCTTTCATCGAATATGCTTCAATGTCAAAGACACTTCGAATAACACTAATACCTTCAAATTTTTCTAAGTCCCTAAATATGAAAATATTTCTTGCATATACTGCTCTCCTACTACACGGGTTAAATTGGAGAAGCGTATTCGAGGGGTTACTGTTGGGAGGAAATACTTCATCCTAGGGCTTTTAAGATCAACAGGCAAAGACAATTCATCAGCATTGAAACATAAGTTCATCTCCAAGATGTTGAAGTTTTCGAGCCGAAGGGTACTTCGAATCCTAATTCGAAGGTATCCTCTGAAGGCTCCGATACTACAGTGGAAAACAGCAAGACTGATGAGACGTCTGCCTTTTCTATCCTCTCCGGCTAGATTTTACTATTTTAGCCCTACTCGGGGTACCGAATAGTTTCCACTATGTCGGTTGTAATTGAGGGGTAAAAAGGTCTTTTCCTTAGAGTTTTTACCTATAAATACACCCCTTCCCTATAATAGGCATCGAATATTCAGATATTCAATACACAACTTTGAACTGCTTCGAGCTATTATCCTATTTGGAGGCTCAAGATAGTTCACTTCACAAACTCATTGTTTGTTAGTTCTTAATCTCAGAGAACCTATTAGCCTAATCTTTTATGCCAACATAGGGAAATACCATATCACCTTCCTTGGAACGTTCCTTCTATTACACTCATCGTTCAATTCATCATCGTCTTTTCTATTCTTGAATCGATATGTCCCACATGTTGGACATTTGTCAAGGTCTGCATAATCTCCACAAAATAGAACACAATCATTCATACATGCATGTATTTTATCTATATCCATCCCTAGAGGACAAATGATCTTCTTAGCACCATACATGGTGGTAGGAATCTTATTCTCTTCTGGCACTAGGTCCTTCAGAAAATTCAGTAATGCTTCCAAACTCACATCAGACCATCCATATATTGCCTTCATTTGTAGCATTGTCAAGACAGTGTATAAGACCATGTACTTTTCTTTGCAGCCAGGATATATCGGTGTTTTCGAGTCTTGTACAAGTTTTTGGAACTGGGCATACTCCCCTTTAAAATATGCAACTTGTTCCTCTGCATCACGCACCATCTAATCAACATTATCCACAATATCAATATAGTTATCTTTTGGAATTCCTAAAATGTCATTGTCGCTCATGAAATCTGTATCAACGACCCCACCTTCGTCTTTACTACCAATCTAATGATCTACTTCACCATCATTTTCACCTTCTTCGCCATGCTTGTTCCATATGTGATATCCCTTCTTGAATCCACGTCTCAGCAAATGGTTGTATACATTTTATGAATTTGTAAACTTCTTCTCATTCCTACAATCATAATATGGACACCATATTGCAGTCTTTCCACTAGCTTCCATGTCATTTCTAGCATTATTCATGAAAAATTTCACCCCACTCAAATACTCATTGCAAGTACGACAATCAAGATACATCTAGCTCTGTGTTATTGCAATCTATAATAAATAACAAAACAATCAATTAAGATACAACGACTCTAATTATTTCATGTATTGTGTCACATACAAAAATTAATACGATTTATAATTTTGTATTAAAATATATTGGATAATTAAAAATATATACCTTGGGTCGGACGATGTTGATGCTACATGTGGTGTGGGCCGGTCCACCGGAGCACGTAACAGTGTGGGTCGCCATCGGTAAGTCCAACAATTGCACTGGCGGTTAGCAGTTATGGTGAAGACGACGGTGGTTAGGACTTGGGAGCAATAAGTGTGGAGCTCTATTGGTGAGTGAGGCACTTATATACATGTCATCAGTGACAGTTATCTATTTAAGGACGTCACTAAAGGTGGCCTTAGGGTTTCAGACGCAATGCTCTTTAGTGACGGGTAGTACTACCAATCGTCACTAATGTGGTGCCCCATATTTAGTGACGTGGTCACAACACAGACCGTCACTATAGGGGCAACCTTTAGTGACGGGTAACTGTATGACCTGTCACTAACGTCAGTAAGGCACTCGATGAACAGTAGTATTTTTAAATATATATAGTTTGTTGAGTGCTTATAATATGGCACTCAGTTACGTATATTTTCAAGATGTTTGTCGAGTGTCGCACAGTAAGGCACTCGGTGAATTCACAATATTTTTTAAAAAATTATAGACTTCGCTAAGTGCCGCACAAATTGGCACTCGGCGAATCTTCTTTTTAGGTATTACCCCCAATTTCTGGTCGTAGTTTTGCCCAGATCTAACTCCACTCGTGCGTGCACCCTACCCACGCCGTTGCAGGCCCTCGCCGCCCGCACCACCCCGGCACCACCACAGACCTCCAACCGCCCACGCCGCCCCTGCGCCGTCCCTACAGCGCTCGCCTACCCCGCATTGGCCCTGCCATCCCCCATGGCGTCCCCGGGCCGACGACCCCAACCGCTCGCCACCGGCCTTCGACCTTCGGCCCTGCACACCTCCGGTCTCCATCCCATGCACCACCCACAGTCACCTATCATCATCGTCGACCTCGTCCCACCATCGTCTCCCCTTCACCCGATTCTGCCCTGACTTGTCAATCTTTTCGGTAACAAGATGATTAGTTTGTTTAATTGTATACTTTATAATGCAATGTAATGTTTACAATACAATACATGTTTAATTATTGCAATGCAATGACATGTTTAATTGTATATTTTGTAATGCAATGCCATGTTTATAATACAATTCTATGTTTAATTATTGTAATATAATGCCACATTTAATTGTATATTTTATAATTCAATGTCATGTTTAATTGTATATTGTGTAATGCAATGCCATGATTAATATGTTTAATTGTATATTTTGTAATACAATGGCTTGGTTGATTAATATCTTGTGTATGTGGATGTCGGCCATCATGTCGTGATGTGTGTATGTGAATGCATGCCAGCTATCATGATGTCATATTTGTGTCCATTGTGCCCTTTCTTTGTTAGTTTTGTTAGAGTTTATACGAATGGTCGTGTAACCTAGGTGTCTCCCATTTGGAAGTGTCTTTGTATATCTGTGGTCGTAACTGTTTCAAACTATTCACGTTTCTTGGACAACTAGAATGCATAGATGGAATGCGTAGATTGAGCTTGTTTTCATGCCTCATTCCGATCTGATCCAGGGTTTCGGCAGCACCTCCCCATTGTTCTCTGAATGCACATCCTCTTGGCATGTTGTCGAGACATGCATTTGGAGAACAACGGTGAGGTGCTGCCAAAACCTTGGGTCGGATCGGAACAGAGCATGAAAACGAGCTCAATCTACGCATCCTCTAGTGGGATTAGGAACTATCCTTACCTATTAAACATTTAGATGCATCTTGTTTCCCTCTAACATTTAAACACGAGTGTTGTTGTTTCCTAGTTTAGTACAAGATGGATGATTGTGAGTGGATGTACACGGGTCGCCCTAGCTAGGCCGAGGTGACCATGGATTAGATCAAGAACACTGAAGTGTTTTTAGAGACAACATTTGGTAGGCAGAATGAACGTAGCAAGACCTGGTGTCCATGTAGTCAGTGAGAAAATAAGTGCTGACAAGCAAAGGAGGCCATGGGTAAACACCTCTGCAAATATAGGTTTATGCCAAACTATACTTGTTGGACATACCATGGTGAGTCCCAATGTCCTAGAGAGGAGGTGTTGCAACAGCGCATGGACGACGATGAGAGAGGGGTTGGATTCATGCTAGATGACTTTGAAGATGTACATTTTGATGAAGCACGTGAAGATGAAGTAGTCGAAACCAACAGCAAAAGCATTTTATGACATGTTGTCCACGTCACAGCAACCTCTTCACGGTCACACTAGGGTTTCTCAACTAGATGCCATTGCACACCTAATGGCCATCAAGTTCTAGTTTAGCTTGAGCCGAGAATGCTTCGATTTCATGCTGACGGTTGTTGGTAGCCTCCTCCCAAAAGGTCACAATATTCCAAAAGAGCATGTATGAGTCGAAGAAAGTTCTTCGTGCACTTAAGATGCCTTATGAGCAAATACATGCTTGTCCCAACGGATGCATCTTATTTAGGAAAGAGTACACAGACGCAACCTGCTGCGTGATATGCAAATCTTCTAGGTATTTTGAGGTAGACTCTGCTGATTGTGGGAAGAAACAACTCTCAATTTCCGTGAAGATCCTTCGATACCTTCCCTTCATACCGAGGATCCAATAGATGTACATGACCGAGGAATCTGCCAAATAGATGACATGACATAAAAATGGGATTCATTATAACCCTGACAAGCTAAGTCATCCATCAGATGGAGAAGCGTGAAAAAAGTTTGATCAGCTCAATCCCAAGAAAACTTTAGAGCCACGGAATGTATGAATTGACTACTATGGACAACTCAAATAAATATACGAATTGAGTTTCAATGTGAGCAAACCTCTTAATTCCGTTATATTCAAATGCCATTGTTTTAATCCCAAACTAGTGAGACAGACCCCCGATCTTGGGTTAATCAAAATTCATCAAGATATCACCTTGTCGACTGAAGATGTTTACATTGTGGCTCAACAGGCATCACAAGTTTACTCTGTCTCAGGTGAGAGCTCAGAGCTCGAGCTCCGATACATGTATACGCCTTCACCGAGACATCATTGGGTCTAATTAGTGAGCTCCAGGTTAGTTCAATTTCATTAATCGTCAAACCATTCTAATTTTTTTGGAATGCTAATGACTTTGCATTAATAGTTTGTAGGCCCGACTAGATGAACAGGACAGACAAAAGGCCAAGAGCGAGGCTAAGTGGTAGACCTAGCAGGCCGAGTGGTAGGCCCAGATGCAGGCTCATGTGTAGGCCCAAGTGCAGACCCAGATGTAGCAGGTTTTTGCATAGATGGGTGGGTCTTCTTCAGGTCAGATGGGCCATCCTCAGTCACCATAGGCACCCTTACTTGCACTTACTCAACATCAATCATCTCCACATACTCCACAGAGTGGCAATGTGAGTTTCTAATTCACCTTTATCGTTATTGTTATATACAGTTGTGCTAACTAATTTCCTTTTCATAGTTTTAATCATCAGCGTCAATATCGAACACACAGCCACTGCCTTGTGATCATTGGGAGGGGCGAGCTCAATAAATTGTGATGTGAATTCTGAGTGTTGAAGTGAACTAATTATGTGAATTATGAATGGTGAAGTGAACTGTTAATGTGAAATGTCATTTGAAATGTGAATTGCGAGAAATTTGTGATGAAATGTGAACTTGTGATTTGAAATGTGAGTTGTGAATGAAATTTGTGATGAAATGTGGTTTTGTGAGAAATTTGTGATGAAATGTGAATTTGTGATGAAATTTGAATATATAAATGTTTGGGAAAGTATAAATATTTTGGGAATGCATTGAATTTGTGAAAAAAAATAAAAATATTGTTTGCCAAGTGTAACACTCGGCAAAGACCCCTAAAACGCACAAAAATGTGACACGTGACATGATTCTATGTGTTCTGGGGTCTTTTTCGAGTATCGTTTTGCTTTAACGAGTGCCCTACATGGCACTCGGTAAAGCCATGAAGCCACGTGTACGCCCATCCCCTGTGTGACTTCGCTGAGTGCCACATAGGACACTCAGCAATGTATATTCGTCGAGTGCCACGTGGGACACTCAGCAAAAGTGTCATCATCGTTGTCTTGGTCGTTAGACGGCTAACTTTGCCAAGTGTCGCGTCAGGCACTCGGTGAAACCGATAAAACACTCAACGAAGGCTTCGTCGAGTGCTCGATAAAAAACACTCGGCGAAGCACCTCTCTGCCGAGAGTCCCTTCACCGTGTGGGGTTCGCCGAGTGTGGCACTCGGCGAAGTATTGTATTCCCATAGTATACCTAGGTACGACAATCAGCCTATCAAAATCTAAGAATGCTGAGGTATGCCAATCAGCTTATCAAAATCTAAGAATGCTAACTTTGATGATGTTATCAAAAAATAGAGAAAAGACTTGCTACTTGGAAGACAATACACATATCGTATGGGGATAATGGTATTGATTGATACTTGTTTGAACAGTATTCTCATATATACCACGAGTGTTTTCATGATGCCTGATCATGTCCATCATAAAATCGACAATTTGAGTTCTTTATGTTGAGAAGGTATAGAACAGAGAAAGAAATATCATATGATTAAATGAGAAACTATATGTACCGCAAAAGAGTATGGGGGCATGGAGTTCTTGAACACAAATGCTTTTAATGTGTTTTTACTGTGCAAATAGATCTACTGGTTGGAAGTTGTCCATTCAAACATAGTCTTCGACCTATTCAGAAGTAAATACCAATAAACATAGAATTCTTTCAATCCTCTCACAAGGGGGTCCTTTTTTGGAGAAGTATGCATAAAGCAAAAATGTGGTGATATTATGGCTTTAAAGTTGGTTTAGGCGAAAGGGTCTCCTTCTGGCATGATATTTAGGTATCTAACGTGTCGTTGAAAATAACTTACTATAAATTGTTTAATATTTGTTGGGCACCTCTAGTGACGATTAGTGAAATGCTAGGGGAGATAACAATGAACAATGTGTTCAAAAGGTCTTTAGGGGAGCACGACAGAATACAGCGAGAGGGACTTAGTTGCATCACACATAATCTTACGATGTTAGATGAACCAGATACAATGACCTAACTATTGGATAAAAATGGTTTCGTACGAGATCTATCTATAAATTGATTACTCATAGGGGGAGGCTTGAAACATACCTAATGAGAATTTGGAAGTATTGTATTCATCTCAAAGTGAAATTTTTCTTCTAGCTTACATTGAAAAGGAGTATTCAGGTGGGCAAATAGTTGAAAAAGATGAGTTGGGGTAATCCTCTTTGCAAACTATGTCAACAGATGGAGTATGTGGATCACCTAATGTTTTGTTGCCCTCCTTTCACTACGGGAACAGGGGGGTTTGCCGAGTGCCTAGGGCACTCGGCGAAGTCTCTTTTGCACCCGGCAAAGGCTTCGTCGAGTGCCACACTCGGTGAACCCCACTCGGCACTGGCCGTGTCGGCGACGTGAGGGTTCGCCGAGTGCAATTTATCGGGCACTCGGCGAAGTCTTTGCCGAGTGCAATATAGACTTCGCTGAGTGCCACGTATAGCACTCGGTGAAGTCCACTGGTTGACGGCCGGGGTGGCCGTTAACGGGGCTTCGCCGAGTGCCCCACGTGGCACTCGGCGAAGGGGGTGTGCCGAGTGCCACTGGGGGCACTCGGCGAAGGGGGCTCGGGGGGGGCACGTGGCGCGTGGAGCTTCGCCGAGTGCCCCACGTGGCACTCGGCATACCCCCTTCGCCGAGTGCCACGTGGGGCACTCGGCGAAGCCTCCCCAGAGTGCACAGAAATGTGCCACGTGGCACGTTTCTGTGCACTGTAGGTAGCTTTGCCGAGTGTAACACTCGGCAAAAATTTTTTAAATTTTTTTTTCATTTATTTCTTGCATATTTCATCCAAAAAACACATTCAATCACAAAATGCATCACAAATTCACATTTATTCACAAAATTTGCCCCAAAATTCACATTGAATCACAGATATTCACAGAAATCACATACACATCACTCAAATCACATTTACATCACAAAATTCACGATCACATAACAAATTCACGATCACATCACAAATTCACGTTCACGTCACAAATACAAGTTCAAATTGATACAAAAGTTAAGTTCGAGTAAACGGTGACAAGTTCAAGTTCATTAACAATTTCATCACGGCAACTCA
This sequence comes from Zizania palustris, assembly GCA_019279435.1. Lineage (NCBI taxonomy): Eukaryota > Viridiplantae > Streptophyta > Magnoliopsida > Poales > Poaceae > Zizania > Zizania palustris. Next base: position 13,248,950 of record JAAALK010000285.1, read on the forward strand.
CATCACAACTCACAAATTATCATTACCGCTATGACCAGTGTGTGGAGATGGCTGCGTATTTGATCCTGCTGCCGATGGATGAAACTGAAAAAAAAAAGAAAAATAGTTAGAATAATTGTATATAACTAAAACGACAATAACAATATTAGAAACTCACATTGCCGCTCTGTGGAGTCCGCGGAGATTGTTGAGATTGAGGAGGAAGTCCAGGCAGACCCATATGACCTGAGAAAGATCCACCCATCTGCACAAACCACTGCTGCATCTGGGTCTGCATCTCGGCTTGCATCTGAGCTTGCATCTGAGCCTGCAGCCGAGCCTCCATCTGGGTCTGCCACTCGGTCCTTTGTGATCTTTCTTCATTTAGTTGGGCCTACAAAACATTAATTCACACTTAATGTTCTCAAACAAACAAATTGAAGTATTCGATGATTGATGAAAATGAACTAACCTGTAGATCAGCAATCAGACCCATAGATGTGTCTCGATGAGGGCGTATACCTGGACCGGAGGTCGAGCTCCGAGCTCTCACCTCAGATAGAGTGGGGGTACTACGGGTATCAATGGCACCAGTCGCCCATCAAATATCACCCATGTCTCTTTCCTCCTCCAGCCCTCATGACCACCTCGCCATCAATGTCATGTGCGATTGGGTCATAATCGGCGCCATGCACTTCCCTTGCCATCTCTGAATAGTCTTGGAGGCGTTGATATGCATTCCGATTAGTGTACGACTCAGCGGGGTCATTTGGATTGTAGGTATTGCCTTCAACCGCCCTCCCTTTGTGAGCCAGAGCATATGCCATGACTTGGGAGCATTCCTGACCCGCATTGGCCGTTGACTGAAACAAGAAGATAGTTAAGAGTTATATTGTGCAATTAAGCGAAAAAAAGAAACATGTAACTACATACCCATCTCGCCCTGAACTGGTCGAGGTTCAGTGAGCCTTGATGGTGTGCTGCCCCCGGCATGAGTAGGCGTCGCTGGCGGCATGCCTCGTGACTGCTCTGCCACTCGGCAGAACACCACCTATCAACAATTTGGCCCCAACACTCAAGATGAGCGGCACACCACTGTGGAGGGACCTATTTGATGCAAGTGAATTTGTTAATGACATAATATTAAGTATTAGAAGATACACGAGAATACACTTACCATCATGTATTCCTCTCGTGTCAGAAAGGTGGTCCGGGCATCCTTTTTGTTCTTCCTCTCTCGACGGTGCTGAGCGCAGAAGTCAATAACAGCTTGAATGCGCGCCTCATAATGCATGTCGGTGACAAGCTTCTTGGCGGCTCTATTAATAACTGCGGCAGCCTGATCCGCATACCCCTCATCACATCTATAAAAATCCTGCATATAGATGTACAGAGAATGTTATATGTTTTCATATGTTAATAGTATTGACACATATATTAAGAAAATAAACTTACCCAGAGCTCAGCCCTGACTCGATCGGCTAGGTGGGCAAATTGTCTCCCTTCTCGGTCAGGGGCGTCCGGCGCACTTTCATAGTGCCTCCATGAGTACGCCGGCTCCGTCCTCCCATCCAAAGATATCAAACCAGGGAACTTTTCCTTGATAAGAAGCCCGAGGATACCGTTTACATGGCGTGAGCACTCACGACCTCCTCGTTCAACCATAATCCAGTTCCTATCCCGATATCATTAAAAAGTATTAGTATATATTAAAAATTAAACTAACGAAAAGAATATATTATAGACTTTCTACAACAACTTACCTATTTCCATCTGGTCGAATGAGCGGACGATCAGCTACTGCCACTGGTCGCCTCGGGAGTGACGAAGGACCACGCAACCACACTGCAGCCGCTTCTATGGTCTGCTCCTCTCCCTCTGCCCCAACCTCCCCACCCTCTGCCCCCACCTCCTCCTCCTCCTCCTCCACCCTAGTCTGCTCCTCCTCCTCCTCATCCAGGCACGTAATCATCGTCGCGACGGGATGCCGGTATATGGCTAGTTTCACTCGAGGGCGCGGGTGCCTTTCCTCTCACTGCTGACTTCTTCGTTCTCCTACCTCGAGGTCTAGATGAGGACCCGACCTCATCTTGAGAGGGAGTGGATCTACCGCCTTTTCCTACTACTGCACTTATTAATTTCTTTAAACCCCCCACCATATTTCAATCACCTGCTACGAAAAAGAGTAAATCACTTTAGATAAACCGTGAAATGTGTTCTAAACGCATTTATTCTAAAATTAAACATAATTCTCATACAGCTGCTAGAAATAGTCATCGCCGTCCGGATTTGCTGGATCATATGTATCGTCATCACTATCACGTGATATGATGTAATCGTCCAGCTGTTCAGGAGGTGGAATGTTGTCATCACGTTGAGTGCTTGAGTGCAATCTCTCTAGCAGTTCTAAGTCTCTTCCATTATGAATTCGTCTCCTTCGTCGGCATCGGCACCACTTTCGTTATCTACTTCCATCGTCTCCGTCAAGTCAATAACAAACATGCCTGGTAGCCCATCTTCTTGAAAGAACTCTCCGTCGTATGTGTTCGGGTCTATGTTATAGTCTTCGTTGTTGGGAACAGGCAGTTTACCGTGTGGCGACACCTTATACACAACATCCCAACCTTTAAGACGTGCGACGGTTTTGCACGGGTAAGACAGATAGTAAACTTGTGTTGCCTGTTGAGCCACAATATAAACATCTTCACTCGGCAAGGTGGTATCTTGACGAATTTATATTAAGCCAAGTTCGGGAGTCTGTCTCACTACTTTGGGATTGAACCAGTGGCATTTAAATATAACGGGGTTAAGAGGTTTGCTCCCATCAAAACTCAATTCATATATTTCTTCGAGTCGTCCATAGTAGTCAACCCCATCTGTGCCCGGAGTAAAAACTCCGAAATTTGTGGTTCTTCGGTTAGGTCGGCTCTGTTCATGGCTTGTTGTGTGGAAACGATAGCCGTTTACGTCGTAAGCTTTGAATGTCTTAACCTTGTAGGCAAAACCATTCGCAACTTGCCTCAACTCGGAACTCATTGTCGTGTCGGTTCTTCCCTATAGGTTTAAACGCGATGAACATGTATATTAGTCGCATATAAGATATAATTGAAAGGTATAACTAACTAAAAGTTAATTTGAGAAATACCTTAGTTTTGAACCAAGAAATAAAATCGGGATTGCCATTTCCCACACCATACTTAAGAAGGGCAGTGGATTCCTCAATGTTAGCCTCCCTCGAACCACGCCAAAATCGTCGATGAAATTCCTCAATGTGCGGTTCCACTTCGGAAAGGTTTGTCAGGACATACAACATAATCAAACGCCACTCTTCATGCTGTAAGGTCTTGTTAGCAGCACCACTTGCACTTCCTAGTTGGCCTCTGAAGATGCTGAGATTTGATTCTTCTTCTGGAAGATTGTAACGGGCAGGTGGATTATGCACGCTTGGAAGATTGTCCGCATAATATCTAGTTGTGAAGTTTGACACCTCCTCCAAAACATATGCCTCAGCTATGGATGCTTCAATTTTGCATTTGTTCTTACATTTATTCCGAAGAATCTTTTGGAATCTCTCAATTGAATAGCACCAACGGCTTTGAACCGGACCTCCCATCTGGGCCTCATACGGAAGGTGCAATATCATATGTTGCATCGGATTGAAAAAACCGGGCGGAAAGATCTTTTCTAGCTTACATAATAACACGGGCGCTAGTGTCTCCATGTCTGCTACCACGGTGTGAGACAACTGTTTAGCACAAAGTTGACAGGAAAAAATTGCTCAATTCAGCTAGAACTCGCCTAGACATCCTCGGGGACATAGCCACGAATCATGACCGGGAGCAACCGCTCAATCCATATGTGATAGTCATGACTTTTGAGTCCGTTTATTCGCAGAGTAGCTAGATTAACTCCCCTCTTCAGATTAGCTGCATAGCCATCAGGAAACATTAATGTTTGAAACCACTCAAGTACTTCCCTCCTTTGTCCCCTTGTTAGAACAAAATCAGACTTTGGCTTCGTCCAGGATTTCCCGCTTCTAGGAGGTATCATGTCGAGCTTAGGTCTGTTGCATATAGCCGCTTGATCCAGTCGGGCCTTGACATTGTCTTTCGTCTTCTCAGGAATATCCATGATTGTATCGAAAATGGCCTCGGCAACATTTTTCTCAGTGTGCATCACATCAATGTTGTGCGGAAGGAGAAGATCATCGAAATAAGGAAGATTCCATAAACATGGCTTGTGAGTCCATGCATGATGCTCACCATATCCAATAAAACCAGCTCCTTGTGTATTAATTTGCAAAGACTCTAATTGAGCACGAACATCGGCTCCGGTCATTTTAATTGGTGCTGAGCCTTTAACAGACACATCTTTTGTAAAATTCCTCTTATCCTTCCTGAATGGATGGTTCCGAGGAAGGAATTGTCGGTGCTTGTCAAACGAGGAATATTTTCCACCCTTAGCTAGCCAAACGAACTTTAGAGTCGACCGACAAATCGGGCATGCGAACTTCCCATGCACGCACCAGCCGCAAAATATCGAATATGCTGGTAGGTCATGTAGAGAGTACATATACCAGACATGCATTCTGAAGTTTGTCTTTGTACATCGATCATATGTCAACACACCTGTCTTCCCACGCATGGACCAAATCATCCATCAAAGGCTCCATATACACACTCATATTTTTCCCCGGGTATTCAGGCCCTGGAATTATCAAGGACAAGAAAATATTCTGTCGTTGAAAGATGACGCCGGGAGGAAGGTTGAGGGGAATAACAAACATTGGCCAACAACTGTATGCGGCAGCCGTCATACCATATGGATTGAACCCATCTGTTGCTATAGCAATTCGTACATTACGTGGCTCTAAAGCTTTCTCGGGATGGAGCTGATCAAATTTTTTCCACGCTTCTCCATCTGATGGATGACCTAGCTTGTCTGGGTTGTAACGAATCCCATTTTTATGCCATGTCATCTGTTTAGCGGATTCCTCGGTCATGTACAGCCGTTGGATCCTCGGTACAAAGGGAAGGTACCGAAGGATCTTCACGGGAATTGAGAGTTGTTTCTTCACACCATCATCGGAGTCTACCTCCAGATACCTAGAGGATTTGCATTTCACGCAGCAGGTTGCGTCTGCGTATTGTTTTCTGAATAAAATGCATCCGTTGGGACAAGCATGTATTTGCTCATAAGGCATCTTAAGTGCACGGAGGACTTTCTTAGACTCGTACATGCTCTTCGGAAGATTGTGACCTTCTAGAAGAAGGCTACCAACAACCGTCAGCATAACATCGAAGCATTCTCGACTCAAGCTAAACTGCGACTTGATGGCCAATAGCCGTGCGATGGCATCCAGTTGAGAAACCTTAGTGTGACCGTGAAGAGGTTGCTTTGACGCGGATAACATGTCATAAAACGCTTTTGCCGTTGGCTCCGGCACTTCCTCTTCACGTGCTTCGTCAAAATGCGCATCTTCAAAGTCATCTAGCATAAATCCAACCCCTCCCTCATCATCGTCCATGCGATGTCGCAACACCTCCTCTCTAGGACGTTGCGACTCACCATGATACGTCCAACGGGTATAATTTGGCATAAACCCATATTTGCATAGGTGTTTACCCATAGCATCCTTTGTTTGTCGACGCTTATTCTCGCACCGACTACATGGACACCAGGTCTTGTCACGTACATTCTGTCTACCAAACGCTGTCTCTAAGAATACTTCAGTGTTCTTGATCCAATCCATGGTCACCTCGGCCTGACTAGGGCGACCCGTGTACATCCACTCACGATGATCCATCTTGTACTAAACTAGGAAACAACACCCGTGTTTAGGGGTTAGTGAGAAACGAGATGAATATAACAGTCTAATAGGTAAGATAGGTCCTAATCCCACCGGACAATGCGTAGATTGAGCTCGTATTCACGCTCCATTCCGATCCAACCCAAAATTTCGGTAGCACCTCCCCGCTGCTCTCCAAATGCACGTCTGGGCAACATGCCAAGAGGATGTGCGTTTGGAGAACAACGGGGAGGTGCTGTCGAAACCCTGGGTCGAATCAGAATGGAGCATGAAAACGAGCTCAATCTACGCATCCTCCGGCTGTCCAAACGTGGACAGTTCGAAACAGTTACGGCCACGATATGCAAAGACTATGCATATTCCAAACCGTAACTCTTCCGAACGGGAGACGCCTAGGTTACGCGATAATAACAAAAAAAATAAATTTTTGACAACATCACGATGCATAAATTGAACGGCACGATGGCTGTCACCCACATACACATCACGACTCGATGGCCTGAGATCCACATACACATATATATAATGGCACGATGGCCGGCATCGACATACACAAGATATTAATGAACATAACCATTAAAACATAAAAAGTATTACAACGATTATTTTAAAATTTCGAAAACATGTATATTAGAATAACATGGTATTAACATGAAATTTAACATGGCATTATTAATAATTAAATATGTGATTAAAAAGTACATTAAACTTGGCATTAAATTGTCTCATCTAATAATATATATATATATATATTAGTTTGCTACAATAGCTAGTTCCTAGCTCATTAAAAACTACATTAAACTTGGCATTAAATATTGAAATACCATACGTACATGTATATGTTGCAAACTCAACATATACATACATTTGGTTTTTTTTGACTTACACATGCATAAATATATGTTAACTTATTGTGTATATATTGCATATATTTAAAAAAGTGAAAAAATATCACCGAAGAGGCCGGCGGTCGGAGGAGGAGGTGCCGGCCGGGGGCACCGAGGGCAGGGGAGGAGGGCGGGCAGGGGGCGCCGGCGCGGCCGGCGGGGACGGGCGTGGGACGGCGGGAACGGCGGGGCTGGCGAAGACTGCCAGCGGCACCGGTTGTCGAGGGCCGGCGAGGGTGGCCGGGGTCAGGCTGGGGGCCGCAGGGGCGGCCGCGGCGGGGTGGCGGCGGCGGGATGCAGGGAGCGGCGGGCGGTGGGGGAGCAGGCGGCGGGGAGCGGGGGGAGCAGGCGGCGGGCGGCCGGCGGCGGGGTGGCGGCGGCGGGATGCAGGGAGCGGCGGGCGGCGGGCGGCCGGCGGCGGGGGAGCAGGCGGTGGGGAGCGGGGGGAGCAGGCGGCGGTGTGCTGCGAGGGGGGAGGCAGATCTGGGCGCACTTAATGCGCCCAGATCTGGGGCTCTTTTTTTGTACTCCTACCAGGTTCGCCGAGTGCCAAATTGGGAGGCACTCGGCGAACAATTTTTTAAAAAATAAATAACGTTTACCGAGTGCCACCACTAAACCACTCGGCAAACATTATTTTTTTTAAATGAACCATTTTTTTGCCGAGTGCTAGGGATAATTGCACTCGGCAAAGTTTTTAAAATTATTTTCAAAAAAAAACTAAAATAGAATAAAGACTGTAAAAAATCCCAAAATTTGGTATTATATAATATACACTAATATTGCATCCTAGAAAATTTCTAAGTTCAAATAAACAAATATAAGGCACTTTTAGTTTAGATTTGGGATCTTTTACTTAAAATCCTATAAACAACTTTTTTAACCAAAAATAGCAAACTAACTCAAAAAAAGGCCAATTTTTGACATGGTATGAGATAAATTGAGTTTTAGTAGTACAAAAAGTTTTAAGTTCAAAAAAATATTTGAATACCGATTTGCTTCTAAACCTAACTCATTTTATCCCTAAACTCCTAAACCTTCTCGAAGGTTGTCCAATTTCTAAAGGTCATACTTGAAAACTTTGTCGAAACATTATGAATTTTTTACCATATTATATATGTATGATATAATGACACCCTGTCAAGTGTCATATTTTTTAGGCATCAATTACATTTTCTATAATTAAAAAACCATTAACCTGCATATTGCAAGTCGAGTGTCGTAAATTAGATTTTAAATATTTAGTTATATTTAGTTGTAAAAGAGTACAAATGTAATCATGAATAGAAATATGTTTTTTCCATAATTTTTGAGTCATTATTTCATGTACATTTAGTTGAAATTTGACCCACTTGGAAGTAAATCCTAGAAATACAAATATTTTATTAAAAATAACAAACCCACTCATAAAAGTATGAAAATTTACCAAGGATTAAAAGATGTTGAATTATGACTGTAAAAAAAATTCAAGTTCAAAACATGTTTTAAATGTGATATAGAGTGAAAATATGTTTTCACATGAAATAATGGGATCATCACAGTTTGCCGAGTGCATTTAGCTATGGCACTCGGCAAAAGTGATTTTTTTTGTCTTTGCCGAGTGCCATTCCCATTTGCACTCGGCAAAGATTTTTTATACTATTTTTAAAAAAAAAACTAAAATAGAATAAAGACAGTAAAAAATCCCATAATTTGTAATTATATAATATACACTAATATTTCATCCTAAAAAATTTCTAGGTTCAAATAATCAAATATAAGGCACAGAGAGTTTAAATTTGGGATCTTTTACTTAAAATCTTATAAACAACTTTTTTAACCAAAAATAGCAAACTAACTCTAAAAAATGTCAAATTTTGACATGGTATAAGATAAATTGAGTTTTAGTAGTACAAAAAGTTTTAAGTTCAAACAAATATTTGAATATCGATTTGATTCTAAACCTAACTCATTTCATCCCTAAACTCCTAAACCTTCTCGAAGGTTGTCCAATTTCTAAAGGTCATACTTGAAAACTTTGTCGAAACATTATGAATTTTTTACCATATCATATATGTATGATATAATGACACCATGTCAAGTGTCATATTTTTTAGGCATCAATTACATTTTCTATAATTAAAAAAACATTAACATGCATATTGCCGGTCGAGTGTCGTAAATTAGATTTTAAATATTTAGTTATATTTAGTTGTAAAAGATTACAAATGTAATCATGAACACAAATATGATTTTTCCATAATTTTTGAGTCATTATTTCATGTACATGCATTTCAAATTTGACCCACTTGGAAGTAAATCCTAGAAATACAAATATTTTATTAAAAATACCAAACCCACTCATAAAAGTATGAAAATTCACCAAGGATTAAAAGATGTTGAATTATGACTGTAAAAAAAAATCAGGTTCAAAACATTTTTAAAATGTGATATGGACTCAAAATGTGTTTTCACATGAAATATTGGGTCATCTTTGCCGAGTGTTTTTCTGGTGGCACTCGGCAAAGGCTAGGGTTTGCCGAGTGTCCGTTAGTGGCACTCGGCAAACCCAAATTTTCACCCGTGCCGCCGTCACGGCGCCAGCAAAAAAATTTGGCGGGGGATTTTCAGGATGTTTGCCGAGTGCCTAAGGAATGGCACTCGGCAAACCCTGCCTTTGCCGAGTGCACAAATCTTTGCCGAGTGCATTCCCTCGGGCACTCGGCAAACTAGGAGTTTGCCGAGTGCCCGAGGGAATGCACTCGGCAAAGATTTGTGCACTCGGCGAACAGAGCGTTTCCGGTAGTGTTTTCAATTTCTCTAGTGTTTTGTTCAAGACGCCTTGGGATTGTCGAGAGTTATTAGGAGGAAGGAAGAGATTATTAGTGTGGCGGGTGAGTGCCACAATGTTAATAAAACTGCTATTTGTTTTTGGGTGATGGGGGTGAGAGTCTGGACAATTGGTTGTATTGTGTTTTTAGAAATACTATTTGCACTAGTGTTTTTTAGGTCCTCCACAAATTAAAAATAAACTAAAATTAAAAACACTTGGTGATTTAGAACGTCAACGTAAAAAATTAGAAAATTTGTACGAGAAAATAGAAAGTTAGCACAAAAAATTGAAAAGTCTGCGCGTGAAAAAAAAATCAAGGATGACTTGTTACCTCATCTTACCTGCTAGGAGTACCAGGTAACAAGTCATCGTCTACCATCTTTAATCCTAGTTATTAGTTCAAAACAAATGATGAATAATTGACATTATTTATGGTGTATTATAACATTTGCCAGATATTATTAATCTTTAATTTTAAAATAGTATTTTTAACATTGAATGTAATGGAAGATATGTTATTAGGATCATCGATGGATTCTAGGTATAATTTTCTAACATTGTCAGCACTCAGCAGCATCCATGCATCTTCTATAACGCAGTATAAAAAGCTTATGCCAAAGAACACGGATGACATGCCATATGATGCTACTCTCAACCAGTTCACCTTTAATTCCTCCTTCTCCATCGCCTTTCTGTGCTCCCAAAACACAATCCTTCGCAAGAACTCATGTATTTATAGAGATCTCCTTATGAACTCGTGTAGATCTTATGACATCGCGCTGACGCATTCCGTCGATCGCATGCACTGTCCGCTTCATCGTGTCACTGCCATGCACGCCGCTATGAACGCCGTGTGGCTGCTGCTCGTGCTCCCCGTCCTCCCGGCGTCCTGCGCGCCGCCGAGATCCTTGCACCTCGAGCTTGCCAGCGTCGACTCCTCGGTGGTCAATGCCAGCCTGACCGAGCACGAACTCGTACGGCGCGCGATTCAGCGCAGCCGGCGCCGGCTGGCCAGCATGGCGCGTGGTGGCGTGGCCAGCGTGCGCAAGGCCGTCGTGGCCGAGACCCCCGTGATGCCGGGCGGAGGCGAGTACCTAGTGAAGCTCGGCATCGGCTCGCCGCCGTACCGGTTCACGGCGGCCATCGACACCGCCAGCGACCTCATCTGGACACAGTGCCAGCCCTGCGTCAGCTGCTACAACCAGATCGACCCCGTGTTCAATCCCAAGGTCTCCTCCACCTACGCCGTCCTGCCGTGCAGTAGCGACACGTGCGACGAGCTGGACGCCCACCGGTGCAACCACGACGACGACGACGCGTGCCAGTACACGTACACGTACAGCGGGAACGCGAAGACGGAAGGCACCCTGGCCGTCGACAAGCTGGTCATCGGCGAGGACGTGTTTCGCGGCGTCGCCTTCGGTTGCAGCACCTCCAGCGCCGGTGGCGGCCCGCCCCCGCAGGCGTCCGGGGTGGTCGGCCTCGGCCGTGGGCCCCTCTCGCTGGTGTCCCAGCTCTCGATGCGGAGGTTCATGTACTGCCTTCCCCCGACGGCCTCTAGGACCGCCGGGAAGCTAGTCCTCGGAGCCGACGCGGACGCCGGTGGCCACAATGCGACGGACCAGGTCGCCGCTCCGATGAGGAGGGACCCGCGGTACCCGTCCTACTACTACCTCAACCTGGACGGGCTGGCCGTGGGCGACAAGGCCACATCCTTGGCGCGGACGAACGCGACGATGAACGCGACGGTGGTCGGCGACGCCGACGCCCACGGGATGATCATCGACATCGCGTCGACGATCACGTTCCTAGAGGCGTCGCTGTACGACGAGCTCGCCGAAGACCTGGAGGACGAGATCCGGCTGCCACGAGGGACGGGGTCGAGCCTGGGCCTGGACCTGTGCTTCATCCTGCCGACGGGTGTGCCGATCGAGCGCGTGTACGTGCCGCCGGTATCGCTGGCGTTCGACGGGAGGTGGCTCAAGCTGGACAGGGAGCGGCTGTTCGTGGAGGACAGGGAGAGCGGGATGATGTGCCTGATGGTGGACAGGACAGGAGGGGGTCTCCATCCTCGGCAACTTCCAGCAGCAGAACATGCAGGTGCACTACAACCTTCGCCGCGACAAGATCACCTTCGTCAAAACCACCTGCGACGCCCTGCGATAGTAGATATCATTGGTTTCATTTATGACTTGATGTAGTAGGGTAGATCAACAACAAAGTTGGAGACTGAAAGCTGTGTGTTCAGTTTAGCAGCCCTAAAAACATTCTGAATTGTGGCCATATTATACGGCAAACCATGGTCTAAGTCTGCACCTACCTAGACCACGATTGTACTTCATAATGTAGGAGGGCAATCTTGGGAGTTGGGCCGGTTGGGTAAGAGCATTTTGGTCATCAACAACTTTCACTCTGAATTTAGTCTGAATGATTGATATTTAAAGAGGATTCAAATAACATGGTGGGTTTTCGTTAATGAATAATGGATGACCAATTTACTTCACTTCAGTTGTATGGGTTGATGGGATGATTTTTGTGTACTGTGGTTGGAGGAAATATGACAATCCCAAGGTTGTTGACCCTAGTCCATTTTGGTCTGCCGGGAATGTAGAACGAAAGAAAAAGAGGTTCGATCCTCAACTCACCACGACCAACAAAGCTTTTCAGTACCAAGCAAATTGAAATAGACGGGTTAAAACGGAGCTATCCTCAACTCACCAATGTGACAATTTAAATACCCAGTTCACTAATGTAAATCATCCAGCGTTCTAAAAATTGAGTCTAGGCGCCCGCCTAGTTGGGATTAGGCACTAGGCGCTATCCCAGAGCCACGCGGAGCCCCTTAGCGGCCAAGGCATTAGCATTGACCGCGGCGCCTAGGCGCCCCGGCGGCGACGGCGACTACAGTACAAAAATCGGAACTTCGGGAGGTAAAACGCAAAAACGCCTTAAGTTTTTTGTACTCAACTCACGCAGTGGCCGCCGCCGCTACTCCAGCTCACTCGCGGCGTCACGCATCACCGGCTCGCCACCGTTTGCTACGCTCTGATTCGACCTCACGCGCGCACCCTTCCGACAATCCGCTCTCACGTCCAAAGGGGAAGAGGATGGTTGTTGCTGCCGAAGGAGAAGAGATGGGAGGGGAAGAGGATGGTTGTTGTTGTGGCCTAAGGGAAAGAGAGGAGAAGGGAAGAGAACACTGTTGGAAACCGGAGAAGAGAAGGAAAAAATACCTAGCTTGGCTTGAAACTAGCAAAAATAAATGCTCCATGCTTTGGAACCATGACAAAAATAAATGCCCTCCAAACAACTCTAAACAGAAATGACGCTTTGGAACCAGCGAAACATTGGGACTGCCTGAACTTTCCTGCCTTAATCCAAGAAACCCCTAGAAACTAAAAAATAAAAGAAAATAGGCTCTGCCCTAGATACCACCTAAGCGCTAGGCCGCCACCCAACTAGCGCCTATTAGAACATTGAAATCATCAGGGAGTGTTTGGATCGAGAGCTAAAATTTTAGCCCCTATCATATCCAATGTTTAAATATTATTTGAGTATTAAATATAGATTATTTATAAAACTCATTTATAATCGGTGGATTATTCACGAGACGAATCTAATAAGCCTAATTAGACATTTGATAATGTGATGCCACAATAAATATTTACTAATCATAGATTAATTAAGTTTAATAAATTCGTCTAGTGAATTATCATCCAATTCTGCAATTATTTTTATAATTAGTTTTTCAAATTGATGTCCAAACATCATCGAATATGACACAGGCTAAAATTTAGCCTCTTGATCCAAATACCCCGTAAATTTCTAGTTCCATCTAGAGATGGACAGAATATAGGGACAAGTTGTCCACATCTTACAAGAATCAAGATGTTTAAGCATGAATTGAGTTAACTTCCTTCAGAATATTTTTAGCCTCCGAAAAAGAAGGGAGGAGCGAGATCCTTCAGCAAGACAGCGTGGTGTCTGAATACGTGCGCACAGCGTTTGCCAGATCCTGGACATGGGGATCAACGACTCCTGCCAAGAAGTACACATGATTGGTGCACGCAGTCGAACCTTTTACAGGACAAAAACCAACACGAAAGTGATAACCTTACCTATTTTTCTCAATGCATCCTCGAGTTTGAATAGATACTCTTTGTTAGGTCCAGTTGGCCCTACAGCTAGGTAAATTTGCCTGTATATAGCACAAGTTATCATGAAAATTTACCACCGTTGTTGCAATATGCCAGTATTTCAAGTTAAATAGACATGATACTTGGCCATTTCATCCAGAGGTGCAGGACCCAGGTAGTTCTGGTTGCTTTCCTTGTTTGTTGTAGCTAAGTATCTATTGATCATAAGTACCATTCCATCAGTTCAAAATTAAACTGTATTTTAGTATTGATTTAAGATAGCAGAATCACCAAGTCTCAACAAAATATTGTAAAACCACTTACACCATCACATTTTGGACGGCTGGTGTTTTTGGTGAAGAATCCTGTTACACGTTTAGACATATGAGCAATTAGTTAATTACACATGAAACAATTCTGCTACAACTAGAAGGGAATAATTCATATCTTACTGTATACAAGTCAAGGTAAATCTTCTCATCATATTGCTTCTCTCTTACTTCCAGATACTGCAATTCAAATCTGAAGGTAAATAGCCAATATAAGCAATGTAAGCAACTGAAAATCAGTGTACGAAAAGTAGTCAAGGGTATTTTTACTTCAGCACTCAGGCTGCTACAAGAGGCATCTAGATAAATGTATCTGCGTTCATTCAGATGTTCCATTTTTTATGATAATATTTCTTTTCTAACTAGTTATTGACTGACTTGTATACTTCAATAGAGTATCAAATAGGACAGATGGATAATTGACCAATCTATGTACCTCCATCAAGAAAGGTAAGCAACATCAGGATTATTCCAATCATGAAATAGTTTTACATAGTCTGGCATAATATCAGGGAACAAAAGATACCTGACAACCATTTTGGAAAACTTACCTCCAGAGCTGTCTGCTTATCTTGCTCCTTTGAAATTTTGTAGGCAACTCCCCACTACAATCATCAAAATAAAGGGATTCAATCACAAAATCAATGCTCGCACTATGAGTTGATTTTCTGGGCTGCAAGAGGGCGTGAAACAGAAGTATAATTGCATTTGCTATCTAAGTCCTCAAAATTTCTTGAGACAGCTGATAGGAAAGCAATGAGTTTACCTTTTCTACTGCCCTTCACATGGATTTCGCTAACTGTTTTAACTTGGATTCATGTGTCATTCTTTTATCATTACTGCAAAACAATTTCCCTCGTCCATCCCATTTCTTATCTAACTTTGGATAGACGTAAAATTATGATAATTGTTTTTATCAGATTATGGCACACATTCTCTATATCTATAGCATGAATGTCCAGTACTTCACAGTTCACACACGTACAAAGTAAAGAAAACGTTCACAAAAAGCATTTTAAGCATTCATATGCATTATGCAACATAAGTATTTGTCAGAAATAATCCTTGTGTGCTGTCATCTTTTATTAGCTATTACTCATGTTTCAATGACCATGTCTGCATGGGCATGTTTATTGGTATAAGTAATACATTCAGAAACTGAAAACGCTGCTGCTTTAGCAGCACAACTTCATGTGTTTTTGCTCCTGTGTTCATCAGAAGCTTGCCTGAACTGCTACAATGTGTCCAATCTTCGCGTGAGTGAGTTTTTCGGCCAAGTGGTATCAGAGCCATGTCGAGATCCACAGTCGGCGCTTCAAGAACTCCTCCGCCTCAACACCATGGATGTTCTCCATCACACCGACCAAGGCACTGAGGAGACGATGGCCAGGGAGTCGTGGTGCAACGGGTGGTGAAGGAGATCGGAGGCTCAGCTGCCTACCCGGTGCTCATCAAGTCAAACTACAACAACTAGGCGCTCAAGATGTGGGTGATGCTCTAGGCGAGGGGGCTGTGGGAGGTGGTCGAGACCAGAGACGTCGTCTTCCAAGAAGACTGGATGCTGCTCAAGGCTATCCTCCGCACAGTCCCACCCAAGATGATTGCCATGTTGACTGTGAAGGAGACTGCGAAGGAAGCATGGGATGCAATTAAGACTATGCAGGTCGGCATGGATCGCATGCGCAAGGCAAGTGCACAACAGGTACGAAGGGAGTACAAGATGATCATTTCAAGGAGGACGAGTCAATTGACGACTTCATGATGCGGCTAAATGTACTAGTCTCCCAACTCACTACTCTCGGTGATCCGGAACTAGCGGACAAGGTCATCAAAAAGTACCTCCGAGCTGCGTCTCCCAGGTTTCCACAAATCGTACTAGCCATAGAGACCTTACTTGATCTCTCAACGCTCTCTGTTGAGGATGTCACAGGAAGATTGAAGATTGTGGTCCTGCAGTTCTAATGAACAGCGAGGCCAATGGCAAACTGCTGCTTACTAAGGAAGAATGGCTCGCCCGTTTGAGTTGAACGATCTAGAAGACTCACAAGGTGGTACCAGCAGCTTTGGCGGTGGTCGGGGCAAGTATCGTGGAAGAGGCCGAGGACGCAATGAGGAGCCATGTTAAAGATCATGGACCTCATGGCTCTAGAAGATGATGAATGATTATCAACGGAAGTCAAAGATGAGAAGAGAAGGAGCATATGCAGCCAAAATACTAGAGAAGGCGGACATGATAGCGTCCAATCCCTATCAAATTTCAATGGAGCCACGACTGAAACTTAGCAAGGAAAGAGCTAGTCCTTTGGTGGATGCTACCCTGTACAGGAGTGTAGTTGGAAGCCTTAGCTTTTTGGTTCATACTCGGCTGGATCTTGCTTTTTCAATTGGCTATGTAAGCAGTGTTCTTAAGGGGGTAAGGTGAGATGCGGTGAACTACCCCCTTCCAACCGCCTAGGCAGTTTAGGTGCATAGCAATGCGATGCCATACAGACACCCTCACATATAATTGCTCCAGATTTTAGTAACATGCTAGAAGTGTATCCTATATACTTATCTACTATGTCCTTCTATTCTCTTCTAATCTTCCCTTCTCTTCTATTATCCCATATAACTAGCTAACTATTATAGACTAAATCAACTACTAATTCAATTATCTAACTACGGTTAGCTAAATACCAATACTAATAGATAACAAAATACATGTTATTTTTTAAAACTCCTTTAAGTAAGTGTAGCAGCATGTGAGTAGCAGTAGCAGACTTCTAAAGTAGCAATAGCACTGTAGCACTATAGCACTCTTAGTAGTAGCACTGTAGCAGCCGTGAGCTAGCAGCACGTGATTGGCTGCAGAGTTGGTAGAGGCAGAGTGCTATTCCTTACTTTTCCTCTCTCTTCTTCACTTTTCCCTCCTAGCCGCATGCCTTCGCCACCACCCCGGAGCAAATCCGCCGTCGCCGTCACCGTCGTCGCCGAGCAGATCCTCCGCCAAGCACGTCCAATCCATCTGCCGGCTGACACCTCTCTTTTCCCTCTTTTTCTCTCTCTTCGTTGTCTACCTTATCTCGCACCAGCCTCTTTCCTTCCTGCGTTGCTCTTTCATGCGCGCCAGCCAGCCTAACAACGCCCGCTCTAGGTTGTTGGGCATCCAGCCGACGCCATATCGTGCCTAGGCGGATGCCCAGTGCTTGAGGCGGACGCCATATGCGTCTCCACCAAGGCGAGGCTGACACCCAACCCCAAATCCTGCCTAGACGCCTTGAGAACATTGTATGTAAGTCGGTTTATGGAGGAACCACATGAGAACCACATTGCAGCTGTAAAACACATTCTCAGGTACATTGCTGGGAGAAAGGATTGGGACCTCTTTTATGCTAGGAACTAGGAAGGAAGGTGATCAGCAAGCCTTGATTGGTTACAATGACAGTGACTTAGCTAGTGATGTTGATAGTCGAAAGAGCACAACTAGAGTAATCTTCTTCCTTGAAGAAAGTCCAATATCCTGGCAGTCTACTAAGCAAAAGGTAGTAGCTCTATCAAGTTGTGAAGCTGAATATATTGCGACTGCTACTGCTGCATGTCAGGCTATTTGGCTTGCACGGTTGCTTGCTGAAGTTATGGATTCAGAAGTGAGCAAGCCAATTAGAGTGGACAACAAGTCCACTATTTCTCTGATCAAGAATCATGTACATCATGATATAAGCAAACATATAGATATGAGGTTTCATTTGATCAGGGAGTATGCAGACAATGGCCAAATTGAAGTTTACTGGAACTGATGAGCAGCTAAGAGACATTCCGACAAAGCCTCTTTGTAGGGTCAAGTTTCAGGAATTTTGCAACAAAATTGGTCTTCTTCCAGCTGCATAATGGGCGCAACAAGGCTTAGGAGGAGATTGTTAGAAATAATCCTTGTGTGATGTCATCTTTTATTAGCTGTTATTCCTGTTTTATTAGTTGTTATTCCCTTTTATTAGCTATTACTCCTGTTTCAATGATCATGTCTGCATGTGCATGTTTATTGGTATAAGTAAAACATTCAAAAACTGAAAACGCTGCTGCTTTAGCAGCACAACTTCGCGTGTGTTTTTGCTCCTGTGTTCATCAGAAGCTTGCCTGAACTGCTACAGTGTATCCAATCTTGGGGTGAGTGAGTTTTTCTGCCAGTATTAAGGATTATCCGTAGCAAGTAGCGTAGCACAGAAATGAAGAACATATGAGAGCTTACGCATGTCGCGCCGGGCTGGTGCTCGAGCGTGACGGTCCTCCCGGGGAACTCCGGCGTGCCCCTGTGGTCCGTGCTCCCTGTCCGCGGCGACCGGGAACACCAGTAGAATCAGGGGGTCAAACAGTAAAAAAAAAGCTGGGGGTGTGGGGGTGGGCACAAGCCCAAAGAGATCACGAGCCGCGCGGCGGAACTGGACAAGATGCAATCAGGCAGGTAGCCCAGCGAGCTTGTTTACCCTGGTAGAAGACGCGGCGGTAGTCCCTGACGAAGCCGACGAGGTGAGCGTCGTGGGCGAAGCCGGGGTTCCAGACCAGGGACCCGTACCCGAACACCCACATCGCCATGGCCTCCTCCCTCCTCCACCTCTCCCTCTCCCTCTCCCTCTCCCTCTCGGATGCTCCGGTGGAATGGAATCGCGAACAGTTGCGCAGCGTGCGAGGGGAACGATAGGGGAAAGAGTATTTTCTGTTTTCCGCTGCGAAAGCAGCTCGTGAATCACCACGGACGAATGGGGGGACGAATCGTGACTCGTGAGGAGCAGACGACAACTTGGGCCGTTTGGAAACAAAGTGTTTTTGGAGTTTGGAAGTAAAAAAGCAATATTGAGCAATACTGTAGTATTATATAATGAAGAGTGTTTGACAACTATACATGAAATATTTGTAAAATAAACTACAGTATTAAAAATACAGTACTAGATGTACAATATTAAAAACTTTGGTATGGAGCAAAGTTTTTCACTGTAGATCGTCAAATCCCGCACACGCGCTAGGGCTCTCTATTCCCCTCTGCCTCCCGCACACCACTCGTCGCCACCAGCGCCGCCCTCCGTCGCCAGCGCCGCCCGCCGTCGCCTCCGCCAGCGCCTTCACCGTCGCCGGTTTCTCCACCTCCGCCATCGCCTCCGCCAGCGTCGGCTTCTCCCGCCTCCGCCAGATCCTCCGCCGTCGCCGGTTTCTCCCGCCAATACGGTAGGCAACAGCAAGATGATTAGGTCAGTGCGGATGTACAGTGCGAGATGATTAGGCTTTAGGCATATCTGCTAGTCTTCCCCAGTCCCATTGCATCTGCTAGAACCAGACATTATTGTTCAGTCTTGCTTCAGACCAAGTACTCCAAATTAGTTATTACTGTTTTTCCATGTTATCAGGTATAGGCGTATCAAAGGTAGTCAGAAGATAAGAATACATGTTGTTTATCTTATTGTATTGATGCAGATGGTTGTGATCAAGTTATTATGCTCAGTCGCATTTAGCTAGATATGCATGCTACGTGTTTGCCTTTTATGGGGGCATAATTTTTCAATTTTACATGTTACAAACAGAATAATCCCAACAAACTTTGCCTGAATGCACAAAGATGAGACTGTCAGGCTTTTTTTATTCAATGTCAACAGTTTTTTCTGGAACTAAAACTAACGAATGTAAAAAATACAGAGGAAAAACCAAAAGCCTAAACAAAACCTTACATCTTGGAAAATAACTGATCATATCGTGATAAGTCGCATACTGACATCCTATGCTGATCATACTGCTTTACTAGCTACTGCTGTTGTTCACATCCAAACTGATGTCACTTTGCAGGTAGAAGATAACTCCAGTTCAGACAGTGGTACAAGCATCTCAAGACCATCAAAAAAGCTGCATAGTCGTGTTGTACTGAACAAGTTTTAGAGAATGATTTGTTGACATTGGGTCATGTATTTTTAATTTGTGAACACTGGTTTGTAATATTTTGAATCAAACATGATGCAAACAAACTTTGTTTCCAAACACCTCTATGTATCTCATACTGTGGTATTATAAACTGTGGTATTGTCATGGACGTAGTATACTGTAGTTTTTGAAATACTGTAGTTTTCAAAAACTGTGTTCCCAAACAGGACCTTAGTTTTAAACAAACAGATGATAAAAAATAGATAAACCTAAATTTTATAATAATTATTTAAACGTTTATATACCAATGAATTTGATGTTAAAAAGTTGATAAACAATTTTAAAATAATTTTTAACAATTCTTATATAGATTTTTTAAAAAGGTATAATCATTTAGCACTTAAAGAAAAGTGTAGTAGAAATATCTCATTATTGTGTCTCTCTCTGGCTGACCATTACAATTGGCTGTGAAAAGCGGGGTTGGGCTAGTACCAAGTGGACTCAGCTGAATAGGTCAGAATTTTGTGGAATATTTAAGCAAAATATGAACAGGATAACCTAAGAATCTTCTACTCCTAAAAGGAGCACTTCATAGTGATGATGCATCCTACCCCTTTTTCTTTTTTTGACTGACACGTGGGGGCCACAAATATGAACAGTGCCTCTCCACTTTAAATTTTGGTGAGCATCTTTGGCGGAAGAACAATCTCTCCCCCGCGTTAGCTTTCCGCATGGTCTTCTTGCTCAGTGCCGGCCCCACTGCGCTTCCCCATCGACTTGCCCCCACCCCCCTTCCCTGTTCTGCCCCATGCCACTTCGCTTGGTGCCGCTCTGCCCCACGCTGCCCTACTCGATGCCGTGCCGTGTCACCCCCTTTTGCTTGGCTATGAGGTAAGTGATGCCTACCCTTAGCCAGTCGTAGCATTGCTGCTCCTTCTCCCCTCCACACGATGCCGCCCCCCTGGCGCTGCGTCTCCCCCTCCCCTACGCACGGCGTCGCCCCTCACCCAGCACTACACCTCCTCTCCTCTCCCCTCCGCACGATGTCACCCCAACCCCACCACATCCCCGACGCCACCCGCCACCTCCCCTCCTCACGGCGCAGCATTGCGTCCTCCCCTCCATCCCTCTCGACCCTCACAATCTCCTCTCTACTTGGCAATGACAGAAACAGGGACAACTCGCCAGTTGTCCCCCTCCACCTACCCCACTGGTCGCCGCCTCTCTCCTCCGCCACACAAGGGGAAGAGGGGGAGAGGTCGTCAGCGCAACACAAATGTTGAAGGATGTCTATGGTTTCCTGTGATGCAAGGTTCACCTGTCTGCCTCTGCCATTGCTCACTCTCCTCTCTCCCTCCGAGGTCTCCTCTTCCTCTCCTGCTTTGGTGATGGGTTTCTTCTTTCTATTGTTGCGGGATAAGGTTGAACACCACCCTCCCATGCTTCTTCTTCTTTCTATTTTCCGGTGGTGGCTTTCTTGATTGTGGTTGCTCTCCGGTAGGGCAACATGACCCGAGAAGAGGAGGCCAAAATCCAGGCATGTAAGGATTTCAGATGCTGGGCAACAACATGACCTCCATAGGAAATATTCTTGCAATGCATTAGAGTTTTAAGTTTGGTGAGTAGTTGTAAACGAGAATTATTCCACTTGGCATGTGAATCTGTGATGCCATTGTTTTGCAGTAGTCATAATCGAGAAGTAGTCAGACAAGTGAAAGGGAAAATATGTATGATGTTATTAAGATATGCTAAGTGAAATAACAAATTTGATGAAATATGATAGAATTTGGTGAGACTGGACATCTAATTATGGGGAGTGGATGTCTATTTTAGATATTGCTACATGTCATTTTGCATCAAAATGGGTGTTTCCAGTAATACTGTTTCCATGTAAGGTTTTGAAGGAAATTAGCAGCAAAAACTTGTGCATTTTATAGTATTATGTAGCTATAGGTTTGTTCATGAATTATAATTCATCATCATGATTTTAGTATTACAAATTATACGTGGAAAATTGTGTGCTGAGAATATACCATGTTTTAAATTTCACCACAAAAATGTTTGTCATATACCAAAACTCAAAAAAATTAATGCTGGTTATCTATCTGAAATGGAAGAAATCCATTTTTTCCTTTCTCATTATCAATTTATCAATACAATAATTTTTCTAAACTCCTTTAAGTTTTGCAACAGACTTGGTTTTGTTTTTATTATTATCAATTGACAATTGTGTTTTTCATGGTTGTATGTGTCTACCTACATTTGCTCACTGTGAATGTTACATGTGAAGCATCTTATCTTTGTTTATAACAAGTTTGGGCTTTGTATTATTATTTGGGTTTATTGTGTCTTGAACATATGCTATAGACATATACACATGTTTTTCATTCAAAAGAAAGGAAACAAATTACCTTTAATGCAACCAAGTTTCACTTAAAGTAAAGTTGCAAAACTATCATTGTTGAGTATATCTTGCAGGGGCTTTCTGTAGGTGAAAAACAGATTCCTTACCTATATTCTGTTGTGCAGGATTTAAATTAGCTGGGGTTCCACTAAGTTCTCAGCTTATCTTTTGGTAAATCTCAAGACTCGAATCTTGTAGTGACTCTTGTGTATCAATAAAGCCACATGCAAGTTTTGCTGGTGTCCATAATCTTTAGTCAACGTTCTTGTATTGCCTTTAGCTTTAGGTCAGAAAAATATTTCCCTTAATTAAGAATTTAATTTTGATTTTTGAAACATGACTTGCAAATGCGCGTGATCCCTTGGTCAAACTCACAATTTATCACCCTTAAATCTGATCATTCTGGGTGATGATCAGGTAAATTTTAGAGGAGCCTTGTTCAAAGAGTGTATTTGCTCTGATTATAATGACAAAAAGTTCAAAGGATTAAAAGTTCAAAACAGTATGAAAGATTACACTATCATGACTTAAGCAAAAATATTTCGCCTTTTATTCAATGTGTTGTTTCTGCTTTTACTAATCAATACCATGCACAAGTGCTGTGACTGATAATTCAACGGGCTCATCAATAGAAAAATTCATCAATGATGTTACTTTTCTCTGGTTGGTTCATGATAACTTTTTCAGATCATTTTCCATCATTTGATGTAAAAATTTGATTGTACAGTGATTACAATTTTTTTGCTTAAGGAATATATATGTGCTTGTTCACTAAATGTTCAACCAACCCCTGTAAAATGCGCATTCTTTTTAAAAGTTGGTGTTTTGGAACCGTAGCCATGTCCTGAACAATAAATAAAAAATATGGAATATATCTGTTAATATATGACACAATTTAATAGTTTTACTCAAAGCCAAAAAAAGGTGGAACTATGTAACATGGTATGAACACATTTAATACATGAGGAGCCATGCTGAAGAGTATGGGCCTCATGGCTCTAGATGTGATGAGTGATTGTCAACGGAAGTCAAAGAGTACTGAAGAAAAGAGAAGACCTGCTGTGTCTAGGCCGCATGTGACTCAGGTACACCGGCAGCGAGCGACTATCAGGCAGAGGGGCTGTGAAGTCGGGCTGGCCCAATCCGGGTACATAGGCTAGGAGCAGCAGAGGATCCACTGGGCTGTTGACCGGGATTGACTCAGGTACACGGGCGGCGAGCGGTTGTCGGGCTGAGAGAGCTGCAGAATCGGGCCGGCCCAATCCGGGTAAACAGTGCGAAGACGGTGGACACTTTGTCAGTTTAGGTGCAAAACTGACAACCGCTGATCTCGGATCTGACCATTCTGAGGCCCACAGTCTGTAATTAGGAGTTTACTATTTTGCCTTTAGGCCCACAGTCTGTCAGTCGAGTCTGTAAAATATCCTAAGGGCATTTTGGTCTTTTCCATTTTATTTCAGCGTCTGTAAAAACCCTAAGGGTCTTTTGGTATTTTCCTAGGCTATTGGGCTGTCTATAAATAGGGCCCTAATCCCTAGGGTTAGGGTTACCCTTTCTGAAATCACTTTCCTAATATAAAGATTGGGTCACATTTGGTGTTCTTTTTCCTGGATTTGTCTCTCCACCGCCACTGTTCGTCACGAGCATCCAGATTTACTTCAGAGAAATCTCTAATCGGTTTTATTCCTTCCGCTACCTGACGTCGTGCATCTCGTTCTGATTCGTTTTTCCATTGGATCGTTTGCATGCCCAGTTTTGTGTTCATCTGTTCTGAGCTCATCGCTGGTATTTGTTTTCTCCACGCTTCCTCTGAAATTGATTCTGTGAGATGCTATTTTTCTTCTGCCATAGTCTATTCTCTCATTGCTGCTGTAACTACTACCTAGACTAGTCTGTTCCTACGGTCAGCAGCATAGTAACACACCTAGCAAGTTTTGTGCGGCTGGCTTTGCTGGCAACGCTAGCATAGCATAGCCCGTGGTAGTAGCATTGTGTCAACAGCATATTGCTTTTTCTTGGCATTTCGGTTGATGTGTCGGTCAGAAGTGTCAGCTGTGTGGCGTGCTTCAATTTGGTGCTAGCTGGTGGTGCTCGAAGCCCGACTGTGATCATTGCACTTCGGACGTGAATCCAGGCACTGCGAAGTCGGCGCGAAGCACACTTCGAAGCTTGTACTCATGGAGACTTCGACCGAGTTCTCAGTGATTCGAAGGTCGCACGTACCTCGTAACATTGGCTGTCTTTGTGGTGTCTCCGTCGAGGCTTCGCTGTGCATTAGGAGCTTCGAACTATTTTCTGTTTGCTTCGGAGTTCACAAGAAAAGTGTTCGGAGTCTGTTGCTTGAAAAAACGTGCGGAGTGTTTCTTTTTGCCTGGCATCAGTTCTGTTGTGTGGGCTCCTCAACTCAGTTTTCTTTGGCTGACTTTGAAGCTTCTCGTTTGCATGCTATGGTTCGGTGTGTTTCACTTCGAAGGTCACAACCTGAACGGACAGGCTTCGAAGTTATCGAAGTAGGCTTCGACAAAACATATTTCAGGGTTCGATTTTTCTGTTGACTTCAAAGTTGTCTTTTTCCGTGTCAAGCTCCGAAGCTTCGAAGTGTGACGAAGCCGCAACAGACTTCGATTAGGCTTCGGTCAGCTTTTGATTAGACTTTGACGACCACGCTTACAACCTTCGCACGAGGACTTCAAACAGGCTTCGACAAGTATCGAACTGGAGACAACTTTGAACAATAAGATTTCTCATTTCACGTGCACTTAAGATTAAATGCCTGTGATGATTTATTTTCATGAAGCTGAAATATCTTGTCTTGATTGATCTGTTAATCTGTCTTTCAACACTGAGTTGGTGTGTTCTCAATTAGGACACCGGTTATTATTAGGCTAGATTATTTTCTTGCTTTAGATCTGTTAGTTTCAGCTGGTTGTTTATCGAGGTGCGTTGGGTGATGGGAAAAGGCCATTGATTCGCAAGAATTTTTTAGGCGCCCATTCACCCCCCTCTGGTCGCTACTTTCGATCCTACAGGTGGTATCAGAGCCTGGTTAGGGTTTTTCCATACCTTAACCGGTTCTAAACCCAGGTAGTGATCATGACTTCTTCTGGAAAGGTTCCGTCCCTGGAAGCTTATGGCTATACTTATTGGAAGACTCGCATGCGAGCCTATCTCATGAGCTAGAGCGTGGACATTTGGAACATTTGTGTTCACCCTACTTTCACCATAGTGCCTGTTGCTGAGGATACATCTGCAGATATTATCGCCCAACTTCAGAACAACAACAAAGCGGTGAACATTTTGTTTTCTGGTTTAGGTCCCACTGAATTTGAGTGTGTGAGCCATCTCTACACTGCTAGAGAGATCTAGGCTACCCTCCAGGCACACCATGAGGGGACAGCCCAGGTCAAGGCTAGGCTCTATCAGACCTACCGGCATGAATATGAAAATTTCACACAGAAGCCGGGTGAATCTGTTGAAGCCTTGTTTAGGTCGTTTTAATCGATCATAAACAAGCTTCGGGCCAACAAAGCCGAGAGAGTTCAGCTGGTCTCAGATCATGAGCAGGCGCTCAAGGTTCTTCATACCTTGGACCCTAAGATCTGGGAGATCAAGGTATCCTCTATCATTGAGAGCACCTCTTATGATACCTTGACAATTTCTGAGTTGTTCAGCAAGCTCAAGGCCACTGAGGTTGATATCTAGTTGAGATCAAATCTCACTAGCTCTGGATCAAAAACACTGGCCCTTGCTACACCTTCTGTTGATCCCTCTTCTATGAGCTGTGCTGGGTTCTCCTTGATGTCTATCACTGAGGACCATCTTGAGTCGCTAGGAGATGATGATTTGTGTCTGTTTAACAACCGGGTGCGTCGTGTCTATGATAAGCGAATGTTCAAAAGACACGGTACAAAATCCGAATGCTTTGAGTGTGGTGATCCAGGTCACTTCATCGCTGACTGCCCCAAGTGCAATGGTCACAAGAAGGGTACCGGTGGTGACTTCTATGACTCCGGCAAGCATGACAGCTCCTCCTTCACAAAGGGCAAGCCCAAGACAAGATTCTTCAGAAAGGCCCTGAAGGACTACCGGCGTGAGAACAAGAAGCGAGACAAGTCCTTCTTCACCGAGATGGAGAAAAGCTACTCCAAGCAGTCTTCGTCTTCTTCCTCTTCATCAAGCTCAAGCGATGAAGAGATCGTGATAAGGAAGGGGAAGGACAAGGATGATCCGGCGGGCCTCTGCTTCATGGCCTTCGGGGATAGGCCGAAGAGCCGCTCACATCACCACCGAAGATCCCGCAAGAGCTTCTGCTCAATGGCTCTTGGGATAAGGAAGAGAAGGGCTCCCCCGACGACTCCGACGATGATGACGATGAGAAGGTATCTTCCTATGAACGCGAAATCATTGATTTACTTGAAGAAAATCGTCAGGAGTTGAGATATCGGGAGAAACTGTTTAGAGGGGCTAAGAAGAGGATAGATGAGCTTGAGAGTGAGCTTGTCGTGGCCAACGGTAGAATTGAGAGTCTATCTTCTTCCCCTTGCTTGGGTGGTATCAGTGAGTGCCCAAATTGTGAGGTGTTACTGTGTGACCTGATGACTCTGAAGTCCAAGTACACAGAGAGGGTAGATGAGAGGGACGCTTTGGCCACTGAGCTTGAAAGCGCTCAGCTAGAGCTAAAAGATGCTCATGCCACTATCGTCATGCCCTGTGTTGATTGCCCATCCCATCTAGCTAGTCTAGCTGAGCTGAAAGCCAAGGGTGATGAGTAGTTAGGCGAGTTGGAGAGAGTCAGAGCTGAGCTAGAGCAGACTAGGCTAGATCTTGAGACACTGTCAGTTCCACCCACTGTTTGTGAGAACTGCTTGTCTCTTAGATTGGAATTGATCAAGCTGAAAGCCAAGAAGTCTGTCCAGGTTGATAGAGAGTGTGAGACCCGCTTGTCTCAGGTGGAGGTTCTAGCTTCCTTGAGAGAGGAGCTAGCTGATGTTCAGAATGAGAACTTTTACCTCCGTCAGATCCTGAGTTGGGTGAGTGCCAGAGAGACACAACTCGGCATGATGATCCAGCAGTTTAAGAGGCAAGATGGGTTTGGGGTAGGTTACACCTACCCCAAGGCTGATTTTGAGAGTGCCATTAGCCGGGCAGTGGAGTGGAGTAAAATGACTCCTAAACAAAGATACCCCAAGACTCACTCCACTGAGTCTTTCCAGGCTAGTTAGCCCAAGGATGGGGTGTTCCAAGAACAACCTAAAGCTCCACCCAAGAAGCCCATCTGGGTTCCAAAGCCCAAACATTTTCACACGTCTCTAGACTCTCTACCTGAACCCTCTCACACCAAGGAGTCTACACCCAACACCACTAAGCCCAAGAACCCCAAGCCTCAACCACATCCCAAGAAGCCCACCTATCACTGTGAGTACTGTCAGAGAGACGGGCATCTTGAGGAGTTTTGCTTCAGGAGGAAGCGGGTTGAGAGAGCAGAGCGAGCTCGTGGAGGGCAGGAGCAGTTCTACCAGCAGGGTGGTAGACTGAGAGTTCCTCGATGTGGGGAGAGGCTAGAGGCTAGGCCGCATCGTGTAGGTGGTGGCAGAGGAGACGACTTTCATGCCCGTGCTCCGGAGGGTGGTGTTCGATCCGGCAGAGCTCCAGGTCATTTTGGTTACGGCTCTGGACCTCGTGGCCGAGACTTTAGGCAGAACCGAGGACCGTGTTTTGATCCGCGTTTTGGTCCAGACTCTTATGATTCCTTCTGCTTCCCGTCTTTTGAGCATATGGCTCGACACTGGTTTAGTTCTTTTGCTAAACCTGGCGCCGGACCATTTGCTCCCCCTTACGGCCACTGAATGTGCAGGATCGAGGACTGGAGGACGTATGGATCATGGATTCAGGATGCTCTCGCCACACGATGAGACATCACAGATGGTTCTCCAGTCTCTCTCCCCCGAGCTCCAAGGAATACATCACCTTCGGGAACAGTGGTCAAGGGAAGGTACATGGCATTAGCTCAATTCGCATCTCTGACCATTTCTCTTTGAAGAATGTTGCTTTGGTTGGAAATTTGAGCTTCAATTTGACTTCTATTTCGCAACTTCTTGAGGATGGTTTGGAGGTTCGTTTTAATAAGGGCATGTCTTTTGTGGTTGATTCTAGAGGGTCTTTGATTCGCCAGATCTTACCTTTCGGTAAGGTTTTTCGGATTGACTTCTCTAGTTCTTTTGGCCCTTCTCGCTGTTTGATTGTTGGATCCTCCTCTGAGCTCTGGAAGTGTCATAGGAGGTTAGGCCATTTGAGTTTTGATCTGCTAGTCAGATTGAGCTCTATGGACCTCATTCGAGGATTGCCCAAGCTTAAGATGGAGAAGGATCTAGTTTGCCATCCCTATCATCACGGGAAAATGGTTGCCGCTTCTCACTCACCTGTGACTCAGGTGATGACTTCATACCTAGGAGAGTTGTTACACATGGACACTATTGGTCCAGCTCGTGTACGCTCAGTTGGTGGGAAGTGGTACGCGCTTGTAATTGTTGACGATTTTTCTCGATTTTCGTGGGTTTTCTTCTTGGAGTTTAAGGATGACCTGATTTTGAAGCTGAACAATGAGAACAATGGTCAGATGCGAGCAATTTGCTCTGACAACGGCTCTGAGTTCAAGAACTCTCAGTTCGTCAGCTTCTGTAGTGATCAGGGTCTTGATCATCAGTTTTCTGCTCCTTACACTCCCCCACAGAACGGTGTTGTGGAACAAAAGAACCGCAAGCTAGTCGAGATGGCCAAGATGATGCTCGATGAGCAAAGGACTCCTAGGGGCTTTTGGGCTAAAGCCATGAACACGGCTTGCTATCTGGCCAACCGCATTTTCTTAGAGCTTACCTAGGTAAGACTTCCTATGAGTTGCGGTTTGGTAGACAACCCAAGGTGAGCCACTTGCGAGCGTTTGGCTGCAAGTGCTTTGTGCTCAAGAAGGGTGGGCATTTGGACAAGTTTGAGTCTCATTGCTAGGATGGAGTCTTTCTTGGTTATGCTTTGCATTCTCGAGGCTTCCGTGTTTGGAACCTCATCTCCCAATAGCTTGTTGAGACTTGCGAGGTTTCTTTTGATGAGTCCTTGCCTTCTTTGACTCCTTCTTTTGAGATTTCTGGAGATGATGAGCTTGGAGAGTCCATCTTTGAGGAAGATGATGACGCTCCTGCTGTCGATGAGGGTGGGCCTTCTGCACAGCCTGCAGAACCCACACCTTTTGAGACTTCGACTGAGGACGAGGGCGGACCTCTAATCACTTCTTCCACTTCGATCGAGCCCCCTCAGTCAAGTCCAAAGGTGCCAGCTGCTGACTCCGGTGAGGTGACTTTAGATCACCTGGGATCCCGAGCAGTTCAGCGTGATCACCCCTCAGAGCTCATCATTGGTGATCTTACTGAGAGAACTTTGTGCTCTTCTGTTGACTCGCTTGCTGTGTTTGCTGAGTCTGCGTTTGTTGCATCTTTTGAGCCTAGAGACGTGTCTCATGCTCTTTCTGATTCGAATTAGATTAATGCCATGCAAGAAGAGTTTGAGAATTTTGTTCGCAATCGGGTTTGGACACTAGTTGAGCTGCCACCTGGATGCAACCCCATAGGCACCAAGTGGGTGTTCAAAAACAAGCAAGGTGAAGATGGGGTTGTGGTGTGCAACAAAGCTCGACTAGTTGCCTAGGGTTTTTGCCAGAAGGAGGGTATTGACTTTGAGGAGACTTTCGTCCCTGTTGCCCGTCTTGAGTCCATTCACATTCTTTTAGCTTTTGCCGCTTCTAAGGGTTTTAAGATTTTTCAAATGGATGTCAAGAGTGCTTTCCTGAACGGGTACATAGAGGAGGAGGTCTATATTTGGCAGCCCCCCGGTTTTGAGAACCCTAAGTTTCCTCGACATGTTTTTAAGCCGCAAAAAGCTTTATACGGTCTGAAGCAAGCCCCTAGGGCTTGGTATGACCGGTTGAAGCAGTTTTTGTTGGGGAAGGGCTTTGTGATATGTTCTGTGGATAAAACTCTTTTCTTGCTTAGAGATGCCTCAGACTTCTTGATTGCTCAGATTTACGTGGATGATATCATTTTTGGTGGTTCTACTAATGCTCTTGTGTCCAAGTTTTCTGAGCAGATGCACAGTGAGTTTGAGATGAGCCTAATGGGTGAGCTCAAGTACTTCCTAGGGATCCAGATCAAGTAGACTAAGGACGGCATCTTCATCCACCAGAGTAAGTATACGCGAGACATGCTGAAGAAATTCGACTTTGGTGGAGAGCTGAAGCCTCAGATGACCCCAATGGGTATATCTGGGGGCCTGGACAAGGACGAGAGTGGTGTCAAGGTCAATGAGAGAGAGAGTTTCGAGGGATGATCGGTTCGCTGCTGTTCTTGATGGTCATGAGGCCAGACATTCAGTTTGCCGTGGGACTGTGCGCGCGCTTCCAGTCTTCACCACGCGCATCTCATCGACAGGCTGTCAAGCGCATTTTTAGGTACCTTACCTATGCATCCGATTTAGGTCTTTATTATTCAGCATCATCATCTCTTGATTTATCTGGCTTTTCGGACGCTGATTTTGGTGGGTGCCGGTTGGATCGCAAGTTGACTTTCGGTACTTGCCAGTTTCTTGGTTCTTCTCTTGTCTCTTGGTCTTCTCGAAAGCAGTCTAGAGTTGCGCTTTCGACCACTGAGGCTGAGTATGTAGCTGCTGCTCACAGTTGGTTTGGATGATTTCCACATTGTGAGACTTTGGGTTGTTCTTTCCTACTAGAGTTCCTCTGTTTTGTGATAGCACCAGTGCGATTAGTGTAGGGAAAAACCCTTGTCTCCATTCAAAAACCAAACATATTGATGTGCGCTTTCATTTTCTGAGGGATCAATATGAGAAAGATGTCATTGACCTTGTTCATGTTGATACTCATCATCAGTTGGCTGACATTTTCACCAAACCTCTAGATCAGTCTACTTTTGAGCATTTACGAGGGGATTTGGGTGTTGTGTATCCTTTTTTAGGATATTTTTGAGTCAGTTTTTCTTTCTTCTTTACTCTTTTCTTGAGTCTTTTTGTGTGTGTTCATATCATGCATATTCACATATCACACTTTGAGCTTGCTTCTGCTATATGATTGATCTTCTTTACTTATTCTAACTGGTACATGCTTTTGATTACTTGTCGATGATCATGCTTTGTTTTTGTTCATATGATATGTATGATATCTGTCATATGCATGGCTTTTATGCTTTAAAATTGAAAAATGATCACCATTGCTTCTAGTAACTAGCATGTGTAGGCTGAATGCTTTTGCTATCTGTTACATGCCTTGGAGCTAGTTCCTCACTTAGATGTAGATATGCAACTTGAACATCTATATACTTTAACATGGAAAATGTGCTATAAAAATGATAAAAAATCAGAAAAATGAAAATTCCATGCCTTTTTATGCTTGAGTTGAAAAGATCTAGGTGGGTTTGTGTAGCACCCCAAATTTTTAGAGAAATAAAAATACCATTTAATATAATTTTCTGGAAATAATTTATTTTGAAATACCTTAATACCCTTATCGGCTTAATTGAACTAGAACCTAGAAAAATATCCAAACCAGGGGCTAGCAAATTTTGTATATGATCCCAAGGCCAAGATATATTTTTGAGAATTTTTACAAATTTTTATCACCCTTGGAAGTAGCCCAAATATTTAAACTAATTTCTGCAATTGTTTTTATTCAGAAAATGATTGAAACAGTAACGACCCCCTTTCCCCCATTCTCCCTCAACCGGCTGGCCCATCCCGCTCCCTCCCCGTGCCCCGGACTGACAGACTGACCACACTGGTCAGTGGCCCTCTCCCTCCGCGCGCGCCCGCCCGCCACCTTGGCCTCACCTGTCGGCGTCGACCCCCTCTCTCGGCCGAATTTGACCCCACCCATCAGTCGCCCCGCCCGTACGCTCGCGCCCGCTAACCACCATGGCCCACCTGTCGGACCCATTGTCCACCTCACACCACCACCCCCAAGTCACGCCGGCCAATGACCTAGCCCTCGGATCCGCCTCGCCGACCCCTCTCCCATTAAATTGGCGCCATCAATCGGTCCCCCGAGCTCTGCCGACCATTTTCCCCCATTGAGTGACGCGTTTAAGCCACGGGATCATCACTCGCGTGCATGGAAGACCTCACCGGCGCCATTGAAGACCCCCCTCGACTTTCCTTGTATACACTGCCCGTTTTCCCCCGCTGGAGCTCCTATTTAATCCCCTGGCCTCCACCGCGTTCGACCCCCACACCATCTCGCTCCGGAATCGAACAGAACGTCCGAGACGCTCACTTTAACGCCACCCCGCCACCTTCGCTCCAGCCACCGCTCGCCATCGCTGGAGTACTCCTCCACCCTCGGTGACCGCACCAACATGACCGTCGTGACCTCCCCTACCTCGGCCACCACTTCAACGTCGACGAACCCCGCCAGATCCCCATCGCCGACGAGGACCCAAACGCCTCCGTCATCTACGCTCGTCGCCGGCCATGCTCCGTCGACCTCGGACCCCCGCAATGATACCTTCGTGTTCCCCTAGTTGTCCTCTTTCCATTTCTAGGCATAGCTTGGACCGCCGTCGCTCGCCATGGCCTCTGGCCCGCTCACCGTCGCCGGAGAAGACGACCAGCACGGGGCGAGTACCCGTGCTGTGTCGGATCCAATCGCAACCGTTTGATCTGGATCCGACGGTGGCGATTAGATCGTGCGCACAGTTTAATCAGATCCGTCAGATCTCGGCGAAGGGGTACGGTGCGATCTCATGCGTCCGTTAGTATTTAAAACCCGCGATGAATCTGGCCATCCATCGTGTACCAGTTCGATGTTTTAATCCTGGCCGTCCACGTTAACTTAACTCCCCCGCCTCGCCCGTGGCCGCACGATCGCGATCCAACGGTGGATCTAGATCCGGCGCATGCGCACAGTGTGCAAGTTCACGGTGAATCCGGTTCACCATGGACCGACGCCTGTTTTTGGATTTAAATTAATTTCCAAAATAATTTTAAACTTATAAAATTCATATCTTGCGCATTTTAACTCCAAAAATTACCATTTCAATTCCAAAAAAATTATAATCTTATTCTCTACATGTTAATGCCATAAAAACAGTAGGTTTATATTGAGTATTTTATTTTTATTTAATAAAGTATTCAAATGCACTTTAGGGTAATCTCAAAATTGTCCATTTCACCTTTGGGAAAATTTATCTTTTATTCTTTTCACCCTAGTATGATGGAAACACTAGGTTTATTCTGAATCTTTTATTTTAAACCAATTGGAAGTTTAAAATACATTAGTTAACATTTTTATTTCCTTTTTAGAAAGGTCATTATTCTATTAAAGTTCATTTTTAAAATGTTCTTAAGATAAATTCCAGAAAGTTAATGACTTTATTTTCATTGGTTCCAACCAATCAAAACCTATATGTTTGTTATGTGATTTTGGAATGTTTATTGAGTGTTATGTTTGTTACTTTTGTCGAAAGACTACGACGCCGCCGAGGAGCCGAAATACTTTCCCGAAGTTTCCTACATGCATTAGTCAAATGAAACCCTTACCATATATTTATTAGGATCCCCCGACCTTGATGTGCAACTCAAGCCATGCTATCTAGTCTAAACTCCTTGTCAGATATTATTAGTATTATTAGCTAGTGTCCAATGTATTGGCACAATCGCTATAAGTTAATAATGATTCGTAGCAACTGGTTCTACTATATGATCTCGTTATTCTTATCCCTAGAATGCTGATGGTGATAGAGTCATGGTTGAGAGTGAATGCATGGTGGGTTCCGGGTGCAAGCTAGGGCATTGGTCGGTAGCACCCGGGGCACTATAAGGACCGGTTTGCGGGATCCGTTGCAATACACTTCCGTACTAACCACAAGTCTAATGGGTAAGTCCTAACTAAGGTATGGAGTGTTCCAAACCGAGGCCACCACTTGGAGATGGGTCAAGCAGCACCTGCGGGTGGCTTGTACCAACGTGGCACAAAAGAGGGTGCGACGTTAGCCAGGATGCGGCCCGGCGCGCCGGCGAAACCTAGAGCGGGTGGTTATCGCTTGGAGCATTTCACGCTGAGGTTTTGGCACGAGTTCCCATGGTATGGGTAATCTCGTTACACTTTGGTGTTTGGGATGAGTGCGTGCCTTGTGGGTACAGTGGCACACCTCTGATCAAAGTCATAAATCTTTTCAAAAAGCCGAGCCCACGGTCAAGGGCGGGTTGCGTGACATCCCACAGTTAGTTTATTCTTGAGATGAATGTGCATGATGATTTGACATGTAAGGACCGTTGTGCGAGGAGGGAAAACATACTCCTCGAGTTGGATGGTATTATGATATTCATATTTAGTATCCTGCATAATTAAATTTGACTACACTAAATGCAATAACTGAAAAATGTACTTTTCCGCACTTTTAGCCATTATCCTTCCTTTGTTATTGTCTTGCATTACTATTGCATTTGCGGTGGCTTGTTGAGTACTTTTGTACTCATACCCGTTGGACACATAATTCAGAGAATGCCTACTACGAGAAAGATGGTCTAGAGTAGCGACCCAGTCAAGATGAAGATCCTGAAGAGAGCGTTCATCATGCTTTTTATTGTTTATTTATTTGTACTCTTTTGTAATAATGTGGTCTGCGTACCATGAATGGTTGCCGTATGTACATTGTCGCATGATGAACCTCTTGTATTATTGTTTTCTTTGAAAATTCAATAATGTTCCGATTTGGTAAATCGGGGCGTCACAAGATAGTATCAGAGCCGACTTGACTGTAGGAAGCCAAACGGACCAGCCTAGCACTTAGTGGGATAAAAGCTATTTCACGAAAACCTACTTTATAACTTTGTTCCTCCCCTCACTTTGCTTCAACTTGTTGTTTTTTGTAGATGCCGGTCTACCAAGTCCACATCTTTTGCCGCCACTTCGAGGGCTTCGTCAGGGAGCTCTGAATGATGGTCACCTTTCTGGGGTTCCTCTTCGAGCCCGAGTTCCGTGGCGTGTACATGGAAGAGTTCGCCGGACCATACGACGTCTCCCTCACCATCCATGGATCCGACGAGCACCTGCCGTTCTTCATGGCAGCACTTGGGGGCCCAACCTTCGACGTCGCATGCCAACACGTCACCCTCCAAGCCCTCATGGAGTTGAGGATGATATATGATGATCGTCTTCAGAACTCGTCCTTTTGGCTTGTGCCGAAGCGCACTCCCAGTGCCCACCGCAGCATCTACATCGGAGTCCACTCCGATCGTGATCTGGTCATGTCCCGGTAGACGCATCTTCTTCAGGCCATGGATGATCTCCATACTGAGGCCATGCTTGACGCCGAGGAGCACCACGAGGTGGTCGAGTTCCTTTGCTAGGAGACGAAGAACTAGATCCAACAGAATGGCGAGCTGCAGCGTAAGATTGTGCAGCTGCAGAAGGACATCGCGGAGATGATCCCCCTTGTCCCGAGGAGGAAGAAGCCCATCCTCGAGCCTGCCCCTCGCCCCAAGAGGATCCCGCCACACCCCATGGCCGCCGGACCGTCTAGCTCCAGCGCTCCTGCCTCAAGCCTCGCCATCGTCTCCGACCCTATCATTGAGAATTTTCTCGAGCCCACCGTCCCTTAGGACCCTCGTGGCTCTGAGAGTACGGAGACCACCCCGGATGATGAGTAGGCGGTAGTCTTAATTGATTGTAATAATTTATGATTGTGGTACCACCTACAACAACTTGTAGGTGGATTAAAATAAAAACATTGATGTAATGGACATTTTATACCACTTATATATATGAGCCCTTCTGGGCTGTTTTGGCTAAATATTCGTTTCAAAACCTTTCTCTTATGACTAAAAGTCTTGTATGTTCAGAAGATGGTCGATAACCAGAACACCGGGTCCAACAACGGAGAAGGGGCAAGCAACGGTCTGCCCGGAGGTGTTGTGCCCAACTGGGGTGTAACGGGCCAACGTCAGACCGGGCCACCATCCGCCAACCACCCCACCTTGGCGGAAATGACGGCGAATCAGAACCAGCTGATTACCACCCTCCTCACCCAGATGCAGCACCAACAGGTGCAGTTGGACTGGCTGCAACACCAGAATGTGGAGCCCGCCCCTTGCGCACCAGCCCCCACACCCGTGCCTCAACTATTAGAGTTCTTGTGCAAGTGTCCCCCGATCTTCTCCAGCACCACAAACCCCATGGAATCCGGAGATTGGCTCCGAACCATTGGGAAGAAGTTGGACCTCCTCCCCTGCACAGACCAGGAGAGAGTGGCGTTCGCCACTCATCAACTCCAGGGTCCCACAACAGAATGGTGGGACAACTACCGTGAGTCCCAACCGAAGGACCACATGGTGACTTGGGCAGAGTTCACCATCGCCTTTTGTGCCACCCATGTCCCCACCAGAGTCATCGCGGTGAAGCAGCAGGAGTTCCGCGACCTGCAACAAGGAAGCCGGACTGTCATGGAGTATCTCCATGAATTCAACCGTCTGGCCCGCTATGCGCCGGAAGAGGTGCGAACCGACGCCCTCCGCCAGGCTAAGTTCCTCCGGGGACTTAAGGATGAGTTGTCCATTCAGCTCGTCGCCACTGACTATGCCAACTTTCAACGGTTGGTGAATAAAGCGCTCATCCAAGAGACTGAGCAAAATAAGTTGGACCTCAAGAAGAGGAAGATGATCGCGTTCAAGCATCATCAAGCGAACTCTCAGAGGCCCCGCTTCGTCCCTCCACCACCCGCGCCCGCTTACCATCCTCAGCCTGCCTACAGGCCACCACACGCCGCTAGTGGATCCAACACCGGGCATCCCCGCCCCGCTCCACCAGCTCCGGCCGCTCAGCCGCCGCCCGCCGCCAAGGCCCCGATAATGAGGGACCGCCAAGGAAAGCCGGTCATCTCCTTCAACTGCCGGAAGGAAGGGCACTACTCGCATCAGTGTCCTCACCCCAAGCAACCACAAGGCGCAGCACCCAACCAGGCGGTTCGTACCCACGTCAACAACATCAACGCGGAGGATGCTCCTGAAGTCATACTCGGTATGTTCACCGTAAATTTCATACCTGCTATAGTACTATTTGACTCTGGGGCAACACACTCCTTCATCTCGGAGGACTTTGTGAAAACCAACGGCTTGGATGTACTCCCTCTACCAGCCCCCATGATGATTGCCACCCCCGGCAAGAAAACCTTGGCCTACCTATTCAGCCCTAAGGTAAGGATAGAGATCCAAGGAATCTTATTCTGGGCTGGGCCAGTCCTCATCGAGTGCACCAGACTCGACCTCATCCTAGGGACGGATTGGTTGATGAAGCACAAGGGAGCGATCAATTGTGCCAGCAAGTCCATAACTGTGACCAACCCCGAGGGTGAAGCCGTCACTTTTCGGATGACCAACCGCAAACCTCGTAAGGTGTCTCTTCACTCGCTAGCCCTAGAGGAAGTGCCCGTAGTCAAGGAGTACGTGGACGTCTTCCCAGAGGACCTGCCAGGAATGCCTCCCAAGCGGGACATCAAATTCAGAATCGAGCTTGTCCCCGGGACCACTCCAATCTCCAAGTGCCCATATCGGATGGCTGCCAATGAACTAGCCGAAGTCAAGAGAAATATCGAAGACCTAGAGCAGAAAGGGTATATCCGACCGAGTACCTCGCCCTAGGGTGCACTGGTTATCTTCGCCATGAAGAAGGACAAGACCAAAAGGATGTGCGTGGACTATAGAGCTCTGAACTACGTAACCATCAAGAACAAATACCCACTGCATCGGATCAATAACCTGTTCGATCAGCTGAAAGGGTCCTTGGTGTTTTCTAAGATCGACCTCAGGTCAGGGTATCACCAATTGAGGATTAAAGAAGAAGACATCCCCAAGACCGCCTTCACCTCCCGATATGGACTCTACGAGTATACTGTGATGTCGTTCAGACTCACGAATGCCCCGACCTTTTTCATGAACATGATGAACAATGTATTCATGGAGTTC
This sequence comes from Zizania palustris, assembly GCA_019279435.1. Classification (NCBI taxonomy): domain Eukaryota; kingdom Viridiplantae; phylum Streptophyta; class Magnoliopsida; order Poales; family Poaceae; genus Zizania; species Zizania palustris. The sequence goes on from JAAALK010000285.1 coordinate 13,287,197, forward strand.
TTGGATAAGTTCATCATGGTATTCATCGACGATATCCTCGTCTATTCCAAGACCAAGGAAGAACATGAAACCCACCTCCGTATGACCCTCGGAAAGCTAAGGGAGCAGTAGTTGTATGCCAAATACAGCAAGTGCAAGTTTTGGTCATCTGAGGTGAAGTTCCTCGGCCATGTCATATCTGTCGGAGGAATAGCAGTGGACCCAACCACTGTGGAGGCAGTGACCAATTGGCTACAACCCACGAACATGACCGAGATCCGGAGTTTTCTCGGATTGGCCAGGATATTACCGCCGGTTAATCGAGAACTTCTCAAATATAGCCAAGCCTATGACTAGACTGTTGCAGAAAGAAGTAAAATTTGAATGGACTCCAGACTGTGAAGAATGCTTCCAAACCCTTAAGAAGAAGCTCGTGTCAGCCCCAATTCTAACTCTACCAGACATCCAGAAGGACTTCCACATCTACTGTGATGCCTCTCGCCAAGGGTTGGGATGTGTCTTGATGCAAGATGGGAAGGTGATATCTTACGCCTCTCGTCAGCTGAGACCACATGAGCTGAATTACCCAACCCACAACCTGGAATTGGCAACCGTGGTTCATGCCCTGAAGATATGGAGGCATTACCTTGTGGGAAATTGGTGCGATGCCTTCACCGACCACAAGAGCCTCAAGTACATATTCACCCAACCGGACCTAAACCTCAGACAGAGAAGGTGGTTGGAGCTGATCAAAGATTATGACTTGGGCATCCACTATCATCCAGGCAAGGCAAATGTGGTGGCAGACGCCCTAAGTCGAAAAGGGTACTGCAATACCATCATGGTACAAGACCAGGCCCCATTATTATACAAGGAGATGGAAAGACTAAACCTAGGGATCACCACCAGAGCATATCTCGCTGCTCTAGAGACTAGACCTGTCTTGATAGACCAGATTCGGGAGACACAGAAGGAAGACCCAGACATCTTGGAGATCCAGCAGAACATGAGGAAAGGTAAAGCCCCGGATTCTCCAAGGACGAGAATGGTACTATCTGGTTCGGAAACTGGATATGTGTGCCCGACAAGCCAGAATTGAAGGCCCTCATCCTTCAAGAGGCCCATGATACTCTATACTCCACACATCCCGGGAGTATGAAGATGTATCAAGACCTAAAAGAGAAATATTGGTGGGTCAGTATGAAGAGGGAAATAGCTGAGTATGTGGCCAAGTACGACACATGCCGGCGAGTCAAGGCAGAGCACCAGAGACCTGCCGAATTGTTGCAACCCCTCAAGGTCCCCGAATGGAAGTGGGAAGAAATAGGAATGGATTTCATCACGGGACTGCCTAGGACCCAAGCTGGTCATGATTCTATCTGGTTGATCATCGACCGACTCACTAAGGTGGCTCACTTCATTCCCGTCAAGACAACTTACACCGTCGCAAAGTTGGCTGAGTTGTACATGACCCAGATTGTGTGCTTGCACGGAGTGCCAAAGAAGATTGTATCTGACCGTGGGAGTCAGTTTACCTCTAAATTTTGGAAAACCTTCAAGAAGAGATCGGCACCCGGCTAAACTTTAGCACCGCCTATCATCCATAGACCGATGGTCAAACCGAAAGGGTCAACCAGGTATCGAAGGATATGCTTAGAGCTTGCGCTCTAGATTTTGGCGGAATGTGGGATAAGAACTTGCCTTATGCAGAGTTCTCCTACAACAACAGCTACCAAGTTAGCCTGCAGATGTCCCCGTTTGAAGCACTTTATGAGCATAAGTGCATAACGCCGCTACTCTGGGATCAGACCGTAGAGTCACAACTATTCAGGATAGACATATTGCGAGAAGCCGAAGAGAAAGTCAAGATCATCAGGGATAGATTGAAGATAGCCCAGTCCTGGCAAAAGAGCTATGCCATAACCGACGGAGAGACCTAACCTTTGAGGAGGGTGATTACGTCTACCTTCGAGTCACTCCCCTCCGTGGCACTCAAAGGTTTAACATGAGAGGCAAGCTAGCACCCCGCTATGTCGGACTTTTCAGATCCTCCGACGGCAAGGATAAGTGGCATATCAACTAGAACTGCCTCCATCCTTGGCAGGAGTCCATGACGTGTTCCACGTCTCTCAGTTGAAGAAGTGTCTCCGTGTGCCCACCGAACAGGCCGACCTCTAACAGCTCAATGTCCAAGAGGACTTGACCTACATTGAGAAACCCATCAAGATTCTGGAAACTAAGGAAAGAGTAACCAGGAGCCGTGTGGTTCGTTTCTGCAAAGTCCAGTGGGACAACCACCTCGTTGAAGAAGCCACATGGGAAAAAGAAGATGAGTTGAAAGCCCAATACCCCGAGCTATTTGAGTAACGTTCCAATCTTGAGGACGAGATTCTTTGTAAGGGGGATAGGTTTGTAGCACCCAAAATTTTTAGAGAAATAAAAATACCATTTAATATAATTTTCTGGAAATAATTTATTTTTAAATACCTTAATACCCTGATCGGCTTAATTGAACTAGAACCTAGATGAAATATCCAAACCAGGGGCTAGAAAATTTTGTATATGATACCAAGGCCAAGATACATTTTTGCGAATTTTTACAAATTTTTATCACCCTTGGAAGTAGCCCAAATATTTTAAACTAATTTCTGCAATTGTTTTTATTCAGAAAATGATTGAAATAGTAACGGGCCCCCTTTCCCCCATTCTCCCTCAACCGGCCGGCCCAGCCCGCTCCCTCCCCGTGCCTCGGACTGACAGACGGACCCCACTGGTCAGTGGCCCTCTCCCTCCACGTGCGCCTGCCCGCTACCTTGGCCCCACCTGTCGGCGCCGACCCCCTCTCTCAGCCGAATCCGACCCCACCCGTCAGTCACCCCGCCCATACACTCGCGCCCGTTGACCGCCTTGGACCACCTGTCGGACCCGTCATCCACCTCACGTCACCACCCCCAAATCATACCGGTCGACGACCTCACCCTCAGATCCGCCTCGCCGGCCCCTCTCCCATTAAATTGGCGCCATCAATCGGTCCCCCGAGCTCTGCTGACCATTTTCCCCCATTGAGTGACGCATTTAAGCCATGAGATCATCGCTCGCGTGCATGGCAGACCTCACCGGCGCCATTGAAGACCCCCTCGACTTTCCTTGTATACACCGCCCGTTTTCCCCCGCCGGAGCTCCTATTTAACCCCCTGGCCTCCACCGCGTTCGACCCCCACGCCATCTCGCTCTGAAATCGAACAGAACGCCCGAGACGCTCACTTTAACGCCACCCCGCCACCTTCGCTCCAACCACCGCTCGCCGTCGCCGAAGTACTCCTCCACCCTCGGTGACCGCACCAACGTGACCATCGTGACCTCCCCTGCCTCGGCCACCACTTCAACGTCGATGAACCCCGCCGGATCCCCATCGCCGACGAGGACCCGGATGCCTCCATCGTCTATGCTCGTCGTCGGCCACGCTCCGTCGACCTCGGACCCCCGCAATGGTACCTCCGTGTTCCCCTAGTTGTCCTCTTTCCATTTCTAGGCGTAGCTTGGACCGCCGTCGCTCGCCGTGGCCTCTGGCCCGCTCGCCGTCGCCGGAGAAGATGACCGGCACGGGGCAAGTACCCGTGCCATGTCGGATCCAATCACAACCATGCAATCTAGATCCGATGGTGGCGATTAGATCGTGCGCATAGTTTAATCATATCCGTCGGATCTCAGTGAAGGGGTACGGTGTGATCTCGTGCGTCCGTTAGTATTTAAAACCCGTGATGAATCTGGGCCATCCCTCGCATACTGGTTCGATGTTTTAATCCTGGCCGTCCACGTTAACTTAACTCCCCCGCCTCACCCGTGGTCGCCTGATCGCGATCCAACGCTGGATCTGGATCCGGCGCATGCGCAGAGTGTGCAAGTTCACGAGTGAATCCGGTTCACCATGGACCGACGCCTGTTTTTGGATTTAAATTAATTTCCAGAAATAGTTTTAAACTTATAAAATTCATATCTTGCGCATTTTAACTCCAAAAATTACCATTTCAATTCCAGAAAATTTATAATCTTATTCTCTACATGTTAATGCCATAAAAACAGTAGGTTTATATTGAGTATTTTATTTTTATTTAATAAAGTATTCAAATGCACTTTAGGGTAATCTCAAAATTGTCCATTTCACCTTTGGGAAAATTTATCTTTTATTCTTTTCACCCTAGTATGATGGAAACACTAGGTTTATTCTGAACCTTTTATTTTAAACCAATTGGAAGTTTAAAATACATTAGTTAACATTTTTATTTCCTTTTTAGAAAGGGCATTATTCTATTAAAGTTCATTTTTAAAATGTTCTTAAGATAAATTCTAGAAAGTTAATGACTTTATTTTCATTGGTTCCAACCAATCAAAACCTATATGTTTGTTATGTGATTTTGGAATGTTTATTGAGTGTTATGTTTGTTACTTTTGTCGAAAAGACTACGACGCCGCCGAGGAGCCGGAATACTTTCCCGAAGTTCCTCCCTCTCCTTTCGCTGAACAAGGCAAGTCACCAAACTAATCTTTTGAGCATATTGAACCTATGTTTTACTAAACTATCGCTAAAACACATAGGATATACATGCATTAGTTAAATGAAACCCTTACAATATATTTATTAGGATCCCCCGACCTTGATGTGCAACCCAAGCCATGCTATCTAGTCTAAAATCCTTGTCACCATATTATTAGTATTATTAGCTAGTGTCCAATGTATTGGCACAATCGCTATAAGTTAATAATGAGTCGTAGCAACTTTGTTCTACTATATGATCCCGTTATTATTATCCCTGGAATGCTGATGGTGATAGAGTCATGGTTGAGAGTGAATGCATGGTGGGTTCCGGGTGCAAGCTAGGGCATTGGTTGGTAGCACCCGGGGCACTATAAGGACCGGTCTGCGGGATCCATTGCAATACACTTCCGTACTAACCACAAGTCTAATGGGTAAGTCCTAACTAAGGTATGGAGTGGTCCAAACCGAGGCCACCACTGGGAGATGGGTCAAGCAGCACCTGCGGGTGGCTTGTACCGACGTGGCGCAAAAGGGGGTGCGACGTTAGCCGGGATGCGGCCCTGCACGCCGACGAAACCTATAGCGGGTGGTTATCGCTTGGATCATTTCATGCTGAGGTTTTGGCACGAGTTCCCGTGGTATGGGTCATCTCGTTACACTTTGGTGTTTGGGATGAGTGCTTGCCTTGTGGGTACAGTGGTACACCTCTGATCAGAGTCATAAATCTTTTCAAAAGCTGAGCCCACGGTCAAGGGCGGGTTGCGTGACATCCCACAGTTAGTTTATTCTTGAGATGAATGTGCATGATGATTTGACATGTAAGGACTGTTGTGCGAGGAGGGAAAACGTACTCCTCGAGTTATATGGTATTATGATATTCATGTTTAATATTCTGCATAATTAAATTTGACTACACTAAATGCAATAACTGAAAAATGTACTTTTCTGCACTTTTAGCCATTATCCTTCCTTTGTTATTGTCTTGCATTACTATTGCATTTGCGGTGGATTGTTGAGTACTTTTGTACTCATACCCGTTGGACACATAATTCAGAGGATGCCTACTATGAGGAAGATGGTCTGGAGTAGCGACCCAGTCAAGATGAAGATCCTGAAGAGAGCGTTCGTCATGCTTTTTATTGTTTATTTTATTTTTACTCTTTTGTAATAATGTGGTCTGCGTACCACGAATGGTTGTCGTATGTACGTTGTCGCATGATGAACCTCTTGTATTATTGTTTTTCTTTGGAAATTCAATAATGTTCCGATTTGGTAAATCGGGGCGTCACAGTTTGCTTTGTCGCATTGCATTGTTCTGGACTGCTTACCATAGCACTTTGGTATGAACTAGGACAGTGTAGTGTATGCCAAGACCAATGTCTTAAGCTTCTGATGGTCCAGTTCTGGCCTAGGCTTGACTTGGTCGGTTAGCATAAGGTTTGACATGCAAATAACCCCTGACAAAAATGAAAAAGGAAAAAGAAAAAGCCTGAAAATTAAAAAGATAACAAGTTTGCTGAAGCACTTTGTTTTGGACAATGCTTATCTTGGTAGATATCAGTTAACTTTTGCATCTCATGCTTTACCTTGCTTGTCAACTAGAAAATGTGGTGATGCTTTTGTTTGCAAAACTTGAAAAATGCATGCTAATGACTTTCTTTAGATATCATCTGTTGCACTGATCATGACATGGGTTTTAGACAATATGTCTTTTGTTATACCTGTTAGATGTTGTACTTGCAGTCAATCATATCTGAGAAGCATGCTTTCTACACTCCACCTGCACCCTAGTTGCATTCATTGCATATTTTGGGGTTACTCGTTCTCTTCGAAGAGTTTAAGGAGAGTTTTGGCTTTCTCTAGGATTTATTTCAGGGGGAGTTTTTGTCCCATTTGTCCTTTCTCTTTGATATCCTTGTTGATAATTCTGAGATTGCACTTGTTTTGAGTCTTTACTTTTGGTTAACCATAATGACCGCTTTCTTGCTTTTGTTCGACTTTTTGGTCATTAGGGTTAAACTTTTATTTTATTTTCTTCTTATCTGTTTTCTTGTGTTTTGTTTTCGTGTTTCCACATGTGCTTACAGGTACTGGAGAGCTGATAAAGAGAAGTGTTGACAATGCACTCATCAAGGGGGAGATTGAGGAGCCATGCTGAAGAGTATGGGCCTCATGGCTCTAGATGTGATGAGTGATTGTCAACGGAAGTTAAAGAGGACCGAAGAAAAGAGAAGACCTGCTGTGTTTGGGCCACATGTGACTCAGGTACACGGGCAGTGAGCGACTGTCGGGCAGAGGGGCTGTGAAGTCGGGCTGGCCCAATCCATGTACATAGGCTAGGAGCAGGAGAGGATCCACTGGGCTGTTGACCAGGATTGACTCAGGTACACGGGTGGCGAGCGGTTGCCGGGCTGAGAGAGCTACGGAATCGGGCTGGCCCAATCCGGGTACTTGGTGTGAAGACGGTGGATGCTTTGTCAGTTTCGGTGCAAAACTGACAACCGCTGATCTCGGATCTGACCGTTCTGAGGCGAAGCCGTAGTCGCTATGAAAGCTCAGCTTCATGATAAGTCATATGTAATTAGGAGTTTACTATTTTGCCTTTAGGCCCACAGTCTATCAGTCGAGTCTTTAAAATATCCTAAGGGCATTTTGGTCTTTTCCATTTTATTTCAGCGTCTGTAAAAACCCTAAGTGTCTTTTGGTATTTTCCTAGGCTATTGGGCTGCCTATATATAGGGCCCCAATCCCTAGGGTTAGGGTTACCCTTTCTAAAATCACTTTCCTAATACAAAGATTGGGTTACTTTTGGTGTTCTTTTTCCTTGAGTTGTCTGTCCACCGCCACTGTTCGTCACGAGCATCCAGATTTACTTCAGAGAAATCTCTAATCGGTTTTATTCTTCCGCTACCTGACGTCGTGCATCTCGTTCTGATTCGTTTTTCCATTGGATCGTTTTGCGTGCCCAGTTTTGTGTTCATCTGTTCTGAGCTCATCGCTGGTATTCGTTTTCTCCACGCTTCCTCTGAAATTGATTCTGTGAGATGCTATTTTTCTTCTGCCATAGTCTATTCTCTCATTGCTGCTGTAACTACTACCTAGACTAGTCTTTTCCTATGGTCAGCAGCATAGTAGCACACCTAGCAAGTTTTATGCGGCTGGCTTTGCTGGCAATGCTAGCATAGCATAGCCTGTGGCAGTAGCATTGTGTCAGCAGCATATTGCTTTTTCTTAGCATTTCGGTTGATGTGTCGGTCAGAAGTGTCAGCTGTGTGGCGTGCTTCAATTTGGTGCTAGCTGGTGGTGCTCGAAGCCCGGCTGTGATCATTGCACTTCGGACGTGAATCCAGGCACTGTGAAGTCGGCGCGAAGCACACTTCGGAGCTTGTACTCACGGAGACTTCGACCGAGTTCTCAGTGATCTGAAGGTCACACGTACCTCGTAACGTTGGCTGTCTTCGTGGTGTCTCCGTCGAGGCTTCGCTGTGCATTAGGAGCTTCGAACTATTTTCTGTTTGCTTCGGAGTTCACAAGAAAAGTGTTTGGAGTCTGTTGCTTGAAAAAACGTGTGGAGTGTTTCTTTTTGCCTGGCATCAGTTCTGTTGTGTGGGCTCCTCAACTCAGTTTTCTTTGGCTGACTTCGAAGCTTCTCGTTTGCATGTTGTGGTTCGGTGTGTTTCACTTCGAAGGTCACAACCTGAACGGACAGGCTTCGAAGTTATCGAAGTAGGCTTCGACAAAACATATTTCAGGCTTCAATTTTTCTGTTGACTTCGAAGTTGTCTTTTTCTGTGTTAAGCTCCGAAGCTTCGAAGTGTGACGAAGCTGCAACAGACTTTGGTTAGGCTTCCATCAGCTTTTGATTAGACTTTGACGACCACGCTTACAGCCTTCGCACGAGGACTTCGAACAGGCTTCGACAAGTATCGAACTGGAGACAACTTTGAACAGTAAGATTTCTCGTTTCACGTGCACTTAATATTAAATGCCTGTGATGATTTATTTTCATGAAGCTGAAATACTCTTGTCTTGATTGATCTGTTAATCTGCCTTTCAACACTGAGTTGGTGTCTTCTCGATTAGGACACCGGTTGTTATTAGGCTAGATTATTTTCTTGCTTTAGATCTGTTAGTTTTAGCTGGTTGTTTGTCGAGGTGCGTTGGGTGATGGGAAAAGGCCATTGATTCGCAAAAATTTTTTAGGCGCCCATTCAAACCCCTCTGATCGCTACTTTCGGTCCTACAATACACCACTCTACAAACTTGCCTCACTTGTTTTTGTTTGTGCAATTTCTCTTTTTCTTATGCATCACGTGTAAAACTCAAGTGTTTTACCAATTTGCAAATAATTTTGAGGTGGTCCATTTGCCTCTATTATCCATATGAGGAAGAGAATGAAGAACCCATGCTATATGCAAATAATATCCAGAAATTGATTGCAGTGGAGGTATATACATTTTTCTTTCGAAAGCTTAAAAATGTTGTACCATACACATTTTCTTTATAATATATTATATCATCTAAAATCGTCTGTTATTTATAATAGTCTACCTCATGCTTTACATCAGAAAGATGATTGAAATGTCTTGCCATTAACTAATGGTTGAGTAGTGACTTGTAACATGAAGAAAGTTTGTGTTATGGCACGATTCTTCGCTTTAGAGAGATATTTGATTATATATTTATGTATAAATATTTTTAAAATATTATGATAATATTTTAATCCGTAGCAACGCATGGCATCAAACTAGTGAATCATAAAATACCATGCAGGGACATGTGTAAGCAGCTACGTGCATCCCTTAGCTACACTGCTACACAAGTACACATTAACTTTAGTAGAATCTGTTCGTTTTGTCTCACGGTTAAACACAAAGCATCTCAATTGGTCTACCGATGTGACAGAAGTATCACGAGTATAACATGGAATGGTCACATTTTTTTAATAAAATAGATGATCAAATATTAAATGTTACGATAAAAAGTTAACAATATTACTTTAAAAAGGTATTTTCTATTGTTACTTGGTTTCAGGTGACCAATATACATGCATTAGTGACAACAAGAAGTTAACTAAACCCAAACAAACAAAATGAGTCATGTTGACATATAAGAGTACTCCAAGAGTTACTAATTTTTATTTTCTAAATATTATATAGAAATCATCCTAAACTCTATTTAGTCATAAAAGTCAATCAATTCACAACAATATCGATATAATCTCAATTTATATATTTCAAAGAGAATTAAAAAAATCCACTTTTGAGAGAAAAGAGAGGTGATTTAGAAGATCACTTAAATATAAAATCATTTTAAAAAATTGTTGCAGCATGATTTTTTCCAAAATACTTAAATTTTATTTTAGGAGGTTAGATAAAAAGCACAATTGAAGATGCTCTATGTTCGTGAAAGATAGTTGCACAACGGAAGGAAACTATAAACTTTTTCATAACTATCATACGAAACCAAAATGCTCAGAGATGCATAGTGACACTCTGATTTGAATCGGTTAAGCAGTTAGTTTACTCATACTCTCATGTATGATGTCTCCTTGAATGACTCGAGCACACTACGTACATATGTCCTCAATGTTACCTTCAAGCCTAATATTCCAGATCACTTAACAAGCCATAGGCAAGCTAGTCGTTATCATTGATCACATTTAGCCATTGCATTGTAAACCTTGAGGGAGTTTGGGAGGAGGCATGTTCCTCTTCAATGGGACAAACAAATTGCAATATCAGCCTAGCGCTTCAATGTCACTCCATGCTTCAATACTACTCTAACACTTTTAACACATGTGTTTGGATAGAGAGATATCTAAGAACAAGATGGAGCAATCACACTTTTGAAGACATTTGGATGGAAGATAGGTGTGACGAGATGATCATGAAGAGAAATATTTTTTTCTGATTCAGGATGAGATCATCTCTAAAAAATGAGGGACTATATATCCCATTTGCGCATGAAAGAATGATGTGTAGGCCTCACATGTAATGTATCGCATGTCATGTTGTTCTATCCCTTAAAACAAAAAATATAATATGATCAATACGCTAATCTATTCACAGTCAAAAAACATTTTAACGTAATGAAGGAAAACATTGTTCTCCAACTTACAAAATTACACGTACTCTCATGCTAGTGCGGGTGGACGTCCACACGGTGACATGCTGACATCCCGGTTAGAATGTACACATCGCTTACATGTGGGTCCACTTTGTGTGGCTCCTCAAGTTTGGGTTGGTCCCGTCTAGGGATGTCTTCTGGACGTGGAGCGGCACGTGATCTGACGTGTGATGCGTGTCTTACTTTTGCTCAAATGGGCTGGATCGGTTCAAATGTCGCATACCATCTAGCCAGGCCATCTAGGCCCACGATAAGGTGACCACCTGTCCTCTCCTATAAAAGCCCAACTCGATTCGGAAGCGGATGCCCTAGCGAATCGCGGAGCCACCGGACTCCCTCCCCAGGAGCGAGTGGCGGCGAGTCCCTTGCACGAGCGGAGATCGCCCTCGCCGATGCGCACAAAGTGCCCCACGCACCCCTTTTAGACAAGACCTCTGTTGGGGGAAAATATTTCATCCTCTAGAAATCAATAGAAGTCAAGGACATTTCTATGTCAATACAAGCAGGAGAAATGAAGTCAGAAGCTTTGGTCTCCAAAGATCCTAAAAGCATAAAGACTCCATTGTATTCAGAGCCCTATACAGCGGAGACCTCCATCGAGGCTTCGGCGCAACGAAGCCTCCCGAAGCCTCTTCACCTGAAGGGGGATTGCCAGCAAGGATAGAAGATTTATCTTCTCACTAATTAGACTAGTCTTTTACTCTTTTACCCCTATGAAGAATATTAAACAATATATTCTTTGTTGGTTGTAATTAGAGGGTAAAGAAGTCTTTTCCCATGTATTCGGTCTATAAATACCCCTCTTCACTCTGTAAAAGGTATCGAATACTCAGATATTCAATACACACTTCGAACTATCTCAAGCTATTATCCATCTCGGAGGCTTGGAATAGTTTACACAAACAGACACTCCGTTTATTAAACACTTAGTTCTTTAAACCTGTTAGCGTAATCTTTTACGCCAACAGTTGGCGTCATCCGTGGGGAACCTAGTACAAAAACTTCGTTCTCTACCAATTCTTTTCTAGAGTCATGCCTCCTAAGCTGAGCCTAGGCACTAGCCTACTCCGGAGGTCTTCTCGAACCCCTAGTTTGAGATCTTCGAACACCACCAAGGTCGGAGGACCCTCCGTAGTACCCACACCTCAAACTCCTGAAACAAACACTTTTCCTCGAGCATATGAAGCCCCTCCTGAGACTCCGTCCATGCTCCAAACCGACGGAGCCTCTCCTGCGGCTCCAACTGTGCTCTGAACTGACTTATTCAGTTCTCAAGACCCAGAGGTCCCCTGCAAAGGAAATGAAGATCGTCCTGACGACGTGGCAACCCAAATGGCCCGTCTTCAGGCCGAAGTGACAAGGTGGAGACAAGAATCTGCCGACAGGCTTCGCCCTCAAGTTAGTCCTGTCATCCCAAAGGTGCCTCGAGATGACGGTCCTACCTTCTATCCCGAAGCCTGTGAGATTCGGAGAAGTACTAAAAATGCTTCTTTTGATGATGAATCTCCGTTACACCCGGACATGCAGAAGGTGCGCTTCAACCGCAAATTCAGGACTTCGAAGCTTTGTAAGTACTCTGGAGAGGAATATCTTGGGGAATTTTCCCATTCTTATGCTTTAGCAATCGAAGCCAGCGGAGGAGTCCGAGACACAATGGCGAAGTGTTTCCCTCTTGCGCTCAAAGGGGTTGCCCTGCGTTGGTTCTGGTGAGCAATTAAGGAAGAAGTTCGTGAGCAACTTCCAAGGGACCTTTGTGTCCCCTATGTTTACCAGAAGTCTTTTTCAGGTGAAGCAGCAACCTGGAGAAACTTTGCGGCAATTTTTCAAGCGCTTCACTCATACGAAGTCGTAGATAAGAGGACTGTCTTCATCATCTATGGTTGATGCGGCTCATGAAGGAGTCACAAATGTAGGCCTCCTCGACAAGCTTCACCGAAAGCATATTTACTCAGTAGCGCAGTTAATGGCCTACTTTGAGGAGTATGTTAGGTCGGAAGAATGATGGCTCCGAAGGACGGCTTCGTCTTCGCCAACCATCTAAAAAGTCAAACTTGAAGTGAAGACTTTGACTCCTTCACAAGGGTACCACTCTGACAACAACCAGAATGACATACGAAGGGGGCAAAAGCATCCTCGCTCTGAAGTCTTGAATATTGCCCTCTCTTCGTTAAAATCACCCCCTAAAAATCCACAAGCTCCGGGAAACAAGGTCAGTGGCTAGATGCCGCCAGTGAAGCCGGTTGGCAGAGGCCAAGCCTTCTTCTGTTGTGTACACTATGAGAATTGGAGCCATGCTACTGATGCATGTAAATCTACATTAGCTCTGTGGAGTGAGTACCTCGAGAGGAGCTCTAGTCGAGGCACTACTGACCAAACACCTCCCGAGGCACGTCTAGAGCCAGTGCAAACCGTTGGACGTGTAGACAGCTTCAAAACCCCAAGACACCCTTTGGTGGCCAGTGTTATGCCACCTTCGAAACAAGAAGATACACAAGACCATGACAAGCGAGTAGTCCTCCCCATCTCTGGAGGAGGGACCTTGGGCAACTTGTCAAAACGGCAACGACAAGAATATGTTCGTGAAGTAGGTCATATTGGGACCTCCTCGTCGGCTGCTGAAATGTCCAAGTGGTCTCATGTGCCTATATCTTTCTCCACAGCCGATGCAGTGGGCATTAAATTTCCTCATGCGTACCCCCTTGTTATCACTGCTGATATGGCAGGAACGGAGGTTCGAAGAGTGTTGGATGACGGCGGAAGCTCTGCAGATATTATCTTCGTCCAAGCCTTCGACCAGCTATGCATCCCGTGGAAACATCTGCTCCCAGCAGCTCGTCTGTTTCAAGGCTTCACAGGCCCTCGTCTCGATGCCCTCGGCCAAATAGGCATCGAGGCCACCTTCGAAGAGGGGCTCCTGGATAGAACGGAGGAGGTGATATTCGACGCCGTTGATGCCCCTTATGCTTATAATGTCATCTTCAGAAGGGGCATGCTAAATCAATTCGGAGCCATGGCGCATCATAATTATCTATGCCTGAAGATGCCCAAACAAGGAGGAGTGCTTACGGTCTTCGGTGACCAAGCTGCGGCGCGAAGGGCAGAATATGGCCATGGTCCACCCCTTGATCCTAGACAAATAAATAATGTGCAAGACCATTCGGAGGATACCCCTGCGTCAAGTGAATTCTCGAAGATATCCTCCCCCAAGCCAAGCCTCGAAGGTGAAATTGTAACAAAGATCATCGTCAAGGATGGCAAGGACTATCCCATCCAGTTTGGCAAGGAATTGCCTCCAGAAGTTGCTACTTCACCGGAAGAAGTAGTTAAAGAAAAGTTGGATGTCTTTGCCTGGTCCAACGAAGATATTCTTGGAGTCAACCAAAGTATCATTGAGCATAGCCTACTCGTCAACCCAAGGGTTCGACCTGTTCGCTAGGGGATCCACAAATTGTCAATAGAGAGGGCGAACCTAGCTAAAGCAGAAGTGGAGAAATTGTTGAAGGCCGGGATCACTAGAGAAGTGGCCCATACGGAGTGGTTAGCCAACCCTGTCTTCGTCAAGAAAAAGGCCTCTGACAAGTGGCGCATGTGCATTGACTTTACATCCCTGAATAAAACATGCCCACGTGACCCCTACCCCATGCCCCACATTGATCAATTAGTCGACTCAACTACTGGCTCCGAGCTTTTGAGCTTCCTCGACGCGTACTCCGGATATCATCAAATATGGTTAAAATGCGAAGACGAAGCCAAGACAAGCTTTGTAACTCCTTCAGGAGTCTTTTGTTATGTAAGAATGCCTTTTGACTTAAGAAATGCCGGGGCAACTTTTTCAAGGCTAATCGCGAAGGCTCTAGGTCACCAAATAGGCCGCAATGTCGAAGCATATATGGATGATATTGTAATAAAGAGTGCTTTAAAGCACCAACATAGTCTACACCTAGCAGAAAATTTTGAGAGCCTCTGAGCATGTGGAGTTTGCCTCAACCTCGAAAAATGTATCTTCGGGGCCCAAGCTAGAAAATTGTTAGGGTATTTAGTTTCGGGCACGGGATCGAAGCCAGCCCGACACAGATAAGTGCATTGCAGAGAATGGCTCCACCGGAAAATTTGAAGAAAGTTCAGAAGCTTGCCGAACGCCTTGTGGCCCTTAGCAGATTTTTGGCAAGGTCCGCAAAGCGAAGCCTCCCAATATTCAAAGCCTTAAAAGGATCCGAAGATTTTGCATGGACACCGGAGTGCCAGAAGAGTTTTGATGATATTAAAGATTATCTTGGTAACCTTGCAACACTCACTGTGCCCATCGTAGATGAAACTATTCTCCTCTATCTTGCAGCTATAGGTTCCGCTGTCAATGCGGTCCTTATTCGAGAGATGGACTTAAACGTGAAGTTGGTACAAAATCCGGTATATTTTGTGTCAGAAGCCTTATCCGAAGCAAAAACTCGATACTCTTAATTGGAAAAATTCACTTATGCTCTGGGAATGGCTTCGAGGAAATTATGACATTATTTTTTGGCACATAATGTAATTGTACCAACTTCTTATCCTCTAGGAGATATGCCCCGAAGCAAGGATTGGAAAGTGGGTCGTTGAGCTAGTCCCCTTCGGCATCTCCTTTGTAGCAAGAACAACAATCAAGTCACAGGTGGTGGCTGATTTTATAGCAGAATGGACTCCATCTGCAGTATGAGCTCCAGAAGAATGAAATGAAGGTATATGGACCATATACTCCGATGAAGCTTTTCAAGCATCCGGAGCAGGTGATGGAGCGGTTATAATTTCACCTTCTAGGTAGAAAGCAATGTACTCCACAAGACTCAACTTTAAGTCCACCAATAATATTGCGGAGTACGAAGGAATTTTGCTATGTCTTCGCAAGGCACGTGCCCTCGGTGCTACAAGAGTAGTTATAAGAACATATTCCCAAATTGTAGCAAGGCACGTTGATAAAAGTTTCCAGGTTCAGCATCCACAACTTGCTAGATATCTAGAAGAGATCCACAAGATCGAAGCAGCATTTAAAGGGATTTCTATCCGAAGCATCCCACGAGCTGACAATGTACAAGCAGATATCTTGGCAAAAGCTGCAGCTGGAGCCTTAGATATTCTGGAAGGGGCTTTTTATGAAGAGCTTACCTCCCCTTTGATGCCTCAACTCCCTCCTGCGGAGGTACTTTGCATACCAAGCACCGATTGACGGAGTTCAATTATGGAGTTATTGCAAGATGAAGCTAATTTGCCCAAAGGGCCGAAGCTATCAAGACTACAGTTAAGAATCCGAAATTATCATATTATCAATGATATTTTATACAAGGCCAGAGTATGTTCTCCCCTACTCTGATTTATTTCCCAAGCCAAAGGCCAAGATATACTCCAAGAAATTCATGGAGGCCTTTGTGTTAGCCATTTTGCCCCTCGGGCTTTAGCAGGCAAAACACTTCGTCAGGGGCTCTATTGGCCCACAATAGTAGCTGATGCGGAGGCTTTAGTCCGTAGCTACCAAGGTTGTCAATGGATGGCAATACGGAGTCATCGTCCACCAACACCTCTTCAAGTTATTGCTCCGGTATGGTCAATAGCCCGGTGGGGTATGAATCTTATTGGCCCCTTCCCAATGGCAAATGGTAGTTTAAAATTTGCAGTGGTAGCAATTGAATATTTTTCTAAGTGGGTTGAAGCAGAACCTCTCACAGCTATCACTTCAAAGAATGTACAAAAATTTTCTGGCAAAATATTATTTACAGGTTCAGAGTGCCTCGACAGCTGACAATCGACAATGGCACTCAATTTGATGTCGAACCCTTCAGAGAGTTCTGCGAAGGTCTTGGTATCGAAATGTGTTTTGTAGCTTTCCGTCATTCCTAATCCAATGGAGCCGTCGAGCGAGCTAATGGTAATATTTTGTCAGGCCTGAATCGAAGAATAGTAGGATTAGCGAAGGGGCTATGGACCAAAGAACTTCCGATGATTTTGTGGTCCATTCAGACCACTCAAGCAAGGTCCATAGGTTTCACTACTTTCAGGTTGCTATTCAGAGATGAATCCATGACGCCGACAGAGCTTAAGGGAGGATCCCTTCGCACTATCGAACCTGAAATGGAAAATGAAAGACAGACTTCGCTGGACCTAACTGAAAAAACAAGGCTTCGAGCTATTGCTAACCTAACAAAGTATCAACATCAGACGAAGACTTGGTATGACCCGAAGATAAAGCTTAATGAACTTAAACCGGGTCATTTAGTACTGCAAAGCATTATTGCTCTGGGGAAACTTGGAAATAAATGGGAAGGACCATATATCATCCTTCATTCAGGACGCCCAGGGTCTTTTAAATTAGCTAATTTAGAAGGTGAAGAATTAAAACATGCATGGCATGCGGAGCACCTTAAGCGGTACTTTGCATAGGGGCTCTTTGTAATCATTTGTAAACACTTTCTAAATGAATAAAGCTTATGGTTCGAGTAATGCATACTTCTCAAGATGATTCCTACTCTTAGTGGATGTACTAGGAGGATGGAGCTGATTGCAGAGGTAAGCATTATTCATTCGAACCTAATTTACGGACTTCGAGCCATCGACTCGAAGCATTCATAAGGTGGGAAAGTACCATGAAAAGCGGATTCCAAGCCACCGGCTTGAAAGCATCCGTAAAAAGATTCCAAAGAGACCAAATGATATGGATTCCGAGCAATTATCTTGAAAGCATCCGTAAAAAGAGTCGAAGGAGACCACAAAAAGCGGATTCCGAGCCACCAGCTTAAAAGCATCCATAAAAAGAGTCCAAAGAGACCAAATGTTACGGACTCCGAGCAATCAGCTTGAAAGCATCCGTAAAAAGAGTCTAAAGTGACCATTATCAACGGATTCTAATACATCTGAAAAAGAGTACTAAGCTACCATTTATGGGTTTCAGACCAACGAGTTCGAAAAGACCTACGAGGTCCATAGCGACCATTTATTTGAATTTTGAACCACTAGTTCTTAATTCTTATTCAATGTAATCAGGGGCTCCGAGCCTCCGAAACAAAGTTATTGAAATTGTACTCTTAGCTGGCATTGTAATCGTTATGTGTAACCATCTTCGATCAAAATTTGAAGGTGCTTACTCCCAAAGAGGGGCTGGGAGATAATGAGACAATTTCGAAGCATTCTAGTTTATATTACTCAATAGATTATATTACATTAAGAAAAATCAGTGTCTAAGCTAAGAAGAAAGCGAAGGCCCCTTTGATCCCCTGAGTTAGACTCGGAGTTAGCTCGGCTTCGAAGGCAACTTGTCCCGGAGCACGGAGTCTTCAGAATTTTACGTTTAACTCTTTTCCCCTTCTTCGAAGCTCGGAAATCTCTTTGTTCTTGTTGAAGCTCGGCCCAGGTCCGAAGTCGTTCGAGGCTACTCTTCGCTTGCTCCTCGCCGGACCACTCTTCTTCGGACAATCAGTGTCCTCCGAAGATGAAGACCTATATTAACAACTTATTCCCCCTTCTCCTCCTTAATATAGGCTAATACTTCCTTACATATTTCGGGTATAACCTCTTCATGGCTCCCCGAGGAATTGAAAATTGGAGACGCCTGTGAGGCCTTAGGGCTTTGAAGGTAGCCCGTTATTGACGGAGCTCTTCGTTAACCACTAACACTTCGAGATCATCCAAAAAAGGTCAGAAAACCTAAAAACATTTTCAAATAAGTCTTTTCATTCAAAAGAAAACAAGAACATAAGTTTTTACATAAGCGGAGCCCTAAGGAGAACTAAATATTCGGGTCCGAAGGAGGCTTGCTGCTCAAAGGCTGCGTCCATGCTTGCTTTTGACGGAGGCCTTCGTCGATCCACGCCTTCATGGCTGACTGGCCTTCAGCTCTCCAGGATGGCTGAAAAGCCTCCCAAGCTGCGACCACGTCAGGCGAAGGAGTCAACAAATGATCACCGCCAAGCTAGCGGGGGCTGCTCCGG
>JAAALK010000285.1:13306793-13368505 GCA_019279435.1 Zizania palustris
TCGAAAAGATTTATGACTCTGATCAGAGATTTACTATTGTACCCACAAGGCACACACTCATCCCGTACACCAAAGCGTAACGAGATGACCATACCATGGGAACTCAGTGCCAAAACCTCAGCATGAAATGCACCAAGCGATAATCACCCTGCTCTAGGTTTCGCCGGCGCGCCGGGCCGCATCACGGCTAACGTCGCACCCCCTTTTACTGCCACGTCGATACAAGCCACCCGCAGGTGCTGCTTGACTCATCTGCAAGTGGTGGCCTCGGTTTGGAACACCCCATACCTTAGTTAGGACTTACCCACTAGGCTTGTGGTTAGTACGGAAGTGTATTGCAACGGATCCCGTAGACCGGTCCTTATAGTGCCCCGGGTGCTACCGACCAATGCCCTAGCTTGCACCCGAAACCCACCATGCATACACTCTCAACCATAACTCTATCACCAACAGCATTCCAGAGATAAGGATAATGGGGATCATATAGTAGATTCCAATCACTACGACTCATTTTTAATCCTATAGCCATCGTGTCGATACATTGGACACTAGCTAATAGTATTAATAATATGATGACAAGGAGTTTAGGCTAGATAGCATGGCTTGGGTTGCACATCAAGGTCGGGGATCTAAATAAATATATTGTAAGGCTTTCATTTGACTAATGCATGTATACCCTATGTGTTTTAGCAATAGTTTTATAAAACATGGGTTCAATATGCTCAAAAGATTGGTTTGGTGACTTGCCTTGTTCAGCGAAGGGAGAGGGAGGAACTTCGAGAAAGTACTCCGGCTCCTCGGCGGCGTCGTAGTCTTTTCGATAAAAATAATAAACATAACACTCAATAAACATTCCAAAATCACATAACAAACATATAGGTTTTGATTGGTTTGAACTAATGAAAATAAAGTCATTAACTTTCTGAAATTTATCTTAAGAACATTTTAAAATGAACTTTAATAGAATAATGCCCTTTCAAAAAAGAATAATAATGTAAACTAATGTATTTTAAATTTCTAACTACTTAAAATAGAAGGTTTAGAATGAACCTAGGGTTTCATTTATACTAGTATGAAAAGAATAAAAGATAAATTTTATCTAAAGTTGAAATGGACAAATTTGTAGTTTATCCTAAAGTGCATTTGAATATTTTATTAAATAAAAATACAATACTCAATATAAACCTACTGTTTTTATTGCATTAACACGTAGAGAATAAAATTATAAATTTTCTGGAATTGAAATGGTAATTTTGGAGTTAAAATGTGCAGGATATGAATTTTAGAAGTTTAAAACTATTTCTGAATTTGAATTAAATCAAAAAATAGGCGTCGGTCCACCGTGAACCGGGTTCACCGTGAACCCACGCACTGTGCCCGTGCGCCGGATCCAGATCCACTGTTGGATCGCGATCGGGCAGCCACGGGCGAGGGAGTTAAGTGGACGCGGACGGACACGATTAAAATGCCGAACCGGTATGCATCGTGTGGCTCAGATCAAATGCGGGTTTTAAATAGAAACGGATGGCTCAGATTAAATCATACCATTTCGTTGAGATCCAACGAATCTGATTAAACCACGAGAATGACCTAACCACCACCGTCGGATCTAGATCGCATGGTCGAGATTGAATCCGACACGGCACGGGTACTTAGCCTGTGCCGGTCGTCTTCTCCGGTGACGGCGAGGGCCTAGCGGCCACAGCGAGCGACGACGGCTAGAGCTACGGGCTAAAACAGAACCAGGGTGACAAGGGGAACATGATGGTACTGTTGGTGAGGCGAGAGGTCGTTGGAGCGTGGCCGACAACGAGCGGGGGCGGCGAAGGCGTTCGGGTCCCTTGTCGGCAACGGTGTTCCGATGGGGTTCGTTGACGATGGAGTGGCGGCCGAGATCAAGGTGGTGTCAGCGGTCACAGAGGTGCGGTCATCGAGGACGGGGGGTGACTCCGGCGACGGCGAGTGGTGGGAGGAGCGAAGGTGGTGGAGTGGTGTTTAAGGGAGCGTCACGGGCGTTCTGGTCGGTTTTGTTTCGAGTGCTAGCTGAGGGGTGTACGCGGGTGGTACCAGGGGGCTTAAATATGGTTACCGGCGAGGCAGAGGAGGCGCAATTGAGGGAGGCGATAGTAACGCTGGCGAGAGGGTTTCCTTGCATCGCGAGCGACTAGCGCTCGGGGCGATTACGATGGGTTTAATGGGGGGAAACGGTCGGCGCGTCGGGGGGAGTTAATGGTGACGACGATTTAATGCGAGGGGGCGACTGGGTGGATCCGAGGCGGGATCGGTGGCCGGCGAGGTTAGGGGGGTTGGCTGCGAGGTGGACTGAGGGTCCGATAGGTGGGGTCAAGGCGGTCAGCGGGTGCGAGCGTCTGGGTGTGGCGACTGATGGGTTGGGTCGGGTTTCGGCCGAGTGAGGGAGTCGGTGCCGACTGGTGGGGTGGGCGGTCGGGCGCGCGCTGCGATAGGGGAGAGTGGGTCACTGACAAGCGGGGCCCGGGTGTTCAGTACGGGCGTGGGGAAGTGAGTGGGCTGGCCGGTTGGGGGAGAGAGATTGAGGGAGAGGGGCCCGTTACTGTTTCAATCATTTTCTGAATAGAATTAATTGCAAAAACTAGTTTAAAATATTTGGGCTACTTCCAAGGGTGATAAAAATTTGTAAAAATTCTCAAAAATATATCTTGGCCTTGGTACCATATACAAAATTTTCTAGCCCCTGGTTTGGATCTTTAAACTAGGTTCTAGTTCAATTAAGCTTAGAAGGGCATTAAAGGTATTTCAGAATAAATTATTTCCAGAAAATATAATAAAAGGTATTTTTATTTCTCTGAAAATTTGGGGTGTTACAAACCTATCCCCCTTACAAAGAATCTCATCCTCGAGATTGGAACGTCACTTGAATAGCTCGGGGTATTGGGCTTTCAACTCGTTTTCTTTTTCCCATGTGGCTTCCTCAACGGGGTGATTGTCCCACTGAACTTTGCAGAAACAAACCACACGGCTCCTGGTTATTCTTTCCTTAGTTTCCAGGATCTTGATGGGTTTCTCAATGTAGGTCAAGTATTCTTGGACGTTCATCTGTTGGAGGTCGGCCTGTTCGGTGAGCACGCGAAGACACTTCTTCAGCTGAGAGACGTGGAACACATCATGGACTCCTGCCAAGGATGGAGGTAGTTCTAGCTGATATGCCAATTCTCCTTGCCGTCGGAGGATCTGAAAATGCCCGACATAATGAGGTGCTAATTTGCCTCTCATGTTAAACCTTTGAGTTCCACGGAGGGGAGTGACTCGGAGATAGACATAATCGCCCTCCTCAAAGGTTAGGTCTCTCCGTCGGTTATCGGCATAGCTCTTTTGCCGGGACTGGGCTATCTTCAATTTGTCCCTGATGATCTTGACTTTCTCTTCGACTTCTCGCAATATATCTGTCCCGAATAGATGTGATTCTCTAGTCTGATCCCAGAGTAACGGCATTCTGCACTTACGCCCATAAAGTGCTTCAAATGAGGACATTTGCAGGCTAACTTGATAGCTGTTGTTGTAGGATAACTCCTCATAAGGCAAGTTCTTGTCCCACATTCCGCCAAAGTCTAGAGCGCAAGCTCTAAGCATATCCTCCAATACCTGGTTGACCCTTTCGGTTTGACCATCGGTCTGTGGATGATAGGCGGTGCTAAAGTTTAGCAGGGTGCCGAGTTCTTCTTGAAGGTTCTTCCAAAATTTAGAGGTAAACTGACTCCCACGGTCAGATACAATCTTCTTTGGAAATTCGTGCAGGCACACAATCCGGGTCATATACAACTTGGCCAATTTGGCGACTGGTGTAAGTTGTCTTGATGGGGATGAAGTGAGCCACTTTGGTGAGTCGGTCGACGATCACCCAGATATAATCATGACCGGCTTGGGCCCTAGGCAGTCCCTTGATGAAGTCCATCCCTATTTCTCCCCACTTCCATTCGGGGACCTTGAGGGGTTGTAATAATCCGGCAGGTCTCTGGTGCTCTGCCTTGACTCGCCGGCATGTGTCGCACTTGGCCACATACTCAATTATTTCCCTCTTCATGCTGACCCACCAATATTTCTCCTTTAGGTCTTGGTACATCTTTGTACTCCCTGGATGGATGGAGTAGAGAGTCTCATGGGCCTCTTGAAGGATGAGGGCCTTCAACTCTAGGCTTGTTGGGCACGCATACCCAGTTTATGAACCATATGGTACCGTGCTCATCCTCGGAGAATCTAGGGGCTTTACCTTTCCAGCATGTTCTGTTGGATCTCCAAGATGTCGGGTCTTCCTTCTGCATCTCCTGGATCTGGTCTATTAAGACAGGTCTGGTTTCTAGGGCAGCGAGATAAGCCCTGGTAGTGATCCCTAGATTCAACCGTTCCATCTCCTTTTACAATAATGGGGCCTGGTCTTGTACCATGATGGCATTGCAGTACCCTTTTTGACTTAGGGCGTCTGCTACCACATTTGCCTTGCCTGGATGATAATGGATGCCCAAGTCCATAATCTTTGATCAGCTCCAACCACCTTCTCTGTCTGAGGTTCAGGTCCGGTTGGGTGAATATGTACTTGAGGCTCTTATGTGAGGAGCCATGCTGAAGAGCATGGGCCTCATGGCTCTAGATGTGATGAGTCATTGTCAACGGTAGTCAAAGAGGACTGAAAAGAGAGAGAAGATCTGCTGCGTCTGGGCCGCATGTGACTCAGGTACACGGGCAGCGAGCGACTGTCGGGCAGAGGGGCCACGAAGTCGGGCTGGCCCTATCCGGGTACATGGGCTAGGAGCAGCAGAGGATCCACTGGGATGTTGACCAGGATTGACTCAGGTACACGGGTGGCGAGCGATTGCCAGGCTGAGAGAGCTGCGGAATCGGGCCGGCCCAATCCGGGTACCTGGTGCCAAGTCGGTGGATGCTTTGTCAGTTTTGGCACAAAACTGACAGCCGTTGATCTCGCATCGGACTGTTCAGAGGCGATGCCGTAGTCGCTACGAAAGCTCCGCTTCCGGATAAGTCATCTGTAAATAGGAGTTTACTATTTGTCCTTAGGCCCATAGTTAGTCAGTCGAGTCTGTAAAAATATCCTAAGGGCAGTTTTGTATTTTCCTTTTATTTCAGCGTCTGTAAAAAACCCTAAGGGTATGAGGGAATATTCCTAGGCTATTGGGCTGCCTATAAATAGGGCCCCAATCCCTAGGGTTAGGGTTACCCATTCTATAATTCACTTTAATCCAGCACTAAAGTTTGGGTCACTTTTGGCTTGTTCCTGCTTTTTCCCGTGCGAGCGCCGCCGCCTTAAGATCTTCTGTTCTTCACGAGTTCTTCTGTTTTTTGTGATTTTTGCTCTCTGAATTGCAGAGCTTCACGCTGTGAAGTTGTTTTATTCATCTCATTTTGCATGCCAATCTACTTCTCCTTTCGCACGGTAACTTCTCTACGAATCGATCTCTTCCTGGATGCTTTTATCTGTGGCATGTCCTGTTGCGTGAAGTAGCACCTATTTCTTGCTGTATTGTCTTGTCTCATAGGTGCATCAGGCCTATGAACAGCTAGCTTTACTAGCTACAGTATGCTAGTTTTCTAGCCCTTGTTTTTTTCGCAAATAGATTGTGCCTATCGCTCGGTGGTTCGCAGTTGTTTTCTGTCAGTAAAATATTCTCTGTGCGAAGTGTGTCTATGCACTATTGTTTTTCGAAGTAAGCCTCATAGTCTTCGCTGTTCTATCTTATCCAGAGGACAGACTTCGATAGGCGTAGGCTTTGCAGTTGTATACGCTGTCTTGCGAAGTCCGAATGGTTTTTTATCTCTTCGGTGTTTGCGCTTGCGAAGCTGTGTGTGCTGTCATCCGAAGACGATACAACCTTCAGAGTATCTTCGGTGTGGCATAGCCTCGCACTACCTTCTCCGAAGTCTCACACGTGTTTCCTGCATGCTGTCTCTTGCGAAGCATCTTTTTGTTTTGGACTTAATTTTCCCGCAGGCTTTGGATTCGAAGTGTGTGTGACAGTAATCGCTAGCCCCAGTTTTCTGCAGACTTTGTTGGTGTTTTGTGCGAAGCCATCTGCAAAGGTAGCTGCGTAGCTACGTGTTGCAGGCTTTGATTTTTTGCTGGCTTAGGCATTTCGGACAGTGAGTGTTGTACGGTTCGAAGTCCTTGCTTTGTTGAGTCGTTCGAAGTAATGGCTTGTTTGAAGTGTGCTACTTCGGTGTCGTTAGCTCAGTAGGCTTCGAAGGTTTCGAAGGCTGTGTTTCGGAGTCTCTACTTTTCCCAGAAGTGTTGTTCGAATATTTCGTCTTGTTCTTTTTCGAAGCTACTTCGTACCAAAGCAGGCTTTGCAGTTTGCAACATACGTCAACAGCCTTCGCCAGACAACTTTGAAGCAGACTTCGGCTCATCCACTGCAGGCTTCGACACTGCGTACTTCGAAGCGGGCTTCGACACTGCGAAGCAGGCTTCGTCAAGTACCGTTCAGGAGACAACTTAGAACAGTAATCCTTCTCGTTTTACATACACTTAGAAATACTGCTGTGCTGGTTTATCTCTATGAACTTTGATCTGCCTATGTTTTAAATGCTTTGTTATTCTGCCTATTAGCACTGTATTGGTGTTTCTTTGTCTAGAACACCGGTCATTTCTAGGCTAGATACTTCTAGGCTTTGGGGATCTGTTTACGTTTTGCTGCTATGTCTTTTGAGGTGCGTTGGGTGTTGGGAGCTAGCCATTGATTCGAAAGAATTTTTTTAGGCGCCCATTCACCCCCCTCTGGTCGCTACTTTCGGTCCTATATTGTGGTCGGTGAAGACCTCACATCGATTTCCCACAAGGTAATGTCTCCATATTTTCAAGGCATGAACCACGACTGCCAATTCCAGGTCGTGGGTCGGGTAATTTAGCTCATGTGGTCTCAGCTGACGAGAGGCATAAGATATCACCTTCCCATCTTGCATCAAGGTGCACCCTAACCCTTGGCGAGAGACATTACAGTAGACGTGGAAGTCCTTCCGGATGTCTGGTAGGGTCAGAATTGGGGCTGACACGAGCTTCTTCTTAAGGGTCTGGAAGCATTCTTCACAATCTGGAGTCCATTCAAACTTTACTTCTTTCTGCAATAACCTGATCATGGGCTTGGCTATCTTCGAGAAGTTCTCGATGAATTGGCGGTAATATCCGGCCAATCCGAGAAAACTTCGGATCTCAGTTATGTTCGTGGGTTGTAGCCAATTGGTCACTGCTTCCACGGTGGTTGGGTCCACTGCTATTCCTCTGGCAGATATGACATGACCGAGGAACTTCACCTCAGATGACCAAAACTCGCACTTACTGTATTTGGCGTACAATTGTCGTTCCCTTAGCTTTCCAAGGGTCAGACGGAGGTGGGTTTCATGTTCTTCCTTGGTCTTGGAGTAGATGAGGGTATCATCGATGAACACCACGATGAACTTATCCAAGAACTCCATGAACACGTTGTTCATCATGTTCATGAAAAAGGCCGGGGCATTCGTGAGTCCGAACGACATCACAATATACTCATAGAGTCCATAGCGGGAGGTGAAGGCAGTCTTGGGGATGTCTTCTTCTCTAATCCTCAATTGGTGATACCCTGACCTGAGGTCGATCTTGGAAAACACCGAGGACCCTTTCAGCTGATCGAACAGGTCGTCGATCCGAGGTGCTTGGTACCTGTTCTTGATGGTTACGTAGTTCAGGGCTCTATAGTCCATGCACATCCTTTTGGTCTTGTCCTTCTTCATGGCGAAGATAACCGGTGCACCCTAGGGCGAGGTACTCGGTCGGATATACCCTTTCTGCTCTAGGTCTTCGATATTTCTCTTGACTTCGGCTAGTTCATTGGCGGCCATCCGGTATGGGCGCTTGGAGATTGGAGTGGTCCCGGGGACAAGCTCGATTCTGAATTTGATGTCCCACTTGGGAGGCATTCCCTGGCAGGTCCTCTGGGAAGACGTCAACGTACTCCTTGACTATGGGCACTTCCTCTAGGGCTAGCGAGTGAAGAGACACCTTACGAGGTTTGCGGTTGGTCATCCGAAAAGTGACGGCTTCACCCTCGGGGTTGGTCACAGTTACGGACTTGCTGGCACAATCGATCACTCCCTTGTGCTTCATCAACCAATCCGTCCCTAGGATGAGGTCGAGTCTGGTGCACTCGATGAGGACTGGCCCGGCCCAGAATAAGATTCCTTGGATTCTATCCTTACCTTAGGGCTGAATAGGTAGGCCAAGGTTTTCTTGCCGGGGGTGGCAATCATCATGGGGGCTGGTAGAGGGAGTACATCCAAGCCGTTGGTTTTCACAAAGTCCTCCGAGATGAAGGAGTGTGTTGCCCCAGAGTCAAATAGTACTATAGCAGGTATGAAATTACGGTGAACATACCGAGTACGACTTCAGGAGCTTCCTCCGCGTTGATGTTGTTGACGTGGGTACGAACCGCCTGGTTGGGTGCTGCGCCTTGTGGTTGCTTGGGGTGAGGACACTGATGCGAGTAGTGCCCTTCCTTCCAGCAGTTGAAGGAGATGACCGGCTTTCCTTGGCGGTCCCTCATTATCGGGGCCTTGGCGGCGGGCGGCGGCTGAGCGGCCGGAGCTGGTGGAGCGGGGCGGGGATATACCCTTTCTGCTCTAGGTCTTCGATATTGCTCTTGACTTCGGCCAGTTTATTGGCGGCCATCCGGTTATGGGCGCTTGGAGATTGGAGTGGTCCCGGGTACAAGCTCGATTCTGAACTCGATGTCCCGCTTGGGAGGCATTCCTGGAAGGTCCTTTGGGAAGACGTCCATGTACTCCTTGACTACGGGCACTTCCTCTAGTGCTAGCGAGTGAAGAGACACTCCGCGAGGTTTGTGGTTGGTCATCCGAAAAGTAACGGCTTCACCCTCAGGGTTGGTCACAGTTACGGACTTGCTGGCGCAATTGATCACTCCCTTGTGCTTCATTAACCAATCCATCCCTAGGATGAGGTCGAGTCCGGTGCACTCGATGAGGACTGGCTCGGCCGAGAATAAGATTCCTTGGATCTCTATCCTTACCTTAGGGTTGAATAGGTGGGCCAAGGTTTTCTTGCCGGGGGGTGGCAATCATCATGGGGGCTGGTAGAGGGAGTACTTCCAAGCCGTTGGTTTTCACAAAGTCCTCCGATATGAAGGAGTGTGTTGCCCCAGAGTAAAATAGTACTATAGCAGGTATGAAATTTATGGTGAACATACCGAGTACGACTTCAGTAGCATCCTGAGCTTCCTCCGCGTTGATGTGGTTGACGCGGACACGAACCGCCTGGTTGGGTGCCGCGCCTTGTGGCTGCTTGGGGTGAGGACACTGATGCGAGTAGTGCCCTTCCTTCTGGCAGTTAAAGCAGACGACCGGCTTCCCTTGGCGGTCCCTCAGTATCGGGGCCTTGGAGGCGGGCGTCGGCTGAGCGACCGGAGCTAGTGGAGCTGGGCTGGGATGCCTGGCATTGGATCCACTGGCGGCGTGTGGCGGCCTGTAGGCGGGCCGAGGATGGTAGGCGGGTGCCAGTGGCGGAGGGACGAAGCGGGACCTCTGAGAGTTCGCCTGATGATGCTTGAACACAATCATCTTCCTCTTCTTGAGGTCCAACTTATTTTGCTCAGTCTCTTGGATGAGCGCTTTATTTACCAACAGTTGAAAGTCGGTATAGTCGGTGGCGACGAGCTGAATGGACAGCTCATCCTTAAGTCCCCGGAGGAACTTAGCCTGGCGAAGGGCGTCGGTTCACACCTCTTTCGGCGCGTAGTGGGCCAGACGGTTGAATTCATGGAGATACTCCATGACAGTCCGACTTCCTTGTTGCAGGTCGCGGAACTCCTGCTGCTTCACCGTGGTGACTCCGGTGGGGACATGGGCGGCGCGAAAGGCGATGGTGAACTCCACCCAAGTCACCACGTGGTCCTCTGATTGGGACTCACGGTAGTTGTCCCACCATTCTGCGGCGGGACCCTAGAGTTGATGAGTGGCGAACGCCACTCTCTCCCGGTCTGTGCAGGGGAGGAGGTCCAACTTCTTCCCAATGGTTCGGAGCTAATCTCTAGCTTCCATAGGGTTTGTGGTGCTGGAGAAGATCGGGGGACGCACACGCAAGAACTCTGATAGTTGAGGCACGGGTGCGGGGGCTGGTGTGCGAGGGGCGGGCTCCACATTCTGCTGTTGCAGCGGTCCAACTGCGCCTGTTGGTGCTGCATCTGGGTGAGGAGGGCGGTAATCAGCTGGTTCTGGCTCGCCATCATTTCCACCAAGATGGGGTGGTTGGCGGATGGTGGCCCAGTCTGACATTGGCCCGTTGCACCCCAGTTGGGCACAACGCTTCCGGGCAGATCGTTGCTGGCCCCTTCTCCATTGTTGGACCCGATGTTCTGGTTATCGGCCATCCTCTGAACATACAAGATTTATTTGTCACAAGAGAAAGGTTTTGAAACAAATATTTAGCCAAAACAGCCCAAGGGGGGCTCATATATATATATATATATATATATATATATATATATATATCGAAGTGGTATAGAATGTTTCATTACATCAATGTTTTTATTTCAACCCACCTACAAAACAGTCATTGCAGGTGGTTGTAGGACCAAAAGTAGCGACCAGAGGGGGGGGGGTGAATGGGCGCCTAAAAATTTCTTGCTAAACTATATTATACTCCCACCACCCAGATGAACTTAACCAGACAAATAATATTTGCAAAGCAAATTTCAGGAATTAAAGTTGTCTAGCTTAAAAAATTGACTGGTGTCCTGATTAAAATGATATTAAAAATAATCTAAATAAAAATACTGTAGTAAATAAAAACACCTTGAAAACAGTCACAAAATATTTATATTTCAGTCTAGAAATAAACTACTAATTAAATAATTAAAAAAATGGATTAATAAAAATTAATTCAGGATTAAGCTGAAAATATTGCAGGTAAAAGCTAGTATAAAAATATAACTGCGACTAATAAATTTTTCTTTTCTTTTTATATGAGCAGATTATACAGATAAAAGATAATACGAGATAACTAATAATTTTAACAGATTAAAATAAAAACAAGATTTCGAAATAGATTTTCGGCTAATTAATTAATGGACGATTATCTCTAAAAATTGATCTACTAAAATTAGGAGATTGAAACACTTACCTGTGACATCTCGATTTGCGTGCCTAGAGAAAACTTGACATCTACACGCCGGCATGGTGCCTGCCTAGCCGCCGAATATAGTTGCTGTGCAAAAACCCGGTGGCTGCGTGGATTCCTGCAATGGAAAACAAAATAAAAAATTGCCGGCGTGGAGAGCAGATAAAGAATTCCCGCCGATGGTTTCTGGATGATGTGCCTGCAAGGCTGCTTTGCGCCAGGGGAACAAAAAGCAGAAAGCTTTCCGTGGAGCCCGCAAGTGGCAGGCGTGCTTTGCTTCCGTGCGGATGCCGATCTGGAATCCAAGCTACAGCTTCTGCGCGCGATGCTGATTTTCTGCGTGGGATGCTTCGCCGGGAAGAACCGAAGAAAAAGAATGCGAGCAAACCGTGGAAATGAATCTCGCCCGGGAGAAAGATTGTGGCTAAGAGAATAAAAACTGGACTGTAGATTGATCTATTAGAAAAACAGTCATCTATCCCCAAGGGGATAGGGGCCTATTTATAAGCGAATCCTAATACATGAAAAGACTAATTTACCCTCGGGTAAAATAAACTGACTCTAAAATAAAATCCAAAAATTACTAAAATATTCTTAGAAAAATCACCTGACTCAACTAAAAATATTCTAAACTTAAAAACTAAATATTAGTATCCTAAAAACGAATTAATCATAGGTTGTCAGTTTTGCGCCGAACTGGCACGCGACGTCGAAGGTTGGACCCCCAAGTTCTACCGTGAAGAACGACAGGTGCTCACTGGATCCATGGATGGTGAGGGAGACGTCGCAGGGTCCTACGAACTCCTGCATGTACACGCCATGGAACTCGGGCTCGAAGAGGAACCCAAGGAAGGTGACCATCATTCGGAGCTCCCTGACGAAGCCCTCGAAGTGGTGGCAGAAGCTGTGCACTTGGTAGACCGGCATCTACAAAAACAACAAGTTGAAGAAAAGTGAGGAGAGGAACAAAGTCATAAAGTAGGTTTTCGAGAAATAGTTTTTTTCCAACTAAGGGCTAGGCTGGTCCATTTGACTTCCTACAGTCAAGTCGGCTTTGATACCATCTTGTGACGCCCTGATTTACCAAATCAGAATATTATTGAATTTCCATAGAAAAACAATAATAACAAGAGGTTCATCATGCGACAACGTACATCAGGGCAAACATTTGTGGTTCGTAGACCACATTATTACACAAGTGTAAAATAAAAAGAAACTACAAAAATAGATTGCATGATGAACGCTCTCTTCAGGATCTTCTTCTTGACTGGGTCGCTACTCCGGACCATCTTCCTCGTAGTAGACATCCTCTGAATTGTGTGTCCAACGGGTATGAGTACAAAAGTACTCAACAAGCCACCGCAAATGCAATAGTAATGCAAGATAATAACAAAGGAAGGATAATTGCTAAAAGTGCGGAAATGTACATTTTTTAGTTATTGCATTTGGTGTAGTCAAATTTAATCATGCGGAATATTTAAACATGAACATCATAATACCATCTAACTTTAGGAGTACGTTTTCCCTCATCGCACAACAATCCTTACATGTCAAATCATCATGCACATTCATTAAAATAAACTAACTATGGGATGTCACGCAACCCGCCCTTAACCGTTGTAGGACCGAAAGTAGCGACCAGAGGGGGGTGAATGGGTGCCTAAAAATTCTTTCGAATCAATGGCCTGCTCCCAACACCCAACGCACCTCAACAGACTTAGCAAAGAAAGGTAAACAGATCAACAGAGCCTCAAAAGATCTAGCCTAACAACATCCGGTGTCCTAATCGAAAAGACACCAACACAGTACTAATAGGCAGATTAATAAAGCATTTAAAACATGAACAAATCAAGCTTCACAGGAGTAGATCATTACATGCTTTTAACTTTAATGCACGTAAAAAGAGATGAAAATTTACTGTTCAGATTTGTCTCCTATTCGATACTTGACGAAGCCTGTAGTGTCGAAGCCGGTGGTGATTGTGCCAAAGCCTGATGTTGTGGAAGCCCATGCAGTATGTAGAGTGAAGAGTGAGGCTACCATAGCCTGCTTCGAAATGCACACTTCGAAGGTTCGGAGCTTAACACAGGAAAAATTAACTTTGAAGCTAAATAGAAAAGTCGAAGCTTGCTTCGCAACCTTCGAAGCCTGATTGATCGAAGTATAACCACCGAAGTAGTCTCCTTCGAATCACAGACTGGCAAGCACCAAGAAACTTCGAAGGCAACAAAAATGAGCTGAGCGACCCACGCCAAAACAGACTAACTTCAAACCGGAGTCCTCTGGTGCTTACACACAGGAAACCGAAGCCTAAAAGCTTCGAATACAAACAACCTTCGAATACCAGACCTTGCGAACCCCAAAGCAGTTCAATACAATATTCGAAGTATGCATATGCTATGAAGTATGCCTGTTAGAGAAAAACTAGCTTCGTGTCGAAGGGTGATTTCGCAAAGTAGAGCTACAAGCTTCGAAGCTTTTGCCTGAAAGTTGCTGTCCGAAGACACAGCCTCTGAAGTCTGCACCTACCTAGAGACTAGTCTTTTCAGCTATGGTTAAAGTAAAAAATAGGACAATCCATGCTAGTATCACATATCACAGGCATCAATAAACAGAACTTTGAAAAGTCTTTGCCTGTCTCATGTGAATCAAAAACACTAGCAAATATCTTGCAAAAACACCTTGCGTGCATTAGAAGATGATGACTTGTAGCCAAGACACGGAACAGAAACTAGGCTCTGCAAGGCTAGCAGCTGAACTGCAGGAACTTGCAGGTGACTGGAATACACAATCGTAGCTGCAACTGACCAAAAAGCAATAGGCAGGCTATTTCCTAGCCACGGTAGCTGTGCCAGCTAGTTGATTAATCTATTCAATACGCAAAACAGCAACCAGAGAGAAAACTGTAGCACAGAGAACATGGCTAACGCACTCAAGAGATTAAATCACGCAAAACCATGCAGCAATAAACAAGATCGCAGCAAAATGTCAAAGACTGAATAATAGAAGAGTAAAACTAACAAAAAGATTTCTCGACGTATGCGCGAAGAACAGTGGCGGCTGAGAATCTTGGCGGCGCTCGTAAGAACAGGTGACGGATAGGAACAAGTTGTTGGGAAAAAGTGAACTCAGATGTTTTAGATTAAAGTGAGTTAACCCTAACCCTAGGGATTGGGGCCCTATTTATAGGCAGCCCAATAGCCTAGGAAAATACCAAAAGACCCTTAGGGTTTTTACAGACGCTGAAATAAAATGGAAAAGACCAAACTGCCCTTAGGATATTTTTACAGACTCGACTGACTGAAAGTGGGCCTAAGGACAAAATAGTAAACTCCTATTTACAGATGACTTATCCTAAAGCGGAGCTTTCGTAGCGACTACGACTTCGCCTCAGAATGGTCCGATCCGAGATCAGCGGTCGTTAGTTTTGCGCCGAAACTGACAAAGCATCCACCGACTTTGCACCAGGTACCCGGATTGGGTCGGCCCGATTCCGCAGCTCTCTCAGCCCGGCAATCGCTCACCGCCCGTGTACCTGAGGCAATCCTGGTCAACAGCCCAGTGGATCCTCTGCTGCTCCTAGCCCATGTACCCGGATTGGGCTAGCCCGACTTCGCGGCCCCTCTGTCCGATAGTCGCTTGCTGCCCGTGTACCTGAGTCACATGAGGCCCAGACACAACAGGTCTTCTCTCCTCATCAGTCCTCTTTGACTTCCGTTGACAATGACTCATCACATGTGGAGCCATGAGGCCCACGCTCTTCAGCATGGCTCCTCAATCTTCCCCTTGATGAGTGCATTGTCAACACTTCTCTTTATCAGCTCTCCAGTACCTGCGAGCACATGTGGAAACACGAAAACAAAGCACAAGAAAAAAACAGAGAAGAAGAAAGTAAAATAAAAGTTTAACCCTAATGACCGAAAGCCGAAAAAAGCACGAGAGTGGTCATTATGGTTAACCAAAAGTAAAAGCCTAAAATGAATGCAATTTCAGAATTATCAACAAGGATATCCAAAGAGTAAGGACAAACGGGACAAAAACTCCCCCTGAAACAAATCCCAGAGAAAGCCAAAACTCCCCCTTAAACTCTTCTCCCAAAATTTCTCACCCTTGTTGACAACTGAACTCATCAAGCGAGACTAAAAGCACTCTAAAGAGACACAGACTCCCCCTGAAATGCAACTCCCCCTCAAAATATGCAATGAATGCAACTAGGGTGCAGGTGGAGTGTAGAAAGCATGCTTCTCAGATATGATGGACTGCAATTACAACATCTAGTAGGTATAGCAAAAGACATATTGTCTAAGACACATGGCATGATCAGTGCAACAGATGATATCTAAAGAAAATCATTAGCACACATTTTTCAATTTTTGCAAACAAAAGCATCACCACATTTTCCAGTTGACAAGCAAGGTAAGACATGAGATGCAAAAGCTAACTGATATCTACCAAGATAAGCATTGTCCAAAAACAAAGTGCTTCAGCAAACTTGTTATCCTTTTAAACTTTCAGGATTTTTCGTTTTCCTTTTTTTTCATGTTTGCCAGGGGTTATTTGCATGTCAAACCTTATGCTGACCGACCAAGTCAAGCCTAGGCCAGAACTGGACCATCAGAAGCTTAAGACATTGGTCTTGGCATACACTACACTGTCCTAGTTCATACCAAAGTGCTATGGTAAGCAGTCCAGAACAATGCAATGCGACAAAGCAAACCCACCTGGATCTTTTCAAAATTATGCATAAAAAGGCATGGATTTCTCATTCATTTTTGATTTTTATCAATTTTATAGCACATTTCCATGTTAAAGCATATAGATGTCCAAGTTGCATATCTACATCTAAGTAAGGAACTAGCTACAAGGCATGTAACAGATAGCAAAAGCATTTAGCCTACACATGCTAGTTACCAGAAGCAATGGTGATCATTTTTCAATTTTAAAGCATAAAAGCCATGCATATGATAGATATCAGACATATCATGTGAACTGAAGCAAAGCATGATCATCGACAAGTAATCAAAAGCATGTACCAGCTAGAATAAGTAAAGAAGATCAATCATATAACAGAAGCAGGCTCAAAGTGTGATATGTGAATATGCATGATATGAACACACACAAAAAGACTCAAGAAAAGAGTAAAGAAGATAGAAAACTGACGCAAAATATCCTAAAAAGGATACACAACACCCAAATCCCCTCGTAAACGCTCAAAAGTAGACTGATCTAGGGGTTTGGTGAAAATGTCAGCCAACTGATGATGGGTATCAACATGAACAAGGTCAATGACACCTTTCTCATATTGATCCCTCAGAAAGTGAAAGCGCACATCAATGTGTTTGGTTTTTGAATGGAGACAAGGGTTTTTCCCTACACTAATTGCACTGGTACTGTCACAAAACATAGGAACTCTGGTAGGAAAGAACAACCCAAAGTCTCGCAATGTGGAAATCATCCAAACCAACTGTGAGCAGCAGCTAGCAGCAGCTACATACTCAGCCTCAGTGGTCGAAAGAGCAACGCCAGACTGCTTTCAAGAAGACCAAGAAACAAGAGACGAACCAAGAAACTGGCAAGTACCGGAAGTCGACTTGCGATCCAACCGGCACCCACCAAAGTTAGCGTCTGAAAAGCCAGATAAATCAAGAGATAATGATACTGAGTAATAGCGACCAAGATCGGGCGCATAGGTAAGATACCTGAAAATGCGCTTGGCAGCCTGCCGATGAGACGCGCGGGGTGAAGACTGGAAACGCGTGCACAGTCCCACGGCGAACTGTATGTCTGGCCTCGTCGCCGTCAAGTACAACAGCGAACCGATCATCCCTCGAAACTCTCTCTCGTTGACCTTGACGCCGCTCTCATCCTTGTCCAGGCCCCCCGATGTTCCCATTGGGGTCATCTGAGGCTTCAACTCTCCACCAAAGTTGAACTTCTTCAACATGTCCCGTGTATACTTACCCTGGTGGATGAAGGTGCCATCCTTGGTCTGCTTGATCTGGAGCCCTAGGAAGTACTTGAGCTCACCCATGAGGCTCATTTCAAACTCACTGTGCATCTGCTCAGAAAACTTGGACACAAGAGCATCATTAGAACCACCAAAAATGATATCATCCACGTATATCTGAGCAACCAAGAAATCTAATGCATCTCTGAGCAAGAAAAGAGTTTTATCCATAGAACCCATCACAAAGCCCTTCCCCAACAAAAACTGCTTCAACCGGTCATACCAAGCCCTGGGGCTTGCTTCAGACCATATAAAGCTTTTTGCAGCTTAAAAACATGTCGAGGAAACTTAGGGTTCTCAAAACCGGGGGGCTACCTAACATAAACCTCCTCCTCTATATACCCGTTCAGAAAAGGGAAAATTACTCGCATGCCATTATAATTTTCAGAAAATGCCTATATGCCACTGTTAGTGACTGTGGTGGCCCCCAGCTGTCAGTGACACACCAATGGCATATTGGCAAACCGTAAAAATTGTAATGGCACGGAAAAAATTAACCCTTCAGAAAAGCACTCTTGACATCCATTTGAAAAAGCTTAAAACCCTTCGAAGCGGCAAAATCTAAGAGAATGCGAATGGACTCAAGACGGGCAACAGGGGCGAAAGTCTCTTCAAAGTCAATACCCTCTTTCTGGCAAAAACGCTGGGACACTAGTCGAGCTTTGTTGCGCACCATAACCCCATCTTCACCTTGCTTGTTTTTGAACACCCACTTGGTGCCTATGGGGTTGCATCCAAGTAGCGGCTCAACCAGTGTCCAAACCAGATTGTGGAAAAAATTCTCAAGCT
Source organism: Zizania palustris (assembly GCA_019279435.1). Lineage (NCBI taxonomy): Eukaryota > Viridiplantae > Streptophyta > Magnoliopsida > Poales > Poaceae > Zizania > Zizania palustris. Next base: position 13,324,739 of record JAAALK010000285.1, read on the forward strand.
CTTCTTGCATGGCATTAATCCAATTCGAGTCAAAAAGATCATGAGAAATGTCTCTGGGCTCAAAAGATGCAACAAAAGCAGATACAACAAACACAGCAAGCGAGTCAACAAAAGAACGCAAAGTCCTCTCAGAAAGATCACCGATGATGAGCTCTGAGGGGTGATCACGCTGAACTGCTCAGGATCCCTGGTGATCTGAAGTCACCTCACCGGAGTCAGTAGCAGGCACCTCTGGACTCGACTGAGGAGGTTCGATCGAAGTGGAAGAAGTGATTAGAGGTCCGCCCTCGTCCTCAGTCGAAGTCTCAGAAGGTGTGGGTTCTACAGGCTGTGCAGATGGCCCACCCTCATCAACAGTTGGAGTGTCATCATCTTCCTCGAAGATGGACTCTTCGAGCTCACCATCTCTATACAGCTCAAAAGAAGGAGTCAAAGAAGGCAAGGACTCATCAAATGAAACCTCGCAAGTCTCGACAAGCTGCTGGGAGTCTAGCTTAAACACGGAAGCCTCGAGAATGTAAAGCGTAGCCAATAAAAACTCCATCCCAGCAACGAGACTCAAACTTGGCCAAATGCCCTCCCTTCTTGAGCACAAAGCACTTGCAGCCAAACGCTCGCAAGTGGCTCACCTTGGGCTATCTGCCAAACCGCAAATCATATGAAGTCTTACCAAGGTAAGCTCTAAGAAAAATGCGGTTGGCCAGATAGCAAGCCGTGTTCATGGCTTCAGCCCAAAAGCGCCTAGGAGTCCTGTGCTCATCGAGCATCATCCTGGCCATCTCGACTAGCGTGCGGTTCTTTCGTTCCACCACGCCGTTCTGTGGGGAAGTGTAAGGAGCAGAAAACTGATGATCAAGACCCTGATCACTACAGAATCTGACGAACTAAGAGTTCTTGAACTCAGAGCCGTTGTCAGAGCGAATCGCTCGCATACGACCATTGTTCTCATTCTTCAGCTTCAAAATCAGGTCATGAACAAAATGAAAAGTCTCATCCTTAGACTCCAAGAAGAAAACCCACGAGAATCGAGAAAAATCATCAACGATCACAAGCGCGTACCACTTCCCACCGACTGAGCGTACCCGAGCTGTACCAATAGTGTCCATGTGTAACAGCTCTCCCGGATACGAAGTCATCACCTGAGTCACAAGTGAGTGAGAAGTGGCAACCATTTTCCCGTGACGACAGGGATGTCAAACTAGATCCTTCTCCATTTTAAGCTTGGGCAATCGTCGGATGAGGTCCATAGAGCTCAACCTGACAAGCAGATCAAAACTCAAATGGCCCAACCTCCTATGCCACTTCCATAGCTCAGAAGAGGATCCAGCAATCAAACATCGAGAAGGGACAAAAGAACTAGAGAAGTCAATCCGAAAAACCTTACCGAAAGGTAAGATCTGGCAAATCAAAGACCCTCTAGAATCAATCACAGAAGAACTGTCCTTCTTGAAATGAACCTCCAAACCATCCTCAAGAAGTTGCGAAACAGAAATCAAATTGAAGTTCAAATTTCCAACCAAAGCAATGTTCTTCAAAGAGAAATGGTCTGAGATGCGAATTGAGCCAATGCCGTGTACCTTACCTTGATCACTGTTCCTGAAGGTGATGTATTCCTTGGAGCTCGGGGGAGAGAGACTGGAGAACCATCTACGATGTCCTGTCATGTGGCAAGAGCATCATGAGTCCATGATCCAAACGTCCTCCAGTCCCCGATCCCACACAATCAGTGGTTGTAAGGGGGAGCAAATGGTCCGACACTAGGTTTAGCAAAATAACTAAACCAGTGTCGAGCCATCTGCTCAAAAGACGGAAAGCAGAAATCATCATAAGAGTTTGGACCAAAACGTGGCTCAAAGCGCGGTCCACGGTTCTGCCTAAAACCTTGGCCACGAGGTCCAGGACCATAACCAAAACGACCTGGAACTCTGCCGGAGCAAACACCACCATCTGGAGCACGGGCATGAAAGCCATCTCCTCTACCACCACCTACACGACGTGGCCTGGCCTCTAGCCTCTCCCCGCGTCGAGGAACTCTCAGTCTACCACCCTACTGGTAGAACTGCTCCTAGCCACCACGAGCTCCCTCTACTCTCTCAACTCGCTTCCTCCTGAAGCAAAACTCCGCAAGATGCCCGTCTCTCTGACAATACTCACAGTGGTAGGTGGGCTTCTTGGGATGTGGTTGAGGCTTGGGGTTCTTGGGTTTGGTGGTGTTGGGTGTAGACTCCTTGGTGTGAAGAGGGTCCAGGAAGAGAGTCAAGAGAAGTGCGGAGGTGTTTGGGCTTTGGAACCCAGATGGGCTTCTTGGGTTGAGCTTTGAGCTGTTCTTGGAACACTCCATCCTTGGGCTGACTAGCCTGGAAAGACTCAGTGGAGTGAGTCTTGGGGTATCTCTGTTCCGGAGTCATTTTACTCCACTCCACTGCCCGGCTAATGGCACTCTCAAAGTCAGCCTTGGTGTAGGTGTAGCCTACCCCAAACCCATCCTGCCTCTTAAACTGCTGGATCATCATGCCGAGCTGTGGCTCTCTGGCACTCACCCAGCTCAGGATCTGACGGAGGTAAAAGTTCTCATTTTGGACATCAGCTAGCTCCTCTCTCAAGGAAGCTAGTACCTCCACCTGAGACAAGCAGGTCTCAAACTCTCTATCAACCTGGAAAGACTTCTCGGCTTTTAGCTTGATCAACTCCAATCTGAGAGACAAGCAGTTCTCACAGACAGTGGGTGGAACTGACAGTGTCTCAAGCTCTAGCCTAGTCTAGTCCAGTTCAGCTCTAACTCTCTCCAACTCGCCCAACTGCTCATCACCCTTGGCTTTCAGCTCAGCTAAACTAGCTAGATGAGATGGGAAGTCAACACAGGGCACGACGACAGTGGCATGAGCATCTTTCAGCACTAGCTGAGCGCTCTCAAGATCAGTGGACAAAGCGTCCCTCTCATCAACCCTTTCTGTGTACCTGGACTTCAGAGTCGTCAGGTCACACAGCAACACCTCACACTTTGGGCACTCACTGCTATCACCCAAGCAAGGGGAAGAAGATAGACTCTCAATTCTGCCATTGGCCATGGCAAGCTCACTCTCAAGTTCATCTATCCTCTTCTTAGCCCCTCTAAGCAATTTTTCCCGATATTTCAACTCCTGACAATTACTTTCAAGTAAATCAACAATTTCACATTCATAAGATGATACCTTTTCATTGTCGTTGTCATCGGAGTCATCGGAGGAGCCCTTTTCTTCCTTATCCCCAAGAGCCATTGAGTAGAAGCTCTTGCGGGATCTTCGGCGTCGATGTGAGCGGCTCTTCGGCCTGTCCCCGAAGGCCATGAAGCTGAGGCCCACCGGATCATCCTTGTCCTTCCCCTTTCTTATCACGATCTCCTCATTGCTTGAGCTTGATGAAGAGGAAGAAGACGTGGACCGCTTGGAGTAGCTCTTCTCCATCTCGGCGAAGAAGGCCTTGTCACGCTTCTTGTTCTCACGCCGATAGTCCTTCAGGGCCTTTCTGAAGAATCTGGTCTTTGGCTTGCCCTTTGTGAAGGAAGAGCTGTCGTGCTTGCCAGAGTCATAGAAGCCACCACCGCTGCCCTTCTTGTGACCATTGCGCTTGGGGCAGTCGGTGATGAAGTGACCTGGATCACCACACTCAAAGCACCCGGATTTCGTGCCGTGTCTTTTGAACATTCTCTTGTCATAAACACGATGCACCCGGTTGTTAAAAAGACACAGGTCATCATATCCTAACGAATCGAGCTGGTCCTCAGTGATAGACATCAAGGTGAACCCAACACAACTCACAGAAGAGGGGTCAGCAGAAGGCGTAGCAAGGGACAGGGTTTTTGATCCAGAGCCAGTGATATTTGATCTCAACTGGGTATCAACCTCAGTGGCCTTCAGCTTGCTAAACAACTCAGAAATTGTCAAGGTATCATAAGAGGTGCTTTCAATGATCGAGGATACCTTGATCTCCCAGACCTTACGGTCCAAGGTATGGAGAACCTTGAGCGCCTGCTCATGACCTAAGACTAATTGAACTCCCTCGGCCTTGTTGGCTCGAAGCTTGTTGATGATTGACTGAAAACGACCAAACAAAGCTTCAACAGATTCACTCGGCTTTTGTGTGAAATTTTCATATTCACGCCGGTAGGTCTTATAGAGCCGAGCCTTGACCTGGGATGTCCCCTCATGGTGTGCCTGGAGGGTAGCCCAGATCTCTCTCGCAGTGGTGAGATGGCTCACGCGCTCAAATTCAGTGGGACCTAAACCAGAAAACAAAATGTTCACCGCTTTGTTATTGTTCAGATGCTGGGCGATAATATCAGGAGAATTACGCTCAGCAACTGGCAATATGGTGAAAGTAGCGTGAACACAAATGTCCCAGATGTTCGAGCTTTGGCTCATGAGATAGGCTTGCATGGGAGTCTTCCAATAATTATAGCCATAAGCTTCCAAGGACGGGACCTTTCTAGGAGACGTCATGATCACTACTGGGGTTTAGAACCGGTTAAGGTATGGAAAACCCTAACCAGGCTCTGATACCACTTGTAGGACCGAAAGTAGCGACCAGAGGGGGGGGGGGGTGAATGGCCACCTAAAAATTCTTTCGAATCAATGGCCTGCTCCCAACACCCAACGCACCTCAACAGACTTAGCAAAGAAAGGTAAACAGATCAACAGAGCCTCAAAAGATATAGCCAAACAACAATCGGTGTCCTAATCGAAAAGACACCAACACAGTGCTAATAGGTAGATTAATAAAGCATTTAAACATGCACAAATCAAGCTTCACAGGAGTAGATCATTACATGCTTTTGACTTTAATGCACGTAAAAAGAGATGAAAATTTACTGTTCAGATTTGTCTCTTGTTCGATACTTGACGAAGCCTGCAGTGTTGAAGCCTGTGGTGATTGTGCCGAAGCCTGATGTTGTGGAAGCCCGTGCAGTATGTAGAGTGAAGAGTGAGGCTACCGAAGACTGCTTCAAAATGCACACTTCGAAGGTTCGGAGCTTAACACAGGAAAAATTAACTTTGAAGCTAAACAGAAAAGTCGAAGCCTGCTTCACAACCTTCGAAGCCTGATTGATCGAAGTATAACCACCGAAGTAGTCTCCTCCGAATCACAGACTCGCAAGCACCAAGAACTTCAAAGGCAACAAAAATGAGCTAAGGGACCCACGCCAAAACAGACTAACTTCGAACCGGAGTCCTCTAGTGCTTACACACAGGAAACCAAAGCCTAAAAGCTTCGAATACAAACAACCTTCGAATACTAGACCTTGCAAACCCCAAAGCAGTTCAATACAATATTCGAAATATGCAGATGCTACGAAGTATGCCTTTAGAGAAAAACTAGCTTCGGTTCGAAGGGTGATTTCGCAAAGTAGAGCTGCAAGCTTCGAAGCTTTTGCCTGAAAGCTGCTGTCCGAAGACACAGCCTCCGAAGTCTACACCTACCGAGAGACTAGTCTTTTCAGCTATGGTTAAAGTAAAAAACAGGACAATCCATGCTAGTATCACATATCACAGGCATCAATAAACATAACTTTGAAAAGTCTTTGCCTGTCTCACGTGAATCAAAAACACTAGCAAATATCTTGCAAAAACACCTTGCGTTCATTAGAAGATGATGACTTGTAGCCAAGACACGGAATGAAAACTAGGCTCTACAAGGCTAGCAGCTGAACTGCAGGAACTTGCAGGTGACTAGAATACACAATCGCAGCTGCAGCTGACCAAAAAGCAACAGGCATGCTATTTCCTAGCCACGGTAGCTGTGCCAGCTAGTTGATTAATCTATTCAATACACAAAACAGCAACCAGAGAGAAAACTGTAGCACAGAGAACATGTCTAACGCACTTAAGAGATTAAATCACGCAAAACCATGCAGCAGTAAACAAGATCGCAGCAAAAATGTCAAAGACTGAATAATAGAAGAATAAAACTAACGGAAAGATTTCTCGACGTATGCGTGAAGAACAGTGGCGGCTGAGAATCTTGGCGGCGCTCGTAAGAACAGGTGACGGACAGGAACAAGTTGTTGGGAAAAAGTGAACCCTAACCCTAGGGATTGGGGCCCTATTTATAGGCAGCCCAATAGCCTAGGAAAATACCAAAAGACCCTTAGGATATTTTTACAGACTCGACCGACTGTGGGCTTAAGGACAAAATAGTAAACTCCTATTTACAGACGACTTATCTTGAAGCGGAGCTTTCGTAGCGACTACGGCTTCGCCTCAGAACGGTCCGATCCGAGATCAGCGGTCGTTAGTTTTGCGCCGAAACTGACAAAGCGTCCACCGACTTTGCACCAGGTACCCGGATTGGGTCGGCCCGATTCAGCAGCTCTCTTAGCCCGGCAATCGCTCACCGCCCGTGTACCTGAGTCAATCCTGGTCAACAGCCCAGTGGATCCTCTGCTGCTCCTAGCCCATGTACCCGGATTGGGCCAACCCGACTTCGCGGCCCCTCTGCCCGGCAGTCGCTTGCTGCCCGTGTACCTGAGTCACATGAGGCCCAGACACAATAGGTCTTCTCTCCTCATCAGTCCTCTTTGTCTTCCGTTGACAATGACTCATCACATCTAGAGCCATGAGGCCCGCGCTCTTCAGCATGGCTCCTCAATCGTGGGCTCGGCCTTTCAAAAAGATTTATGACTCTGATCAGAGATGTACTAATGTGCCCACAAGGCACGCACTCATCCCGTACACCAAAGCATAACGAGATGACCCATACCATCGGAACTCGTGCCAAAACCTCAGCATGAAATGCTCCAAGCGATAACCACCTGCTCTAGGTTTCGCCGGCGCGCCGGGCCGCATCCCGGCTAACGTCGCACCCCTGTTACGCCCCTTGACGTCATGAAGTGCAACATGAAGGTGAGTTTCGTAGTTTCTAGTGTCTTCCCTTTCCTGATTCAATGATTGATCGGATGCTTGTTTGTTTTGGATGCACAAGTGTTTTGTAATTTGTGTTCTTTGTAATCATATTTGAATTATCGACATGTCTAATTATATATGTTGGAAAAAACATGATGCTTGAACAATTTACTTTGTGTTGATTTTCAGATTAATCCAACGAAGTACTAGAGTATCTGATTAGGCTGGATCTGCTTCAGTTGAGATAATTGCAGATGCTGCACTCTGCCCCATGGAAGCTGTGAAGGTTCGTGTCCATACATAACCTAGCTTTGCGAGAGGTTTATGTGATGGCCTCCCAAAGTTTATTAAGACAGATTTCTATAGCTGCATGACTCTAACCTCATTCTTCTAATACAATGTGGGTTATCCAGATTGTATAAATGGATTATTCCACTTTTGGGCGTCAAATTCCCTGTAAGTACCTATCTCCTCCATTGTTAGAAGAAATCCAATTTTCAACACTTTGTTGGAACTTGGGAGTCCATTGCTGTCTCGTAGAGATCGATCATATTTTAATTTTGAGCCATAGATTTGCCCTGTTATTGAAGAATTGGTTATGCTCCTACAGAGGTGCTTGCTTGCACATGTGGTGACAACCATAGTACTTATTGTTTTTAAGTCAGTTACTGATACAGTATACAATGGTGTGATGCCCGATTTACCAAATCAGAACATATTGAATTTCCATAGAAAAACAATAATAACAAGAGTTCATCATGCGACAACGTACATCCGGGCAAACATTCGTTGTTCACAGACCACATTATTACACAAGTGTAAAATAAAAAGAAAGTACAAAAATAGATTGCATGACGAACGCTCTCTTCAGGATCTTCTTCATAACTGGGTTGCTACTCCAGACCATCTTCCTCGTAGTAGACATCCTCTGAATTGTGTGTCCAACGGGTATGAGTACAAAAGTACTCAACAAGCCACCGCAAATGCAATAGTAATGCAAGATAATAACAAAGGAAGGATAATGGCTAAAAGTGCGGAAAGGTACATTTTTCAGTTATTGCATTTAGTGTAGTCAAATTTAATCATGCGGAATATTTAAATATGAACATCATAATACCATCTAACTCGAGGAGTATGTTTTCCCTCCTCGCACAACAGTCCTTACATGTCAAATCATCATGCACATTCATTAAAATAAACTAATTGTGGGATGTCACACAACCCGCCCTTAACCGTGGGCTCGGCTTTTCGAAAAGATTTATGACTCTGATCAGAGATGTACTACTGTACCCACAAGGCACGCACTCATCCCGTACACCAAAGCATAACGAGATGACCCATACCATGGGAACTCGTGCCAAAACCTCAGCATGAAATGCTCCAAGCGATAACCACCCGCTCTAGGTTTCACCGCCGCGCCGGGCCGCATTCCGGCTAACGTCGCACCCCCTTTTGCGCCATGTCGGTACAAGCCACCCGCAGGTGCTGCTTGACCCATCTCCAAGTGGTGGCCTCGGTTTGGAAAACCCCATACCTTAGTTAGGACTTACCCACTAGGCTTGTGGTTAGTACGGAAGTGTATTGCAACGAATCCCGCAGACCGGTCCTTATAGTGCCTTGGGTGCTACCGACCAATGCCCTAGCTTGCACCCGGAACCCACCATGCATACACTCTCAACCATAACTCTATCACCAACAGCATTCCAGAGATAAGGATAATGGGGATCATATAGTAGATTCCAATCGCTACGACTCATTTTTAATCCTATAGCCATCGTGTTGATACATTGGACACTAGCTAATAGTACTAATAATATGATGACAAGGAGTTTAGGCTAGATAGCATGGCTTGGGTTGCACATCAAGGTCGGGGAATCTAAATAAATATATTGTAAGGCTTTCATTTGACTAATGCTTGTATACCCTATGTGTTTTAGCAATAGTTTTATAAAACATGGGTTCAATATGCTCAAAAGATTGGTTTGGTGACTTGCCTTGTTCAGCGAAGGGAGAGGGAGGAACTTCGAGAAAGTACTCCGGTTCCTCGGCGGCGTCGTAGTCTTTTCGATAATAATAATAAACATAACACTCAATAAACATTCCAAAATCACATAACAAACATATAGGTTTTGATTGGTTTGAACCAATGAAAATAAAGTCATTAAATTTCTGAAATTTATCTTAAGAACATTTTAAAATGAACTTTAATAGAATAACGCCCTTTCAAAAAAAGAATAATAATGTAAACTAATGTATTTTAAATTTCTAACTACTTAAAATAGAAGGTTTAGAATGAACCTAGGGTTTCATTTATACTAGTATGAAAAGAATAAAAGATAAATTTTATCTAAAGTTGAAATGGACAAATTTGTAGTTTATCCTAAAGTGCATTTGAATATTTTATTAAATAAAAATACAATACTCAATATAAACCTACTGTTTTTATTGCATTAACACGTAGAGAATAAAATTATAAATTTTCTGGAATTGAAATGGTAATTTTTGGAGTTAAAATGCGCAAGATATGAATTTTAGAAGTTTAAAACTATTTCTGAATTTTAATTAAATAAAAAAAACAGGCGTCGGTCCACGGTGAACCGGGTTCACCGTGAACCCGCGCACTGTGCGCGTGCGCCGGATCCAGATCCACCGTTGGATCGTGATCGGGCGGCCACGGGCGAGGCGGGGGCGTTAAGTGGACGCGGACGGACACAATTAAAACGCCGAACCGGTATGCATCGTGTGGCTCAGATCAAATGCGGGTTTTAAATAGAAACGGTCGGCTCAGATTAAATCATACCGATTCGTTGAGATCCAACGAATCTGATTAAACCGCGAGAACGGCCTAACCACCACCGTCGGATCTAGATCGCACGACCGAGATTGAATCCGACACGGCACGGGTACTCAGCCTGTGCCGGTCGTCTTCTCCGGTGATGGCGAGGGCCTAGCGGCCATGGTGAGCGACGGCGGCCAGAGCTATGGGCTAAACAGAACTAGGGCGACAAGGGGAACACGATGGTGCCATTGGCGAGGCGAGAGGTCGTCGGAGCATGGCCGGCGACGAGCGGGGGCGGCGAAGGCATTCGGGTCCCTTGTCGGCGACGGCGTTTTGGCGGGGTTCGTTGACGACGGAGTGGTGGCCGAGGTTGAGGTGGTGTCGGCGGCCATAGAGGTGCAGTCGTCGAAGACGGGGGGTGACTCCGGCGATGGTAAGCGCGGCTGGAGCGAAGGTGGCGGAGTGGCGTTTAAGGGAGCGTCACGGGCGTTTTGGTCGGGTTTGTTTTGAGTGCTAGCGAGGGGTGGACGCGGGGGTACCAGGGGGCTTAAATAGGGTCATCGGCGGGGCAGAGGAGGCGCAATTGAGGGAGGCTGAGAGTAAACGCCGACGAGGGGGTTTCCTTGCATGCGAGCGACAGCGCCGGGGTGATTACACGTGGTTTAATGGGGGTAAACGGTCGGCACGTCGCGGGGGAGTTAATGGTGACGACGATTTAACGCGAGGGGGCCGACGGGGGTGGATCCGAGGCGGGATCGGTGGTCGGCGAGGTTAGGGGGGGTTGGTGCGAGGTGGACGATGGGTCCGACAAGTGGGGTCAAGGCGGTCAGCGGGTGCGAGCATACGGGTGTGGCGAGTGATGAGTGGGGGTCGGGTTTGGCCGAGTGAGGGAGTCGGTGCCTACAGGTGGGGTTAGGCGCGCGCGCGAAGGGAGAGTAGGTCACTGACAAGTGGGGCCCGGGTGTCAGTACGGGCGCAGGGAAGGGAGTGGGCTAGGCCAGTTGGGGGAGAGAGATTGAGGGAGAGGGGCGTTACTGTTTCAATCATTTTCTGAATAGAATTAATTGCAGAAATTAGTTTAAAATATTTGGGCTACTTCCAAGAGTGATAAAAATTTGTAAAAATTCTCAAAATATATCTTGGCCTTGGGATCATATACAAAATTTTCTAGTCCCAGGTTTGGATCTTTTAACTAGGTTCTAGTTCAATTAAGCTTAGAAGGGCATTAAAGGTATTTCAGAATAAATTATTTCCAGAAAATATAATAAAAGGTATTTTTATTTCTCTGAAAATTTGGGATGTTACAAATGGGCACAAGAATGATCTGTTAGTGGTTTATACATGACTTTACAAGATTAAATTTGAGTTACAAACACCATTTCACTGTTTCCACAACAATGGGTGTATTATTATGCGCATAGTTCTTCTTGAGATCACACCATGGTTTCCAAGATTTTATGTGTGCATATATTGTTTTTTTCCACATTGCTTGAGCTATCTCCATTATGATGGACCTAGACTCCAATGAAGTGGTGTACATTGCTTGTTGGAAATTTTGTTTGAGTTCATTTGTACCACCATTAGCTATAATGGTCTCTTTGTTGCATATGGGAGGTATTATAGTTTGTCATCTTTATTGTAATATCATGCTTCACTTCTCAGGCATGCACTTTTATTTAGCATGATTTCATGTGTGTGACTGTTAGTGCTTTATGAATTCTTAACACACAACTCCAATATATCCATATTAGATTCTTTTTGGTGCACATAGTTCTTGGAACCATACTATGATTTCAAGATTTTATGTGTGCATATATAAACTATCCACACTGCTTGAGTTGTCTCTTCTATTTTAGAGTTAAGCTCCAATGAACTGGTGTACATTATATTTGTAAAAAAGACCAATTGAGTTTAGATTTGTGGGATTTTCTACTTTTTATGTTTAATGCACATTTTGATCTTCATTTGTTGGCAATTGATTTCAAAATGTTCACACATTTGACAGTTAGATACTCATATTTTTGATCCTATAGTTCTTTGCAGCATCCAAGTTATGTTTCTGTGCAACTAGCTTGCAGTTTAATTGCATGTTAGAACGGACATTGCATGTCTTCTGCACACAATTCTTCTTGAGATCACACTATGATTTTAAGATTTTATTTGTGCATATATAAATCTTCTACACTGCTTGAGTTCTCTCTTTTACTGTAGAGCTAGACTCCAATGACGTGGAATACAGTAGGCAAATGCTTTTCCTATGGCCTATGTGCATTTGATATTGGCTGCATCCTGAAAGACATGCCTATTTTACTAGCTCTATATTTCAGTTTTGATAATTGTTTGCTCAACTTATCTTCAATTTGTTGTTTTGTATGAGCAACTGCATGTTCAATCAAAGGAAATAATCGGTCAATACATGGAGTATTGGGAGTTTACTTGTTGGCACCTTGTCTTTAGTCTTTTATTACGTTAGTGCATAATTAAATGCCCCTCTTTTGTACAAGTTACTTTGTTATGAATGCATATTTTTTTGCTGTTGTTCTGAGCATTGATATTTTGTACGCTGGTTCAGGTTGCTATTTTCCCCTCAAACTTCTTATAATGAAATTTACACAATCTCACCATTTTATAATTATGCAGATACTACTATGATGAAGTTTGCATCCTTTGATATCGTTGTTGAGATGATCTAAATATACAATCCCTTCACTCAGAATGAGTGCAACAAACTCCTGTAGCTTGGGGTGATCTTTGCAGGCGGTTACATTGCAGGGGTACTCTATAATAGTTTCATACCCTGTGGACAATCAGGTATCTTTCCTTAACAATACCAAGGGTGCAACAACCAGCGATGTAGTTATCGTTTTCTATTCACTGGCTTTTCTTATTATGGATGTTATTACATATTTTGCATATTTGTTTCAATTTCATACTATGAAGAAGCTTGGTATGGGGTGTCTTTACTAGTGGACTCTTTGTGTGTCATGATGATAGGTACTTCTACCGGAGCGTAGCGGGTATATACGATTATCAAAGTGATGGTTGGGCTGTAAGTAGTCAGGTTATGATATTGGCATGTTTTTATTGTTCATTGGTAGTATGTCTGTGTTAATATTACATTAAAAATGTTTTAACTTAAAAAAATAATAAGATAAATTAGGGTGTGTTTGGTAGGTTTCTAGCTTCAGTTTCTTTTTCACACGTCTTGTGAAGTAGGAGTCAAACCAAATATTTTTCATGTGGAGTGGATTTTACTGAGTGCTAAAGTGGTTTAGCATGATTTAGCCAGTTTCAAGTGCTTCACTTTAACTTTAATATAGATTTCAGTATTCGAAACTCTATCAAATATGTCCTTAATATTCATGTTAAAATAAATTGATTATAAATTATTATATTATTAAATTCATAACAAATTGTCAAATATACTTAGAAAATAATATTGTAAATAACATTATAATTATTGTATATTTTGAAACTATCTAAATTTTAATATGATTAATTTTTTAAATTTCTTTATGATTAAATTGTAGTGATGATCCACTTTGGAGACATGGTGTGAAGGGGACAAGGCTTTGATGGTTTTGGTTCAAAACCATCATATTCGAAGACAAGACTTCGTAATAGTGAAGTATCTAAGAAGGTGTGAATAAGATGTGAATGCTACTATCGAGGTAACTCAAATCAGTCGAAGAAAAGACAGAAAGCTAACACATTGTGGAGTTTTGAATAAAGGACTACCTATGGTTGCATGAAGAAGAAAAATTAAAAATCATCGAAGTAAGTCACCTCATATGCTTGAGTAAGCTATAAAAGGAAGGGTAGCTGAGGTCTAGGGCATCATTGAGCAGAATATTTTTATCATTTGTACTAGGGTTAGGTGATACACTTTTTGTATTTAGATTAGAGAAGGTTTTTTGTTTTCCAAATTTTGCAATAAAATTTTTATTTGATTTTTATTTATATTTTTGCATGAACTTGTATCTGTTGCTTTATTCCATGTGTGAGTATATTGAGTACTATTAAGTTTCTTTGTGATTTTCCTTGAACAAGAAGAAATGACTCTGATGTATAAGTAACTTGTTCATCTTGGATTATTTCTGTTATCTTGTGAGAAACATTGAAAATCCATTAATAAGTTGTGATATCGTTCATTTTTTAGCACTAGTAGTATTTTGCGCTTTGTTGTATAATCGGAGGTCATGCCTCAAATTGCACTAGCGATTGTACTATGTGAAGTTTGTCTTGTGAAGTATCTTTCAGAGCCCTTTTGAGGGGTGCGTCTTGAATATCGTGAACTATTTTGCGGAGCCTATTGTAAGTTACTAGTGCGAAGTACTTGGATGTCATTGTACTTTGTAGTGAATCTCTTTCTTGTGAAGTTATAACGAAGGCCAGCGAAAAATTTTTAAATAAGAGGAGAGCAAAGCGCCAATGGCGCGCGAAGCGCATGCGGAAGGGGCCCGGAGAAATAAAGAAGTGTGGAGAAGCAACCGAGCTCATTCTCTTCGCTTCCTGGGCCCAAAGCAGTGCTTTGTTTCCTGGCCAAATCAAGGATTTGGGGCTGATTGCAAAAGGTATATGAATAGAAAGATAGATCCATCGCAAAAGATACCTGAATAGAAAGATAGATCCATCTATCCAGATATCTAAAAAAGAATCGATTTTGATTTCATAAAACCTTTGTGTTGGACCGGAAACGGCGACCAGAGGGGGGGTGAATGGGAGCTTTTAAAATTTCTGGCTAAAAACTTAGCCTTCGGTTCTGTTCTGTCTTCTGCGGAACAGGCTTCGAACACTACCTTCGAAGGTCTGGTTCGGAGGTACTTCGACACCTTCGAACACAGGCTTCGGAGGAGCAAAAGTTCGAAGCCAAGAAGACTTCGCTCCACTTACAGCCCTCGAAAATCTACTCTGCTAAGTCAGTGCAGGCTCCGCACACGAGGTGCTTCGAGCAGGCTTCGCACTTCACCCTTCGCAAGAGTGGACAGCCCTCTGAGGACTTCGACCAAGTACTTGGCGACAGCAACTGGTGCTGGCCTTCGTACCCGAAGGTCTACACGCACACAAAACGGACTTCGCTAAGGGCTTCGACACAGGAAGCAAAACGGGAAACGAACAGGGCTTCGCTAGTAAGCAGCGAGGTCTGGCCTCGTGTTACACAGAGCGACAGCACACTGTAAAGCACACTTCGCGATAAAACACCCTTCGCCTAGACAGGCTTCGGTGAACTAAAAACTAGCGAGGTATGCAAAGCGAGCTCAAGCAAAAGCACACAGAAGCAGGGCTTCGCCGCTTGAACAAGGAACACTGAATAAATGAACTCTGGATGAATACAGCGAGGTCAGTGTACAGGAGCTCAACAGTAAATGCTCAAAGTGTTAAATGTTACCTACCAAGCCCCCATATTTATAGCCCACGGCTTCATCCTAAGGAAGTGACTACTTTACCCCTAGGGTTTACATCCATTTTGTCTCTACAGAACTAAGGGGTACAAAAGGTAGTCCACCTTTATTTTGGAGGCTTCTCTGTCAGCTGCAGAGGGGACAGTGTCAGCCTTTTTCAGAACAGACAGTGTCAGCCTTTACAGAGGTGACTTCTGGAACCTCCCTTCGCACGCGAGGGGTGCGGAAGCTTCGGCGAGAAGCCTGCTGCCTGTTGGCCTTCGCTCCGCCGAAGAAGACCTTCGATACAGTGACGGTTTTGAGCCGAAGCCGTCAAAGCCCTTGGGCCTTCGCACCACCACCTCCGGAGTGGATCACCACGGCTTCGCAGCTACTCCGAGCTCGAACACCGTCCGTCCGTGTACCGAAGCCATGCATGGCCGAAGCACCTCAAGTCATCCTCACTCCGAAGCTAGCCTCGCTCCGAAGTCCTTCACACTCCGAAGCCCCACCTTCGGAGTACCACCCTTCGAAGTCCCTCCTTCGTCCAAGGCCTCCGCATGAAGCATTCCATGAGCACTTCGTCGCAGTGTCTCACTCCGAGCACACTCCTCGACGAGCCTCACCCGGACCATGCCTTCGATGCGCCTCGACTTCTGAGACCTTCGTCGGGCACCTTCGAGTGTCTCCCTCCGGAGCACACTACGAACCCTTGCCTCCGCAGAGGACTTGTTCCACCAACTCCGAAGTCACTCCATTCGGAGTACCTTCGAAGTGCCTCACCTCCGAGGACTTGTCTCGGAGTACCTTCAGCCGGAGCCACGCTCCGCACTCTCTGCCTTCACCTGGCACGCCTCGACCCGAGGACCGACCCGGACCACCTTCGCAGCCACCGTGACGGAGCTCCCCGCTCCCTTGGCATCAAACCACCCGCTTGACCCAAGTTCACCTGGCTCGAACCCTGTCCGTCGCCTCCGAAGTCCCTGCGCACCACAGACAAACAGACAAGTGTATCCAGTACTCCGGAGACCTCTCCGGGTTAGCAACCTCCGGTACACACTCCGGTGTACCGCCCAAAGTACCGAAGCCTTCGGTACAAACCCAGTCATCGTGTACTGCCGGACCCCTCCGACAGGCACACTCCGCTGCACAGCTGCAGCAAGCAAACACCGAACACACTCCGGTGACACACCTCCGAACACCCTTCGGAGGTACCACCTCCGAAGCCCCTCCGGAGGTACCCTTCGAACAGAGGGTAAATAATCCTGTCAATCACTCATCACAAACACCGAAACCACCCTTGGTTTCTCAATCTCCCCCTTGATGAGTGCATTGACAACCAAATCCAACTTCAAGAAAATGTAAAAATTTTCAGCACACAAGTGACCATAAAAACTCAAAAAGAGCCAAAGCATGTCACTTGATAAAAGAAATTTTCTCCCCCTTTGTAAAAGAGTAAAAGCCCTTTGGCAAATCTCCCCTTGATAAAAACTCCCCCTGAGTTAAGTAAATTTTTCTCCCCCTTTATGTCAAAAATCTCTCCCCCCTTCAAAATTATGCCTTCTTGCGACAGAGAACATAGCAAACTCTCTCCCCCTTTGGCAATGCAAGCATCAAGGAGCATTCAAAAGATGCAAAGCTGCAAAATGAATAGAATTGCAAAGACATATAATGCAAAAATATGCCAAAATTAACACAAATGATCATGTGCTCAGCTCAATTTAACAATCTGTGAAACAAGATGATGGCATGTGATTTTGGCATTTTGAAGTAAAAGCATCACCACTTAATCACAGTAGCTAGACATGTGAAGGCAAGGACTGCGCACAGCTAACAATTTCTACATGAGACAGGCAAGTCTTGTTCAAAAGGAGCTGAGAAAGCAACTTTAATGATCAAATAAATTTGTTGTTCTTTTTCTTAATGCCAGGGGTTATTTGTTTGTCCACCTTATACTTTCCAATCAAGCCAAGCCTAGGCATGAAAGCCATCTGAAGCTTAAGGCGGTGATTTTGGCATACACTACACCATTCCAGTTCAGACCAAAGTGCAATGGTAAGCAGTCTAGAATAGAGTGGTGCGACAAACAAACCCTCCTGGATCTTTTCATTTAAACCAGACAAATCATGGATTTTTGATTTTGATTTTGATGAATGAAACATTTTGATGAATATCCATGAATAAAGAACACAATTTTTCAAGTTGCAAAATTTAGCATCCAAGGAATAGTGTCTTGCTGTCAAGTAGAAAAAGATAGCTAAAAGCAGTCCAGCCTAAACAAGCTAGATACAAGATTGTGCGGTGAGCAAGTTTTGATTTTAGAAAATAAAACTTCATGCACAATCAATGTTCCAGACATATTTCATAGAGCTGAGCTGTCATGATTTCTTTGAGTTAAAAGCAGGCATATAATAGCAAAAGATGTAAGTGCAATTCCACACATAATGAGCATATGCAAGACAATTAAAATCAGCTCCCCCTTACAAAATGCCGTAAGGGTGACAAATGCCAAGTTCCCCACGCAAGTAAGCAAATCTAGAAGCATCGAGGGGTTTTGTAAAAATGTCGGCAAGCTGGTGTTGGGTATCAACATATTGAAGTTCAATATCACCCTTCTCATTGTGATCTCTGAGAAAATGATACCGTACATCAATGTGTTTGGTTCTGGAGTGCTGAACCGGGTTGTTTGCAATACAAATAGCACTAGTGTTATCACAGAAAAGTGGAACACTCTTATAATCTAACCCGAAATCCCGCAAAGTGGAAACCATCCACAAAATCTGAGAGCAACAGCTAGCTGCAGCAACATATTCGGCCTCAGCCGTTGATTGTGCAACACTAGACTGTTTGCGGGAAGACCAGCAAACCAGAGAAGTACCCAGAAAATGACAAGTACCAGAGGTACTCTTCCTATCAATTCTACACCCAGCAAAATCCGCATCTGAGTAACCTCTAAGACATAAAGATGAAGACGATGAATACCATATGCCAAACTCAAGGGTGTGTTTGAGATACCTTAGAATGCGCTTAACCGCTTGGCGGTGCGAAGCTCGTGGCGAAGCCTGAAAACGAGCGCACAGACACACAGCGAAGTGTATGTCCGGCCTCGTGGCAGTCAAGTAGAGGAGGGAGCCGATCATGCTCCGGAACTCCTTCTGATCTACAGCTTCTCCATCTTCGTCAGGGTCCAATGCTACAGATGTAGCCATTGGAGTGGCGAGGGGCTTCGCATCGGACATGTCGAACTTCTTGAGCAGGTCCTTGGTGTACTTTGTCTGGTGGACAAAAGTACCTTGTTTGCTTTGCTTGATTTGCAAACCAAGGAAAAAGGTGAGTTCACCCATCATCGACATTTCAAACTCCCTGCTCATGGTATCTGCAAACTCGGCAACTAAAGCATGAGAAGAGCCACCAAAGATGATATCATCCACATAAATCTGAACTAGGAGGAAATCTTTGCCATGCTTGAGAGTAAACAAGGTTTTATCAACTGAGCCCATCAAATACCCTCGCTCAAGCAGAAAAGACTTAAGTCTATCATACCAAGCCCGAGGGGCCTGCTTGAGTCCATAAAGAGCCTTATGAAGTTTAAGGACTTTATGTGGGTACTTGGGGTTTTCAAAACCAGGGGGTTGTTTTACATAAACATCTTCACCTATGAAGCCATTAAGAAAAGCACTTTTGACATCCATTTGATAGAGTTTTGAATCCCCGGGATGTCGCAAAGGCAAGCAAAATCCTAATGGCCTCAAGGCGAGCAACAGGTGCAAAAGTTTCAGTAAAATCAATCCCTTCTAGTTGAGAAAAGCCCTGAGCTACAAGTCTAGCCTTATTTCTAACAATTGTTCCATCCTCCCCTTGTTTATTTTTAAAAATCCATTTTGTTCCAATGAAATGAACATTTGGTGGAGGATCAACTAAAGTCCAGACTTGGTTTCTTTCAAAATTCTCAAGCTCTTCATGCATGGCATTGATCCAACTAGAATCAGAAAGTGCATGACTAACATCTAAAGGCTCGAAAGAAGCAACAAAAGCAGCATTAGTGAAATGGGCATGAGAACGTGTTACCCTTTGATCAAGCTCACCAATGATCTGCTCGGGAGGGTGCATCCTTTGGACATGATGTGGAGCCTCGCGGCGGGATGCAGTCTCCCCCTCAACTTGTGCGTTGGAGTGGTCCAAGATGACCGACGTTGAGGTAGTCGCTTCGGGACCTCGTGCCGAAGTAGTTGAAGCGGGGTCAGCTTCGGGGGTTGATGTCGAGGGTAGTAGGGGATCATCCTCGAATTCTCCGGGATCTTCTTCTTCGAACAAAGTCTGTTCCATGTCGTGTTCATTTGCCTGTTCAAGAGCAGAACTAACAGAGGGGGTTGATTCATCAAAAGTCACATCACATGACTCGATGACAGTGTTAGTTTCCAAGTTATAAACACGATAAGAATGACCATGAGTAGTATAACCCAAAAAGATCCCGTCAGAAGATCGCGACTCAAATTTATCCAAGTTACCACGTTTTAGGATAAAGCAGCGACAGCCAAAAACTCGAAGATGAGTAACCTTGGGCTGTCTCCCAAAACGCAGCTCATAAGATGTCAAATTTAAAATTGAGCGCAAGAAAATTCGGTTTGAGATGTAACATGCAGTGTTCATGGCCTCAGCCCAGAATTTTCTAGGAGTCCTATGCTCATCAAGCATCGTCCTAGCCATCTCAACCAAAGTGCGGTTTTTCCTCTCAACAACACCGTTCTGTTGAGGAACCCGCGGAGCAGAGAATTGATGTTCTATGCCATGCTCCATGCAAAAGTCAACAAAGAGACTATTTTTGAACTCGGTGCCATTATCGCTTCGAATGAATTTTAATGCACCAGGGAGTTCAGTGAAAAGTCTCAAAGCCAAGCTCCGAAAGTGTGAAAACACTTCATCCTTGCTGGCAAGAAAGAAGACCCAAGAGTAGCGAGAGAAATCGTCGACAATAACAAGTACATACCACTTGCCGCCTAAAGAACTAACCCGAGAAGGACCTACAGTGTCCATATGGAGAAGTTCTCCGGGCTGTTCAGTCATCACTGTGGTGACTGGCGAATGCGAAGCGGCAATCATTTTTCCATGTCGACATGGAGCGCAAACTAAATTCTTCTCAAACTTGAGCTTGGGCAATCCTCGGATCAAACCTAGGGCGCTCAGACGAGCGAGCAATTCAAAGCTCATATGCCCTAGTCTCCTATGCCACTTCCAAAGCTCAGAAGTCGAATGTGCAACAAGACAATGAGAAGAACCAGATGACTCTGAAAAATCAGCTCCAAAAACTCTCCCAACCCTAAAGATCTTACACACCACAACGCCATCAGAATTGAGCACTTGCGAAGTATCGCGATGAAATCGCACTTCGAAGCCCTCATCAAGCAACTGAGATACAGACAACAAATTGTATCCCAGGTTTTCAACCAAAGCAACATCTTTGAGAGTGAAGTTCGTGTTAATCCTTACCACACCTTTACCTTTCACTCTACTCCTTCGATTGTTTCCGAAGGTGATATGTTCCCTTTGCTTGGTTGTGGTGAGGCTGGAGAACCAATTTGCATCTCCGGTCATGTGGCGCGAACAACCGGAGTCCATGATCCACGTGCCCTCCAAGCCTCGACCTGTCGCCTACACATGATAAGAACGCCTCGATCGCTCAGTGCTGGGGTGAGTAAAATAATGACGAGGCATCCAGCACTGAGTGACACGAGTAGTAGGCACAGTAAAAGCAGACGGTCTACGCACATAATAATCAGAATGATGCAAAGTGCGAGGTCTACCTACATGCTGTGAAAGAACAACATGTCGAGGTCTCCTACTCTGACGAGGTACAAATCTGCTAACCCGAGGTCTACCACCATATGGAACATGGTGAACACCTCGAGGAGCAAAACCTCTCCGAGAAGCACGAGGAGCCTCAAAAACAGGACGAGAGTAATACTCAGACTCATGCATACCTAAAGATGGGTAACGCATGTCCTGATAGCTCATCGCCTGAGCACGTCGCTCATCCTTGATGCGACGAAAGCAAAACCCAACCAAATGACCCGCCCGCTGACAGTAAGAACAGTGAAACACTCTCCTGGGGGCACTCTCATGGGTCATAGGAGCAACTCTCACAGGCTCCTTGGGTTTCTTCTGTGTGGTTTTCTTGGGAGGATTTTTCTTGGCAGGAGGAGTGGTTTTCTTTGGTGGATGGGTAGGCTTTTTGGCTGATGGGGTGTCCAACAGAGCTCTCTCTTTCTCTAGGGTGGTGGGAGAGGTAAAAACAGTTTTGGTCTTACTGTCTGAAGCTATCCTCTCAAAACCCAAACCTAGAGCTACCCCGGCTCTGTCAGCACACAACTTGGTCTTGGCCAAGAGCAAATCCATCCTACCCTTCCCCTCAGTGCATTTGTTCACCACAGAAAGAAGGTATTCATTTTCTGACATGAGGTTTTCAGCTCGCTCTCTGACAGTGCCTAGCTGGTCCTTAAGGGTAATGCAAGTGTCACAAACAGGTTGCACATCCTTAGAACTACCGGCCCTCTCCAATCTAGCCTCTAAATCATGAACATGCTTATCACGTAAAGAAATGCTATCGCGTAATAAAGAGCAGTTCATGCAATCAATAATATCATGAGGTCTAGAATCCACCTCCAAAAGCTGCTTCTGTGCAGTCTCAAGCTCAGAAAGAGTTTGAGCATGTACAGAGCGCAACTGAGCAAGCTCACTCATGACAACAGAACATGATTCACAATCAGCATCATCATATTTAGACTTAAGCATGGCATATTCAGTAGATACAGATTCTAGCCTAAGTCTAAGGTCTTTTCTTTCTCTAGCGGCTTGCACAAGCAATCTATCCTGACCTAGCACAACTTCATTCAGCTCGTCTAATTTAATTAGAAGCTGGTCAGATGATAGGTTTACCTCAGATGAGTCAAGCTCATCGCCGCTGTGATCGCTGTCGGCCATGAAGCAAAGGCCGGTGAAGTCACGTCCCTTCTTGTCCTTCTTGTCCTCCTTCCTTGGAGACTCCTCCTCCTCAGAGCTCGACTCCTCAGTTGAGGAAGTGTCGATGTCGCTGAGAGCAGCAACAAAAGCTCTGGAAGCGGCCTTGGCTACTTTCTTAGCCATCTTGCCGCGCTTGCCCTTCACAAAGGGCTTCCTCTCCTTTTTGTGGAATTTGGGGCGGTCACTCTCATCTCTCTTTTTGACCTTGGGGCAATTGGCCTTAATGTGAGAGGTATCGCCACATTCATAACAGCCACTAAAACCACTTCTCCGCTGATCCCGTCTCTCATGATGAAAGCGGGTGAACCTCCGGGCAATGAGAGCAAGCTCATCATCAGCTAGAGTATCCACCTGCTCCTTTGTGACAGAGACCAGGGAGGACAAAGCAAAACCATCTGCAAGAACACAAGTGCCTGATGTGCTTGGTTCTGCAGTGGTGCCACGGCTAGTGCTAGAAACCAATGCCAATGGCTGTGGCAAAGAGCTTCTGTGCACAGCAAGAGATGCCTTGGCAATCTCTGTGGACTTCAGCTTGCTAAAGAGTTCGTCACAGGTTAGAGTGTCATAGCCTGTGGACTCCTCAATGCTGGATATCTTCACCTCCCATATGCTACGGTCAAGAGCATAGAGAAGCTTGATAGCCCTGTCGTGGTCACTGTAAGCAAGCGTCCCGTTGGATCGCAAGTTACTCACTATCGCGTCAAAGCGAGAAAACATGGCATCTACAGATTCACCAGGTGCCTGCACAAACAGCTGATACTGTTGATTGTAGGTGCTTTGGCGCCTGGCCTTAATCTGAGCAGAGCCCTCATGAAACACAGTGAGTGTTGTCCAAATTTCCCTAGCAGTCCTAAGGTGCTGCACCCTATCAAACTCACTCCGACTCAAACCAATGAACAGTATGTTCCTTGCCTTCGAGTTGGCAATATACTGATCTTTTTCGGTTTGAGTGGTGCGGGTATCAGGGATGGAGTATTGTGAGTCCACAATCTCCCAAATTGCATTTCCTTGGCTTAACAAGTAAGCCTCCATGCGCACCTTCCAGTATGCAAAATCTGTCCCATCGAACAGAGGAATTTTACTGCCTCTATCCATGTCGCCAACAGATCACAAAACCGGTTAAGGTCAACTGGTGATCTTAACCTGCTCTGATACCAATTGTTGGACCGGAAACGGCGACCAGAGGGGGGGTGAATGGGAGCTTTTAAAATTTCTGGCTAAAAACTTAGCCTTCGGTTCTGTTCTGTCTTCTGCGGAACAGGCTTCGAACACTACCTTCGAAGGTCTGGTTCGGAGGTACTTCGACACCTTCGAACACAGGCTTCGGAGGAGCAAAAGTTCGAAGCCAAGAAGACTTCGCTCCACTTACAGCCCTCGAAAATCTACTCTGCTAAGTCAGTGCAGGCTCCGCACACGAGGTGCTTCGAGCAGGCTTCGCACTTCACCCTTCGCAAGAGTGGACAGCCCTCTGAGGACTTCGACCAAGTACTTGGCGACAGCAACTGGTGCTGGCCTTCGTACCCGAAGGTCTACACGCACACAAAACGGACTTCGCTAAGGGCTTCGACACAGGAAGCAAAACGGGAAACGAACAGGGCTTCGCTAGTAAGCAGCGAGGTCTGGCCTCGTGTTACACAGAGCGACAGCACACTGTAAAGCACACTTCGCGATAAAACACCCTTCGCCTAGACAGGCTTCGGTGAACTAAAAACTAGCGAGGTATGCAAAGCGAGCTCAAGCAAAAGCACACAGAAGCAGGGCTTCGCCGCTTGAACAAGGAACACTGAATAAATGAACTCTGGATGAATACAGCGAGGTCAGTGTACAGGAGCTCAACAGTAAATGCTCAAAGTGTTAAATGTTACCTACCGAGCCCCCATATTTATAGCCCACGGCTTCATCCTAAGGAAGTGACTACTTTACCCCTAGGGTTTACATCCATTTTGTCTCTACAGAACTAAGGGGTACAAAAGGTAGTCCACCTTTATTTTGGAGGCTTCTCTGTCAGCTGCAGAGGGGACAGTGTCAGCCTTTTTCAGAACAGACAGTGTCAGCCTTTACAGAGGTGACTTCTGGAACCTCCCTTCGCACGCGAGGGGTGCGGAAGCTTCGGCGAGAAGCCTGCTGCCTGTTGGCCTTCGCTCCGCCGAAGAAGACCTTCGATACAGTGACGGTTTTGAGCCGAAGCCGTCAAAGCCCTTGGGCCTTCGCACCACCACCTCTGGAGTGGATCACCACGGCTTCGCAGCTACTCCGAGCTCGAACACCGTCCGTCCGTGTACCGAAGCCATGCATGGCCGAAGCACCTCAAGTCATCCTCACTCCGAAGCTAGCCTCGCTCCGAAGTCCTTCACACTCCGAAGCCCCACCTTCGGAGTACCACCCTTCGAAGTCCCTCCTTCGTCCAAGGCCTCCGCATGAAGCATTCCATGAGCACTTCGTCGCAGTGTCTCACTCCGAGCACACTCCTCGACGAGCCTCACCCGGACCATGCCTTCGATGCGCCTCGACTTCTGAGACCTTCGTCGGGCACCTTCGAGTGTCTCCCTCCGGAGCACACTACGAACCCTTGCCTCCGCAGAGGACTTGTTCCACCAACTCCGAAGTCACTCCATTCGGAGTACCTTCGAAGTGCCTCACCTCCGAGGACTTGTCTCGGAGTACCTTCAGCCGGAGCCACGCTCCGCACTCTCTGCCTTCACCTGGCACGCCTCGACCCGAGGACCGACCCGGACCACCTTCGCAGCCACCGTGACGGAGCTCCCCGCTCCCTTGGCATCAAACCACCCGCTTGACCCAAGTTCACCTGGCTCGAACCCTGTCCGTCGCCTCCGAAGTCCCTGCGCACCACAGACAAACAGACAAGTGTATCCAGTACTCCGGAGACCTCTCCGGGTTAGCAACCTCCGGTACACACTCCGGTGTACCGCCCAAAGTACCGAAGCCTTCGGTACAAACCCAGTCATCGTGTACTGCCGGACCCCTCCGACAGGCACACTCCGCTGCACAGCTGCAGCAAGCAAACACCGAACACACTCCGGTGACACACCTCCGAACACCCTTCGGAGGTACCACCTCCGAAGCCCCTCCGGAGGTACCCTTCGAACAGAGGGTAAATAATCCTTTCAATCACTCATCACAAACACCGAAACCACCCTTGGTTTCTCACTTTGATTCAAAGAACTGCACTTAGCCCCCCGCTCATGAAATGGCTCTGCTGCAATGGATGGCAGAGGGTCCATTGTACTCGAAGCACTGTAGTTATCCAGAAGCCGAGAAGGGGCCTAGAAGTGCCTACTACTACACCGCACTACACTTGGCTCTACACATTTACAGAGCTTACCCCTGTCCAATGTCTGGCAGAATGTTGGGGACTTCAATCGTCGACTCATTATCCCCATCTCAGCCCAGGCTAACGGAGCCTAACTTATTCAGGGGAGAGAGTGGAGCCTATTGAAACACTCTTGAGAGTAAGATCCTTGGCTCCTCTGCATTCTCTAGAGGGGTCTCTGCCCACATGGAAGCGAGGCAGAGATGGATAATATCAAACACAAGAATAAGAAGCATTTGAAATGCCTTTTTGATCATTTGATAGAGGGGGATGGATAAAGTGGGCAAAATAGACTCACATTTTCAATCGAAAAGATGGGTTCCTTTTCATCTCGACAAAAAAAGAATCATCCAGAAAATGCTCCTAACCCCTTCGTAGGGCCGTGTATCGTAGGTGATCCGAACCTACCCGGAGCGAGCCCCCCTTAGAGGCAAGTGAAGTTGGTGAGTCGTATGATGGGCAACTATCTCCTGCGGTTCGGAGAGGACTCAGCTGTTAGTTAGTACCTCCTTGGTTTTGGGGTGGACCTTTTCACTCTATTTATTAGATACTCTTAGTGAAAAGAATGTTTTTGATAGACCTAAGACATGGATTCTATATAAACCAATGGATCGTGACTAGTCATTACTACTAGCAATGGCTTCCTCTCTCATTACTTCATCCTTTCAATATCCCTCTCCCTTGTTCGATCTTACTCATCAAATGGCACTCAGTTCATATCTGTAAATCCGATCATTGAAGGTAAGCACTAATGCTACACGCCTCTGCATTTCCATGATTAAAAACAAGGGCGTACGTAGCCAATTGTAGATTCCAACAGAGAAGTTTAACTAATTGTCAATGCGACCATGTTACTAGCAAAAATGTGCCTGTATTTGCACAAAAACTGGCATTCATCTCTTCCTTCAAATACAACTTCTTGTGAAGTGTTCCATGGTATACACTGCTTACTAAAAGGGCATTACACCCGCTCTCCCATGGGTTGGTCGGCTTTACGGAATACAACCAAGCCAGATAAGTTATGGTCGATAGGCGCTTTGGAAGCAATAATAGTCAAAGCAATGGGCCGCTTGCTTTGTTTGGAAATGGAGTCGATATACCTTCGATATTCCAGAGAGTTTGGGGTAGCGAGAGGGGCTAGGTCTTTCTTCGCAAGCGTTTCTCGATGGCCTGAGATGGATTGGATGGTTAAGTGCTCTATCATTGAGTGCAGTTCAGGGATAGATCACCACCTACTCGGTAATTTTATTAGGAAGCATCTTGGAGAGGAAAGCTATGGCTTTGTTGAATTGGTTATGAGATTATTGGTGCAGGGAATAAAATACAGATGCAACTGCAAGGCTCCTCTATCCCCCAAGTTCTAATAACTTTTGATCTTCATCGGCTTGACAAGATTTTCTTGGGGGAGTGGGACATTTACCAAGAGGAAGAACAGCCTGTGAGGGTCTACTATGCTAGGTATTCGGAGACTATCTTGTTAGGAATTCCACAAATTACAAAATTCAAAAATGCTGCTAGAACTAAGGTAACCTGCAACAGAAGATTCGAAGTACTAATTCGGCCTGAGGACCGAATTCTGTTAAGTGTTGCACTAGTAGCGAAGGTAGAAATCTGTTACGCAGATTAGCGGATACTTCACAGGCGAAGTAACAAGGCGATAGCAATCTATTACGTAGATTAACGAATACTTCACAAGCGAAGTAACAAGGATTACCACTGTTCCGAAGTGGCCGGCGGAGGGCTTCCAGGCAAACCCACAAAAAGGTACAGAAAACTAAAGGTAAATAAATGCGATCAAAGCTAAGGCTTTGTGTTTGATTTGTGTTGGGGGCCTCTACGCCTCGCCACTCTATTTATAGGGGCTAAACTTCTGATCTAATCTGCTATAATTCGGCTTGGATAGAGATAAAGACTTAGCCGGAATTGTACCCAACTCTATCTCTACCGAAGTGGGCTTCGGCTAGGCCTATCGAAGCCTGCTCCTCGGGCCGAAGCTTCGACAGTGTGGGCCCCCAAAGGCTTCCTGGCCGAAGGCCGTGGGCTGGCTAGAGGCTTTCGGATCCCATAGCCCGATGGACCTTCGGTCTTGTAGGGCTTCGGCCTGACCCCAGACATGTGTATTTTTGGCCCAAATTACCAAAATTGATATTTCGACAATCTCAGCCATTGATGCTGCTTTTTGCTATCAACACAATCCTAGTACTTTTAGTGTAAACAGAATAATCAACCCAATACAGATCAAGTTCTAGCTTCAAATGATCAATTCAAAATTCAGATTGAGTCAATTAAGTATGCAATAGAAGAAAATAGATAATTGATAACACTGTATCAGATCAGGAGTGTAAACAATAGAGAATAACTGAAACAATTTCCTACAAAAATCTGAATAACCTGAACAAACCTCAATAACAGACCAATTTCAGTGGAAAGCTGCTGTTGTAATTATTCTTCTAGCAATTTAAGTTAGTAAGCTACTCAATGTAAAAAGTCCTGAATGAAATATCTAAAAAACTGTAAAAAGTAATTACTGGGCAGAAAACAAAAAACAATTCAGCAATTCAGGCAACATTAACAGCCAACATCAGAGATTCAGAGAACAAAATATTGATGTTCTATGCAGGACATTCACACAAGAGATAATCTGGAGAAATCAACTTAGTGAACCAAAAATAAGGACAAAACAATGGTAAAATTTTATCTACTATCCTGCAAATATAACTGGAAAAAACTTACTCACTCATATGGCACAAGCACATTCAGATCTGAAGAAATTCAAATCAATATTGTACTAAAAACTGATATTGAGTTTGTATACACAAATTAACAAAATACTTCTGAACTACTTCTTATCTAGAACTAAAACAGATCAGAAAAGACTTCACTTAACTTATGTTGCACTATACTGAATATGAAAACAATTAGTGACACAGTCAGTTCTTCTTATCAAATGCAATCCATCAGTAGCAAAAAGTTGATCTGACCCAAACTCAAGACAAAAAGGAAGATCTGTAAATATTCTGCAAAAACTGATAGCACTAAATTTCATTCAGTTCATAACCCCTAAAGTCAATCTGGTACAGAATAGTTCATCAATGACAATCAGTATTGTGCTGAACATAGTGCCTCTCATGATAAGAACAGCAAGTTCAGAGCTAACCTTGGAAATGAAAAACAAACCCAAACATAACCAGTTCTGGCAGAAAATAGTAGTCAGAACAAATCGAAGAAGAGCTTGTCAACAACTATCAGAAAATAACCTGCAACATATATATTTCAACTTGTAGAGTATTCAGAGAAATGCAGTAGACTAACAAAGATGTATATTCACTAGAAGATAAGAACCAACCAGTAAAAACACAGAGGGAGAATCAGTACAATCGGCAGAACCTGAAGTAGTAAGGATAGAAAACGAACTGAATTCATAATCTCAGTAAAAGGGTTATGGAATACCTCTGAATCGCATCTAGAACTTGCAGTTTGAAATTTCTCTATAGCTCGTCAAGAAACAATCCAGAAAAGCATCCAGCCACAAAAACGGACAAATTCAGAGCAAGCAGCAACGCACAGACAGCAAATCTCAAATTCCTTGCTACAATAACGAAAAGACTGTAGCGGGTAAAGGATTCCTCGATGGAATTTTCTGAAGTAATTTCATTAAAAGCTCTTGTTTCTCATCCGGCCAAACCTAGAGATAAAGGCCCTTAAATAGGGACAATCTAGATAGACACTTTTACAAAAGACCTTTAGGCAATTTCAGAATAACATATCCTGAAAATTACCCCTATTTGACTAAAAAATAATAAGACTCAACCTTTTTAATATATTTTCAGAACATGACAATTCTAAAATATACCAAAAGTTTACACTATAAAACTGAAATACTCAAATAAAACTAAACTCCTATTTATTGAATTTAAAAACATTTAGAGATTCGACGGTTTTCAGCAAAAACCGACAATGCCTCCCTAATCGTCGACGAACGTCATCAGTCCATGAACTCGACTGCCAGCAAGTCTCTCCCACTCTCGATCCCTCGAGCCACCTTGTCACTTGAACTGGCTTCCCTTTCGTTGACTCAACCGACACTTCATCTTGATCAACCTCCATCTCACGTCCTGCTTGATCTCCATGCGTACATCTGAGTCCACTCACAACTTCGACTGACACCCTCGACCATCTAGCATTAGACTCCCCGTCTAACCCTAATCCCTTGCCATCGACAGTTGACGAGTAACTCAAGCCTGCACATATGAGACAAACACAAACACACACACATATCCAAACATCCATACACAACCCCATGACAAAACCCTGTCAATGACTCATCATAACCATGAACCATAGTGATGATCCTCACTATGTTCCTCAGTGTAGAAAAAAGGTAACCAACTGGCCAAATCAGTGCCGGTTGGACCGAAGCAGTAGGGTCGGTCAGACCGTGAGAAACCAAGGGTTGGTTTCAGAGTCTGTGATGAGTGATTGACATATTTTATCCTGTAGTTTCGAAGGGGTCCCTCCGAAGGGGTTTAGAGGTTGTTTCACCGAAGGGTTTGGTGGTTTCGGTTGCTGCGGCTATTGCAGCGGAGTGTGACTATCTTAGGGATCCAACAGTACAGAATGACTTGGTTGTACCGAAGGGTTCAATACTTTGGGTAGTACACCGGAGTGTGTACCGAAGGTTGTTTACTCAGAGAGGTCTCCGGGGTACTGGATACACTTGTCTGTCTATCTGTGGTGCACAGGTGACTTCGGAGGCGACGGACGGTTCGCAGCAAGTGAACCTGGGTCAAGCGGGAGGCTTGATGCCAGGCGAGCGGGGAGCTCGGTCACGAAGGCTGCGTGGGGTCGAGGTTAGTCCTCGGGTCAAGGTGCGCCATGCGAAGGCAGAGAGTGTGGAGCGTGGCTCCGGCTGAAGGTATCTCGAGATGAAGTCCTCGGAGGCGAGGCACTTCGAAGGGTACTCAGAAAGGAGTGACTTCGGAGTATGGCGAACAAAGTCCTCAGCAATGAGGCAAGACGTGCGAAGTGTGCTCCGGATGGAGGCACTCGAAGGTTCACCCAACGGAGGTCTCAGAAGTCGAGATGCATCGAAGGCATGGTCCAGGTGAGGTTCATCGAGGAGTGTGCTCGAGGAGAGACACTGTGACGAAGTGCTCATGGAATGCTTCATGCGGAGGTCTTGGACGAAGGAGGGACTTCGAAGGGTGGTACTCCGAAGGTGGGGCTTCGGAGTGTGGTTGTCTTGAAGTACTTCGGCCATGCATGGCTTTGGTACATGGACTGACTGAGTTCGAGTTGGGAGGAGCTGCGAAGTTGTGGTGGTCCACTCCGAAGGTGATGGCACGAAGACTCAAGGGCTTTGACGGCTTCAGCTCAAAACCGTCACTGTATCGAAGGATGACTTCGGTGAAGCGAAGGCAGTCAAGCTCAAGGCTTCTCACCGAAGCTACCGCACCCCTCGCATGCGAAGGGGGGCTTCGGAAGAATCCAAAACTGTAAAGGCTAATCGTGTCTACTCTACAAAAGCTGATGTTGTCTCCTCTATGAAGCTGACAAAAGAAGCCTCCAAATAAAGTAGACTACCATCTGTACCCCCTGTTCTGATGAGACAAAATCAGTGTAAACCCTGGGGGTAAAGTAGACTATTCACAGGGCTGAATAGTACCTATAAATAGTGGAGGCTAGCTAGGCAACAGTAACACTTTTTGGGTAGCCATTTTTAGAACTCATGTGCTAGCCGTCACACTCATGTATTCAGACTTGTGAGTTCATTTTGTGTTCCCTGTTCCTGCAATGAAGTTTTGATTTTGTTCTTTCACTGCTTGAACTTGTATTCTGTGTTACACTGCATGCTTTGATTCCTCTGTGCACCATTGCCTTCTGGGTTGAGTTTGTGCACTGGTTCTCTTCTGGAGGCGTGTGTGAGAGGTCTGTGCATGTGAAGTGTATTTTACAGTGTGTTCGCTACTCCAATTGATATCTACATGGTGATCAACTATAAAATTTGCAACGACTTGGCCTTTCATAGCTTTCAAGGGTTCATAAGCCAAATCATACTCAATTAAAGCATAAGCCCACTTTCCGATTCTCCCACTCAGAATCATTTTTTGCAACATGTATTTTATAACATCGGTCCGACACGTGACAATACATGTGCTAGATAAAAGATAGTGGCAGAGTTTGGTACATGCATAATAAAGTGATAAACATAAATGCTCTAAGAACATGTACCTCGTCTTGACGTCTAACAGACGATGACTCAAGAATGTGATCACTACAGGACGGTAGGGAATTTGAGGCAAATTTTTGAGGCATGTTGATGATGATTGTCTCAAAATGTTCTTTTGAGGCAGCAACGTTTGTCTCAAATTATAAAATTGAGGCAGACCATATAATCCTTATTATACTGAGGCCAACATTCAGCCTCAATGAGGAATTTGAGGCAAGTTTTTGAGGCATGCTGAAGATGATTGTCCCAAAATATTATTTGAGGCAACAATGTTTGCCTCAAATTATAAAATTGAGGCAGACCTTATAAGTCTCATTAAACCGAGGCTAACAATCAGTCTCGAGGAGTTGGAGGCCCACACTAGTACGTGTTTTATATTTTTTATTCTTTATCATATAAATATAATCTATATCTTAGAAGAAATAATAAACGTTCTTACAATTTAGTTAGCAGATAAGCCACAAGTTCACTTTTTCCCAGACAAGATACAAAGTTAAAATTATATTTTGAGATGTAATTAAGAGGAATTTTTCATAAGAATTTAAGCTATCTAATTATTTTTCTAGCAAAAAATAGTTGTTATCATCAATATAAACTACTGCTTGCCTGCAAGGAAACGTCACAACCTATTGGAAGTAACCATTAAGCGGGAAAAGCTAGAAAATTCCCTCCATTTCTTTCCCATTTACCAATTTTTTAACCTAGAATTTTGGATGCTACACACGTCTGCACCTCTCCATTTTCCATTCTCTTCATTCACATCCTCTCCCAGAAAACTTCCTTCTTCACCAGAGAAGATTGCTACCTCATCGGAGAAGAACTCGTTGTATCCTCACAGGAGAAGAACCTGCATCCATAGACATCAATGATTTCTCCACCATTTTCTGCCTCCCCTACTCCATGGTGATCTTCTACAGTATCGTTGGATCCCAAGTTGTAGTATCATCGATGCCCCTAACCACTGGCCTCCCCTAACCCCTCACACCATCATCTACAGCTTGTTGTAGCCACCCCCAATCCAATCTGCCCCCTCCTGTGTCTCCACCTCTAGATCTCCACACCCCTTCCTTTGCCCTAACCTTCCCTCCCCCCTCTTCCTCTTCCCAAACCTAGTCTCTCTTCCCCTGCAACGGTAAGCTCCAGATTTTTTTCTTTCTAATTCTTTCAATTGCAACTCTTCAGCTTGATTTTGTCTTTTGTGTGTATTGTGAGTGCAGTTGTAACTTATTTTATTTTAGGTGTACTTTTATGTTGTATGAGGTTGTAATTATTGATTATTTGTGACATTCATAGAGTTTTTAATAGGATGTATGGGTCATATTATTATTTTTCCATAATTCAGTTTCTCAGATGTTTTTCCATGATACAGATAGTCCACGACCTATCATAGTCGTTGTGCTATCAAATTGGATACATATTTGCTGGCCTACTCCCTACTACAAACATACCCGCTTGTTGTTTTAGTAAGGTAACTTGTTAACTCACCTCTATTTCCATGCTTATATAAATTGTTAAAAGCTTATTCTTTGTTGTTTGACATTGCCTTGTGTGAAGTAACATATAGATATTTTGGTACATTTATTGAATGTACATTTTGAGCAGATTAATTGTTAAATACCTCCCATTACTAACATGGACAAAAGGTGGCTAGAAAAACCAAGGTAAATGTAATGTTATGAGTAATTAAGTACGTTATATGAGAGACTGCATATGTTATACAACATGTAACTTAAGTAACATGATAATGATAATAGGTGGACAGATGAATATGAAAAAGGCTTGGAACAATTCTTGCAGTTTGCTTTCACTCATTCAGCCAAAGACAACATGATTCTTTGCCCCTGCAAGAAATGCATGAACTGCCATTGGCTACATTCAGAAATAATTCGTGAACATCTAATATGTGATGGATTTATGCGAGGCTATAGTGAATGGTTGTTTCATGGGGAGGGCTCATCTTCAGCTAGAAATAATATTGGCATGGAGCCGGAAATAGGTCAAGATCAGTCTGATGATATCGATGCAATGTTAAGAGATGGGCTTGGATATAATTATTTTAATGGGTTTGAAGAAGATGGAGATATGGGAGATGGATATAGTGAAGATGCAGAAAAATTCTATAAGTTAGCTACTGATGCTAGCCAAAATTTATATTTAGGATGCAAAATGTCAAAACTTCAATTTATCATAAAACTTCTACACTTAAAATTTTTGGGTGGGTGGAGCAATAGTAGTTTTGATCAGCTCCTTGTGCTTCTTAAAGAGGCTTTCCCTAAGGATGTGCAATTGCCAGAAAACTTTTATGCTGCTAGCAAACTTGTCAAATCACTAGGATTGGGATGCATTAACATCGATGCATATCTTAATGATTGCATATTGTTTTGGAAAGAGTATGAAAATGCCAAGAGTTGTCCAAAATGTAAGATGTCTAGGTGGAAGATAGAAAAAGTGGGGATTGATGGAAAACGAGTGCATAAGGTTCCTCAAAAAGTTCTTCGGTACTTTCCACTAAAGAAAAGACTCCAAAGATTATATATGTCTGAAAAGACAGCTTATAACATGCGTTGGCATGCTAATAGCCGCACTAAAGATGGTTTATTATGACATCCTGCAGATTCTCCTACTTGGAAGAATTTAGATAATAAATTTCCGATATTTGGTGTTGATAGTCGTAATATCAGACTTGGGTTGGCTACAGACGGCTTCAATCCTTTTGGAAATATGAGTGTTAGTCATAGCACATGGCCCGTTGTTTTAATTCCTTATAATCTCCCACCATGGTTGCGCATGAAACAACACAATCTTATATTATCTTTTCTTATTCCGGGGCCAGCACAACCAGGAAATGATATTGACGTGTATTTTGAACCATTGGTGGATGATCTTGTTGAGCTTTTTAATGACGGTGTAAAAACATATGATGCTTCTAGTGATGAGTGGTTTCAATTACGAGCAGGTCTTCTTTACACTATTACAGATTATCCTGGGCTTGGATATGTGTCTGGCCATCCCACATCAGGAAAATTTGCTTGTCATCACTGTCACTTAAATACTTGTTCTCTATATTTGAAAAATGGCAGGAAAACTTGTTATTTGGGACATCGTAGGTTTTTGCCAGGAAACCATAGCTTCCGGTTTGATAAAAAGTCATTTGATGGAACAATAGAGATTACAGAGGCACCTATTCAACCATCTGGACATGATATTTTAGAAGAGACAAGGGATATGAATGTTGTTTTTGGGAAAGGTGAGAAGAGAAAGCATAAACGTAGGGATGATGACATGAAGGATGGTGATAATGTTGTTATTTGGAAGAAGAGAAGCCGCTTTTTTCAGTTTACCATATTGGCAACATCTGTTAATTCGGCACAATCTGGATGTAATGCACATTGAAAAGAACATTTGTGATAGCATAGTTAACACTTTGTTGAATGTTGATCGTAGATCTAAGGATAACCTCAACTCCCGATTGGACCTTGAAAGCTTAGGGATAAAACATGATCTACACCCAGTTTCTCAAGGAACAAAAATCTACTTCCCACCAACAACCTTCTCATTGAGTGCCCAAGAGAAGAAATTATTCTGCCAAGTTTAAAAAGATGTTAAATTTCCAGATGGTTATGCATCGAACATATCAAATAAAGTTCGTGTTGATGAGAAAAGAATGATTGGCCTAAAATCCCATGACAACCATGTGATTCTACAGTATTTGCTTCCATTGGCTAATAGGAGAATTCTGCCTAAAAATGATTGCATACCATTGATTCGCCTAAGTAACTTCTTTCAACAAATATTTTCTCTAGTAATTCGTATTAGTGACATTGTGGCGCCCCGATTTATCGAAATCGGAACATTATTGAATTTCCATAGAAAAACAATAATACAAGAGGTTCATCATGCGACAATCGTACATACGACAGTATTCATGGTGCGCAGACCATATTTATTACATCAGTGTTTAAATAAAAATAGTAATAAAAGGTAAATAGCATGACGAACGCCTTCTTCAGGATCTTTGCTTGACTGGGTCGCTACTCCAGACCGTCTTCATAGTAGACATCCTCTGTGGGGTCCAACGGGTATGAGTACAAAAGTACTCAACAAGCCACCACAAATGCAAATAATAATGCAGGATAATAAACAAGGAAGGGTAATGGCTAACAGTGTGGAAAAGTACATTTTCAGTTATTGCAATTAGTGTAGTCAAATTTAATCATGCGGAAAAGTAAACATGAACATCAACAACATCATCTAACTCGAGGAGTACATTTTACCTCCTCGCACAACAGTCCTTACATGTCAAACCATCATGCACATACATATTCAAAGTAATCTAACTATGGGATGTCACGCAACCCGCCCTTGACCGTGGGCTCGGCTTTTCGAAAAGATTTAAGACTCTGATCAGAGATGTACTACTGTACTCACAAGGCACGCACTCATCGCAAACGAGATGACCCATACCACGGGAACTCATGCCAAAACCTCGACATGAAATGCTCCAAGCGATAACCACCCGCTCTAGGTTTCGCCGGCGCGCCGGGCCGTATCCCGGCTAACGTCACACCCCCTTTTGCGCCACATTGATGGAAGCCACCCGTAGGTGCTGCTTGACCCATCTCCAAATGGTGGCCTCGGTTTGGAACACTCCATACCTTAGTTAGGACTTACCCATTAGACTTGTGGTTAGTACGGAAGTGTATTGCAATGGATCCCGCAGACCGGTCCTTATAGTGCCCCGGGTGCTACTGACCAATGCCCTAGCTTGCACCCGGAACCCACCATGCATACACTCACAACCATAACTCATCACCGACAGAATTCCAAGGATAAGAAGTAGCGGGGATCATATAGTAGAACCATTTTGCTACGACTCATTTTTATCCTATAGCGATCGTGTCAATACATTGGACACTAGATACTATTATCATATGGTGTCAAGGAATTTAGGCTAGAGAGCATGGCTTGGGCTGCACATCAAGGTCGGGGGATCCTAAATAAATATATTGTAAGGGTTTCATTTGACTAATGCATGTATAACCTATGTGTTTTAGCGATAGTTTAATAAAACATGGGTTCAATATACTCAAAAGATTGGTTTGATGACTTGCCTTGTTCAGCGAAGGGTGAGTGAGGAACTTCCGAGAAATATTCTGGCTCCTCGACGGCATCGTAGTCTTTCCAATATAAATAAAGTAATATAAAATAAATACAACATCCAATCTAAACAATATAAAATCACACAATGAGAACATAGGTTTAAGTTGGTTTAATCTAAGGAAAAATCAAGTTGTTAAGGTTCTGAAATTCATTTTATAAATAATTTTAAAAGAAATTTAAATGAAGTGTTGTCCTTTGAAAAAGGGTTTTAATTGTGAGTAACCCCATTTTAAACATTCTAATCAATTTAAAATGAAAGGTTCATGGGAAATGTAGTGGTTTTCAGTATGGGAACAGAAATAAAATACATATAAATTTTAATGAAATTTAAATAATTGAATGTTCATTTTTACCCTAAGGGTATTTGAATACTTATTTAAATAAACATGAAAAGTCTAAAGTAACATACAATTTTTATTGAACTAAAGTGTAGAGAATAAAATTATAAAATTTCTGGAGTTGAAATGACAATTTTTAGAGTTCAAATGCGCCAGATATGAATTTTACAAGTTTTAAACAATTTCTGGAATTTATTTTTAAATTCAAATCCCCTCGGGTCCACGGTGAGCCAGGCCCACGGTGAACCCGCGCACTGTGCGCGTGGTCCAGTCCAATCTGGACTGTTGGATCCAGATCCAACGCGCGAGAGCGAGACGGGACGGTTAAGTGATAACGGACGGCTGTGATTAAAACGCGTGAAAGGGTACTACGTGGACGCACGAGATCGAGTGTGGGTTTTAAATGGAAATGAACGCGCAAGATTAAAACATACCGCTTTGACCAGATCCGATGGTGCGGATTAGATCGCGCATGTGGTGTAACTGGCGCTGCTCGATCTCGATCGCACGGTTGGGATCGAATCCGACACGGCACGGGTGCTCGACCCATGCCGGTCATCTTCTCCGACGACGGCGAGCGGTCCAGGGGCCACGGCGAGCGACGGTGGCCCTAGCTAAGCCTAGAAATGGAAAGAGGACGCTACGGCAGTCACGACGGTACCTTCGACGACAAGGAATGACGGCGGGCGGTGATCGGCGGTGAGGGTAGATGCGGTGGGTTCCTCAGGTACTCGACGGCGACGGTGATCCGGTGGTCTCCTTGGCCAGCGAAGGTGTGGCCGAGGTCGGGGTGGTCCTTGCGGTCGCAGCGGTGTGGTCGGTGAGGACAGAGGGGGACTCCGGTGATGGCGAGCGACGGCTGGAGCGTGGGCGGTGGTGGTGCGCTAAAAATCAAAGCGAGGGCGCTCTATTTGTTCTAGCAGCGAGGAGGGCGAGGGGGATCAAGTGCGGATGGCCAGGGGGCTTAAATAGGCGTGCCGGCAAGGGTTAACGGGCATCGCATACAAGGAAAGCCGAGGAGGGGGGATTTACTCGCCGGCGAGGTTTTGCCATGCAGGTAAATGCGATCCGGAGGCTTAAACGCGTGCCTTAACGCGGTTAAATGGCCGGCGGGCCTCAGGGAATTTAAAGCCGGTGTCGGTTTAACGAGAGGGGGAGCCGACGAGCGGATCTGAGGTGAGGTCCTCGGCCGGCGGAGTTAGGGGGGTTGGTGCGAGGTAGATGATGGTACTGACAGGCGGGGGCCAATGGCCAACGGGCGCAAGTGCGCGAGGGTGGCGGCTGAAGGGTGGGGTCGGGCTCGGGCACGAGAGGGGGCTGTTGGCGCCGATAGGTGGGCCAAGGTAGTCGGGCACGCGGGTGCGGAGAGAGGGGGTTCTCTGACGGGTGGGCTCCACCGGTCAGATGGCGCGCGCGGGGAGGAGTGGGCTGGGCCGGACGGGAGAGAGAGAAGAGGGGAAGGGAGCCCGTTACTGTTTAAAATGTTTTCTGTTTAAAAATAATTGCAGAAATTGGTTTAAAGTAATAAGGCTACTTCCAAGGTTGATAAAAATTTGTAAAAATTCTCAAAAATATATCTTGGCCTTGGGAGTTTATACAAAAATTTTTAGCTCCTGGTTTGGTCATTAACTCTATGTTGTAGTTCAAAATGGGAGGAGAAGGGTATTTTAGGTATTTCCCAATTTAATAAATTAAAGAAATTGAATTAAATAATATTTTTATTACTTTGAAAATTTGGGGTGTTAGAAACCTATCCCCCTTACAAAGAATCTTGTCCTCGAGATTGGAACGTTACTCGAATAACTCGGGTATTGGGCCTTCAGTTCGTCTTCCTTTTCCCATGTAGCTTCTTCAGCGGGGTGGTTGTCCCACTGAACCTTGCAGAAGCGAACTACACGACTCCTGGTTACCCTTTCCTTGGTTTCCAAGATCTTGATGGGTTTCTCGATGTAGGTCAAGTCTTCTTGGACGTTGAGCTGTTGAAGATCGGCTTGCTCGGCGGGCACACGAAGGCACTTCTTCAACTGGGAGACGTGGAACACATCGTGAACTCCTGCCAATGATGGAGGCAGTTCAAGTTGGTATGCCACTTCTCCCTGCCATCAGAGGATCTGAAAAGGTCCGACGTAGCAGGGTGCTAGCTTGCCTTTCATGTTGAACCTTTGAGTGTCGCGGAGGGGAGTGACTCGGAGATAGACATAATCACCCTCCTCAAAGGTTAGGTCTCTTCGACGGTTATCGGCGTAGCTCTTCTGTCGTGACTGGGCTATCTTTAATCGATCCCTTATGATCTTGACCTTCTCTTCAGCTTCTCTTAATATATCTGTCCCAAACAGTTGTGACTCTCCGGTTTGATCCCAGAGCAACGGCGTTCTGCACTTACATCCGTAGAGTGCTTCGAACGGGGACATTTGTAGGCTGGCTTGGTAGCTGTTGTTGTAGGAGAACTCTGCATAGGGTAAGTTCTTGTCCCACATTCTGCCAAAGTCTAGAGCGCAAGCTCTAAGCATATCTTCCAATATCTGGTTGACCCTTTCGGTTTGACCGTCAGTCTGTCGATGATAGGCGGTGCTAAAGTTCAGCCGGGTGCCGAGTTCCTCTTGAAGGTTCTTCCAAAACTTAGAGGTAAATTGACTCCCACGGTCAGATACAATCTTCTTAGGAACTCCGTGAAGGCATACTATCCGGGTCATATACAACTCGGCCAACTTGGCGACAGTGTAAGTCGTCTTGACTGGGATGAAGTGAGCCACCTTGGTGAGTCGGTCGATGATCACCTAGATAGAATCATGACCAACTTGGGTCCTAGGCAGTCCCGTGATGAAGTCCATTCCTATTTCTTCCCACTTCCATTCGGGGACCTTGAGAGGTTGCAAAAGTACGGCAGGTCTTTGATGCTCTACTTTGACTCGCCAGCATGTGTCACACTTGGCCACATACTCAGCTATTTCTCTCTTCATGCTGACCCACCAATATTTTTCTTTTAGGTCTTGATACATTTTTGTACTCCCGGGATGAATGGAGTATAGAGTATCATGGGCTTCCTGAAGGATGAGGGTCTTCAAGTCAGGTTGGTTGGGAACGCATATCCGGTTTCCGAACCAGATGGTACCATGCTCGTCCTCAGAAAATCCGGGGGCTTTACCCCTCCGCATGTTCTGTTGGATCTCCAAGATATCCGGGTCTTCCTTCTGCTTTTCTTGGATCTGGTCTATCAAGACAGGCCGAGACTCCAAGGCAGTGAGGTATGATCAGGTGGTGATCCCTAAATTCAGCCTTTCCATCTCCTTGTATAACAAAGGGGCTTGGTCCTGTATCATGATGGCATTGCAGTACCCTTTTCGACTAAGGGCGTCTGCCACCACATTTGCCTTGCCTGGATGATAATGGATGCCCGAGTCATAATCCTTTATCAGTTCCAACCATCTCCTTTGTCTGAGGTTTAGATCTGGCTGGGTGAATATATACTTGAGGCTCTTGTGGTCGGTTGAAGACCTCACACGATTTCCCACAAGGTAATGTCTCCATATCTTCAAGGCATGAACCATGGCTGCTAACTCCAAGTCGTGGGTCGGGTAGTTCAGCTCATGCGGTCTCAGTTGTCAGGAGGCGTAGGATATCACCTTCCCTTCTTGCATTAAGACGCATCCCAATCCTTGATGAGAGGCATCACAGTAGATGTGGGGTCTTTCCGGATGTCTGGCAGAGTCAGAATAGGAGCTGACACGAGCTTCTTTTTGAGGGTCTGGAAGCTTTCTTCACAGTCTGGGGTCCATTCAAATTTTACTTCTTTCTGCAGAAGTCTGGTCATAGGCTTGGCGATCTTTGAAAAATTCTCGATGAACCGGCGGGTAGTATTCGGCCAATCAAGAAAACTCCAGATCTCGGTCATAGTCGTGGGCTACAGCCAGTTGGTCACTGCTTCCACGGTGGTTGGGTCCACCGCTATTCCTCCGGCAGATATGACATGGCCGAGGAACTTCACCTCAGAAGACCAAAATTCGCATTTGCTGTATTTGGCGTACAATTGCTGTTCCCTTAGCTTTCCGAGGGTCAGGCGGAGGTGAGTCTCATGTTCTTCCTTGGTTTTGGAGTAGACGAGGATATCGTCGATGAATACCACGATGAACTTATCCAAGAACTCCATGAAAACGTTGTTCATCATGTTCATGAAAAAGATCGGGGCATTCGTGAGTCCGAACGACATCACAGTATACACGTAGAGACCATAGCGGGAGGTGAAGGCAGTCTTGGGTATGTCCTCTTCCCTAATCCTCAATTGGTGATAACCTGACCTGAGGTCAATCTTGGAAACACCGAGGATCCCTTCAGTTGATCGAACAGGTTGTCGATCCGAGGCAATGGGTACTTGTTCTTGATGGTTACGTCGTTCAAGGCTCTATAATCCACAAACATCCTCTTGGTGTTGTCTTTTCTTCATGGCAAATATGACCGGTGCACCCCAGGGTGAGGTACTCGGTCAGATGTACCCTTTCTGTTCTAGGTCTTCAATGTTGCTCTTGACCTCGGCTAATTCGTTGGCGGCCATCTGGTATGGGCGCTTGGAGATTGGAGTGGTCCCGGGGACAAGTTTGATTCTAAATTCGATGTCCCGCTTGGGGGGCATTCCTGGTAGGTCCTCTGGAAGACGTCCATGAATTCCTTGACTATGGGTACTTCTTCAAGAGCTAGCGAGTGGAGGGATGCTTCGAGTGGTTTGCGACTGGTCCTCCGAAAGGTGACGGCTTCGCCTTCAGGGTTGGTTACTGTGACGGACTTGTTGGCACAATTGATCACTCCCTTATGCTTCATCAACCAATCCATCCCTAGGATGAGGTCGAGTCCGGTGCACTTTATGAGGACTGGCTCGGCCCGGAATAATACTCCTTGGATCTCTATCTTAACCTTAGGACTATATAAGTGGGCTAAGGTCTTATTGCCTGGAGTGGCAATCATCATGGGGACGGATAGAGGGAGTATGTCCAATATGTTGATTTTCACAAAATCTTCCGAGACGAAGGGTGTGTCACTCCAGAGTCAAATAAAATCGTAGCTGGTACGGAATTTACGGTAAATGTACCGAGCACGACTTCGGGAACCTCCTGAGCTTCCTCTGCGTTGATGTGGTTGACGCGGGCACGAACCGCCTGGTTGGGGGCCACGCCTTGGGGTTGCTTGGGGTGAGGACACTGGTGTGAATAGTGCCCTTCCTTCCGACAGTTGAAGCAGACGACCGGCCCTTCCTTGGAGATCCTTCAGATAGGGGCCTTGGCGGCGGGTGTCGGCTGAGTGGCCAGAGCTGGTGGAGTGAGGTGGCCTGTAGGCGGGCCGAGGATGGTAGGGCGGGCGCTGGTGGTGGAGGGACGAAGTTGGGGCCTCTGAGAGTTCGCCTGTTGATGCTTGACGGCGATCATCTTCCTCTTCTTGAGGTCAACTTGTTCTGCTCAGTCTCTTGGATGAGCGCTTTATTGACTAGCCGTTGGAAGTCGGCGTAGTCGGTGGCGACGAGCTGGATGAACAGCTCATCCTCAAGTCCCCGGAGGAACTTAGCCTGGCGGGGGCGTTGGTTTCGCACCTCTTCCGGCGGTTAGCGGGCGAGGCGGTTGAACTCATGGAGGTACTCCATGACAGTCCGACTGCCCTGTTGCAGGTCGTGGAACTCCTGCTGTTTCACCGCGATGACTCCGGCGGGGACATGGGCGGCACGAAAGGTGATGGTGAACTCCGCCCATGTCACCACGTTGGTCCTCAGGCTGGGAACTCATGGTAGTTGTCCCACACTCAGCGGCGGGACCCTGGAGGCTGGTGAGTGGCGAAGGCCACTCGCTCTCGGTCGGTGCAGGGGGAGGAGATCAAGTTTCTTCCCAATGGTGCGGAGCCAATCTCCGGCCTCCATGGGGTTGGTGGTGCTTGAGAAGATAGGGGGACGCACACGCAGGAACTCCAAGAGTTGAGGAGCGGGTGCGGGTGCTGGTGCTCGAGGGGTAGTTTCCCCATTCTGCAGACGGTCAACCTGAGCTTGTTGGTGCTGCATTTGAGTGAGGAGGGCGGTGAGCAGCTGGTTTTGAACTCGCCATCATCTCCGCCAAAGTAGGGTGGTTGGCAGATGGCGACCCAGACTAACATGGGACCGTTGCACCCCAGTTGGGTACAACACCCTCGGGCGCGTCGCGGCTTTCCTCCTTCTCCGGGTTGGAACCGGCGTTCTGATGGTCGGCCATCTTCTGATATCATGCCATAAGGTAAAAAGATGATGACAATACAAGAAAATAGCTCAAAAATTTCATGCATATAATCAGTGGTAAAATATTGTTTATTACAATCAAGATTTTATTCTATCCACACACACTCGGTTGT
This sequence comes from Zizania palustris, assembly GCA_019279435.1. Lineage (NCBI taxonomy): Eukaryota > Viridiplantae > Streptophyta > Magnoliopsida > Poales > Poaceae > Zizania > Zizania palustris. Next base: position 13,368,209 of record JAAALK010000285.1, read on the forward strand.
GGATAGCACCAAATACAAAATTCTGCTTTATTAAAATAGCGACTCCTAACGCCTACTCGCCACCGGAGGCGGTCTCCATGCTCTCGAACCACGAGGTATGCGGCTCCTGAGGGATGGTGGGCTCGAGAAAGTTCTCAATATGGAGTCGGAGACGAGACCGGGGCATGGTGCAGGGGCGCTGGCAGTGGACGGTCCGGCGGTGGAGGGGTTGTGGCGGGATCCGCTTGGGCGGGGACGGGCTCACGGATGGCTTCCTCTTCCTCGGGAAGAGGGGAACCATCTCCGCGATGTCCCTTC
>JAAALK010000285.1:13369505-13462294 GCA_019279435.1 Zizania palustris
CCTTTCGATGTGAACAGCCTCCGAACCCCTCGGAGGTACCCCCTTCGAAACAGAGGTTAACACAGTCAATCACTCATCACAGACTCTGAAACCAACCCTTGGTTTCTCACTTCGGCTCATCCACTGCAGGCTTCGACATTGCGTACTTCGAAGCGGGCTTCGACACTGCGAAGCAGGCTTCGTCAAGTACCGTTCAGGAGACAACTCAGAACAATAATCCTTCTCGTTTTACATACACTTAGAAATACTGTTGTGCTGATTTATCTCTGTGAACTTTGATCTGCCTATGTTTTAAATGCTTTGTTATTCTGCCTATTAGCACTGTATTGGTGTTTCTTTGTCTAGAACACCGGTCATTTCTAGGCTAGATACCTCTAGGATTTGGGGATCTGTTTACGTTTTGCTGCTATGTCTTTTGAGGTGTGTTGGGTGTTGGGAGCTAGCCATTGATTCGAAAGAATTTTTTTAGGCGCCCATTCACCCCCCCTCTGGTCGCTACTTTCGGTCCTATATTGTGGTCGGTGAATACCTCACATCGATTTCCCACAAGGTAATGTCTCCATATTTCAAGGCATGAACCACGACTGCCAATTCTAGGTCGTGGGTCGGGTAATTTAGCTCATGTGGTCTCAGCTGACGAGAGGCATAAGATATCACCTTCCCATCTTGCATCAAGGCGCACCCTAACCCTTGGCGAGAGACATTACAGTAGACGTGGAAGTCCTTCTGGATGTCTGGTAGGGTCAGAATTGGGGCTGACACGAGCTTCTTCTTAAGGGTCTGGAAGCATTCTTCACAATCTGGAGTCCATTCAAACTTTACTTCTTTCTGCAATAACCTGATCATGGGCTTGGCTATCTTCGAGAAGTTCTCGATGAATCGGCGGTAATATCCGGCCAATCCGAGAAAACTCCGGATCTCAGTTACGTTCGTGGGTTGTAGCCAATTGGTCTAGGTCGGATATACCCTTTCTTGCTCTAGGTCTTCGATATTGCTCTTGACTTCGGCCAGTTTATTGGTGCCATCCGGTATGGGCGCTTGGAGATTGGAGTGGTCCCGGGTACAAACTCGATTCTGAACTCGATGTCCCGCTTGGGAGGCATTCCTGGTAGGTCCTCTGGGAGACGTCCATGTACTCCTTGACTACGGGCACTTCCTCTAGTGCTAGCGAGTGAAGAGACACTCCACGAGGTTTGCGGTTGGTCATCCGAAAAGTAACGGCTTCACCCTCGGGGTTGGTCACAGTTACGGACTTGCTGGCGTAGTTGATCACTCTCTTGTGCTTCATCAACCAATCCATCCCTAGGATGAGGTCGAGTCCGGTGCACTCGATGAGGACTGGCTCGGCCGAGAATAAGATTCCTTGGATCTCTATCCTTACCTTAGGGCTGAATAGGTGGGCCAAGGTTTTCTTGCCGGGGGGTGGCAATCATCATGGGGGCTGGTAGAGGGAGTACTTCCAAGCCGTTGGTTTTCACAAAGTACTCCGAGATGAAGGAGTGTGTTGCCCCAGAGTAAATAGTACTATAGCAGGTATGAAATTTACAGTGAACATACCGAGTACGACTTCAGTAGCTTCCTGAGCTTCCTCCGCGTTGATGTGGTTGATGCGGGCACGAACCGCCTGGTTGGGTGCCGCGCCTTGTGGCTTCTTGGGGTGAGGACACTGATGCAAGTAGTGCCCTTCCTTCTAGCAGTTGAAGCAGACGACCGGCTTCCCTTGGCGGTCTCTCAGTATGGGGGCCTTGGAGGCGGGCGTCTGCTGAGCGACCGGAGCTAGTGGAGCTGGGTGGGGATGCCTGGTGTTGGATCCACTGGCGGCGTGTGGCGGCCTGTAGGCGGGGCCGAGGATGGTAGGCGGGTGCCAGTGGCGGAGGGACGAAGCGGGGCCTCTGAGAGTTCGCCTGATGATGCTTGAACACGATCATCTTCCTCTTCTTGAGGTCCAACTTATTTTGCACAGTCTCTTGGATGAGCGCTTTATTTACCAACCGTTGAAAGTCGGCATAGTCGGTGGCGACGAGCTGAATGGACAGATCATCCTTAAGTCCCCGGAGGAACTTAGCCTGGCGAAGGGCGTCGGTTCACACCTCTTTTGGTGCGTAGTGGGCCAGACGGTTGAATTCATGGAGATACTCCATGACAGTCCAGCTTCCTTGTTGCAGGTCGCGGAACTCCTGCTGCTTCACCGCGATGACTCCGGCGGGGACATGGGTGGCGCGAAAGGCGATGGTGAACTCCGCCCTAGTCACCACGTGGTCCTCCGATTGGGACTCACGGTAGTTGTCCCACCATTCTGCGGCGGGACCCTGGAGTTGATGAGTGGCGAACTCCACTCTCTCCCGGTCTGTGCAGGGGAGGAGGTCCAACTTCTTCCCAATGGTTCGGAGCTAATCTCTAGCTTCCATAGGGTTTGTGGTGCTGGAGAAGATTGGGGGACGCACGCGCAAGAACTCTGATAGTTGAGGCGCGGGTGCGGGGGGTGGTGTGCGAGGGGCGGGCTCCACATTCTGCTGTTGCAGCCGGTCCAACTGCGCCTGTTGGTGCTGCATCTGGGTGAGGAGGGCGGTAATCAGCTGGTTCTGGCTCGCCATCATTTCCACCAAGGTGGGGTGGTTGGCGGATGGTGGCCCAGTCTGACATTGGCCCGTTGCACCCCAGTTGGGCACAACGCTTCCGGGCAGATCGTTGCTGGCCCCTTCTCCATTGTTGGACCCGATGTTCTAGTTATCGGCCATCCTCTGAACATACAAGATTTATTTGTCACAAGAGAAATGTTTTGAAACAAATATTTAGCCAAAACAGCCCAAGGGGGGCTCATATATATATCGAAGTGGTATAGAATGTTTCATTACATCAATGTTTTATTTCAACCCACCTACAAAACAGTCATTGCAGGTGGTTGTAGGACCGAAAGTAGCGACCAGAGGGGGGGTTAATGGGCGCCTAAAAATTTCTTGCTAAATTATATTATACTCCCACCACCCAGATGAACTTAACCAGACAAATAATATTTGCAAAGCAAATTTCAGGAATTAAAGTTGTCTAGCTTAAAAAAATTGACCGGTGTCCTGCTTAAAATGATATTAAAAATAATTTAAATAAAATACTGCAGTAAATAAAAACACCTTGAAAACAGTCACGAAATATTTATATTTCAGTCTATAAATAAACTACTAATTAAAATAATTAAAAATGGATTAATAAAAATTAATTCAGGATTAAGCTGAAAATATTGCAGGTAAAAGCTAGTATAAAAATATAACTGCGACTAATAAATTTTTATTTTCTTTTTATATGAGCAGATTATACAGATAAAAGATAATACGAGATAACTAATAATTTTAACAGATTAAAATAAAAAACAAGATTTCGAAATAGATTTTCAGCTAATTAATTAATGGATGATTATCTCTAAAAATTGATCTACTAAAAATTAGGAGATTGAAACACTTACCTGTGACATCTCGATTTGCGTGCCTAGAGAAAACTTGACATCTACACGCCGGCGTGGTGCCTGCCTAGCCGCCGAATATAGTTGCTGTGCAAAAACCCGGTGGCTGCGTGGATTCCTGCAATGGAAAACAAAAGAAAAAAATTGCCAGCGTGGAGAGCAGATAAAGAATTCCCGCCGATGGTTTCTGGATGATGTGCCTGCAAGGCTACTTTGCACCAGGGGAACAAAAAGCAGAAAGCTTTCCGTGGAGCCCGCAAGTGGCAGGCGTGCTTTGCTTCCGTGCGGATGCCGATCTGGAATCCAAGCTACAGCTTCTGCGCGTGATGCTGATTTTATGCATGGGATGCTTCGCCGGGAAGAACCGAAGAAAAAGAATGCGAGCAAACCGTGGAAATGAATCTCGCCCGGGAGAAAGATTGTGGCTAAGAGACTAAAAACTGGAGTGTAGATTGATCTATTAGAAAAACAGTCATCTATCTCCAAGGGGATAGGGGCCTATTTATAGGCGAAGCCTAATACATGAAAAGAATAATTTACCCTCGGGTAAAATAAACTGACTTTAAAATAAAATCCGAAAATTACTAAAATATTCTTAGAAAAATCACCTGACTCAACTAAAAATATTCTAAACAGAAAAACTAAATATTAATATCCTAAAAACGAATTAATCATAGGTTGTCAGTTTTGCGCCGAAACTGACAAAGCGTCCACCGTCTTCGCACTGGGTACCCGGATTGGGCCGACCCGACCCCGCAGCTTCCTCAGCCCAGCAATCGCTCGCCGCTCGTGTACCTGAGTCAAACCCAGTCAACAGACCGGTGGATCATCTGCCGCTCCTAGCCATGTACCCGGATTGGGCCAGCCCGACTCCGCGGCTCCTCTGCCCGGCCGTCGCTCACTGCCCGTGTACCTGTGTCACATGCAACTCAGACTCGGCAGGTCTTCATCTCTCTCTTCCTTTGACTTCCGTTGACAATCACTCATCACATCTGGAATATCAAAACTATATTCTTCAACATGGTTTCTCAATCTCCCCCATGATGAGTGCATTGTCAACACCCTTTTCAGCTCATCTCGAGAACCTGCAAAACATGTGGAAACAAAAAAACAAAGACAAAAGAAAATAGAAGAAAGAAAATAAAAGTTTAACCCTAATGACCAAAAGCCAAACAGAAGCAAGAAAAATGGTCAATATGGTTAACCAAAAGTAAAGCCTCAAAAACAATTGCAAATCTCAGAATTACCAACAAGAAACTCCCCTGTAAATAAATCCCAGAGAAAGCCAAAAAATACATCCAAATTTCTCCCCCTTGTTGACAATTGGACTCATCAAGTGAGTCTAAATGCACTCTAAAAAGACATAGACACAAACTCCCCCTGAAATGCAGCTCCCCCTCAAAATATGCCATGAATGCAGATGGAGTGCAGATGGAGTGTGAAAAGCATACTTCTTAGATATGATTAACTACAATTACAACATCTAACAGGTATAGCAAAAGATATACTGTCTAAGATACATGACATGATCAGTGCAACAGATGATATCTAAAGAAAGTCATTAGCATGCATTTTTTAATTTTTTGCAAAAACAAAAGCATCACCACTTTTTCTAGTAGACAAGCAAAGTAAAGTATGAGATGCAAAAGCTAACTGATATCTACCAAGATAAGCATTGTCCAAAACAAAGTGCTTCAGCAAAGTTGTTATCTTTTTAAATTTTTTAGACTTTTTCTTTTTCCTTTTTATTTTTATTTTTCATTTCTGCCAGGCGTTATTTGCATGTCAAACCTTATGCTAACCGACCAAGTCAAGCCTAGGCCAGAACTGGACCATCAAAAGCTTAAGACATTTGTCTTGGCATACATTACACCGTCCTACTTCATACCAAAGTGCTATGGTAAGCAGTCCAGAACAATGCAATGCGACAAAGCAAACCCACCTGGATCTTTTCTAATAATCATAAAAATGCATAATTTTTTATTTTTCTGAATTTTTATCATTTTTATAGCACATTTTGCATATTTAAAGCATATAAATGTCCAAGTTGCATATCTGCATCTATGTAAGGATCTAGCTACAAGGCATGTAAAAGATAGCGAAAGCATTCAGCCTACACATGCTAGTTACTAGAAGCAATGGTGATCATTTTTCAATTTTAAAGCATACAAGCCATGCATATGACAAATATCAGATATATCATGTGAACTGAACCAGAACATGATCATCGACAGGTAATCAAAAACATATACTAGCTAGAGAAAGTAAAGCAGATTAATCATAGAACAGAAGCAAGCTCAAAATGTGATTGATGATTATGCATGATATGAACGCACACAAAAAGACTCAATAAAAGAATAAATAAGAAAGTAAAACCGATACCAATGAAAATCTGACTCAAAATATCCTAAAAAAGATACACAACTCCCAAATCAAGATCAATAATCATGAGTGGGAACAAACGGTCCAACGCTAGGTTTGGCAAAGGTGTTAAACCAGTGTCGAGCCATCTGCTCGTATGTAGGACAGCAGAAGGAATCATATGAGTCTGGACCAAAACGCGGCTCAAAGCGCGGTCCTCTGTTCTTCCTAAAATCACGGTCACGAGGTCCAACACTGTATCCATAATGATCTGGAACTCTGCCGGAACAGAAACCACCCTCCGGAGCACGATAATAAAAACCGTCTCCTCTACCACCACCTACACGACATGGCCTGGCCTCTAGCCTCTCTCTACGTCGAGGAACTCTCTGTCTACCACCCTGCTGGTAGAACTGCTCCTGCCCACTTCGAGCTCTCTCTGCTCACTCAACCTGCTTCATCCTGAAGCAAAACTCCTCAAGATGCTCATCTCTCTGAAAAAACTCACAATGATAGGTAGGCTTCTTGGTATGTGGTTGAGGCTTGGGAATCTTAGGCATGGTGGTGTTGGATGTAACATCCTTGGTGTGAGAGGGTCCAGGTAAAGAATCAAGAGAAGTGTGGAGAGTTTTAGGTTTTGGAACCCAGATCTGCTTCTTAGGTGGAGCTTTAGGTTGTTCTTGAATCACTCCATCCTTAGGCTGACTATCCTTAAAGGACTCAGTGGAGTGAGTCTTGGGATATCTCTGTTCGGGAGTCATCTTGCTCCACTCCACTGCTTGGCTAATGGCGCTCTCAAAATCAGCCTTGGTATAGGTGTAACCTACCCAAAACCAATCCTGTCTCTTGAATTGCTGGATCATCATGCCGAGTTGTGGCTCTCTAGCACTAATCCAACTCAGGATCTGACGGAGGTAAAAGTTCTCGTTCTGAACATCAGCTAGCTCCTCTCTCAAAGAAGCTAACACCTCCACCTGAGACAAGCAGATCTCACACTCTTTATCAGCTTCGACAGACTTCTCAGCTTTTAGCTTGATCAATTCCATTCTAATGGATAGGTAGTTCTCATAAACAGTGGATGGAGCTGAAAAAGTCTCAAGCTCTAGCTTAGTCTGCGCCAACTCAGCTCTCACTCTAGCTAACTCGCTCAACTGCTCATCACTCTTGGCTCTCAGCTCAGCTATACTAGCTAAATGAGATGGGCAGTCTACACAAGGTGCGACGACAGTGGCATGAGCATCTTTTAGCTCCTGTTGAGCGCTCTCAAGCTCAGTGGCTAATGCGTCTCTCTCATCTACTCTCTCCGTGTACCTGGACTTAAGAGTCGTCAGGTCACACAACAGCACCTCACAGTTAGGGAACTCACCACTATCACCTAAGCAAGGGGAAGAAGACAGACTCTCATCAATCTTGCCATTTGCTGTGGCAAGCTCACTCTCAAGCTCATCTATCCTCTTCTTAGCCCCTCTAAGTAGTTTCTCCCTATACTTCAACTCCTGACGGTTTTGTTCTAATAAATTAACAACTTCTTGTTCATAGGATGATACCTTCTCATCGTCGTCATCGTCGGAGTTGTTGGAGGAGTCCTTTTCTCTCTTCTCCCCAAGAGCCATTGAGCAGAAGCTCTTGTGGGGTCTTCGGCTGTGACGTGAGAGACCCTTCGACTTGTCCCCGAAGCCCATGAAGCAGAGGCCCGCCGGATTGTCCCTGTCCTTCCCCTTCCTAATCATGATCTCTTCATCACTTGAACTTGAAGACGAGGATCTCTTGGAGTATCTTTTCTCCATCTCGGCGAAGAAGGTCTTGTCTTGCTTCTTGTTCTCACGCCTGTAATCCTTCAGAGCCTTTCGAAAGAATCTCGTCTTGGGCTTGCCCTTCATGGAAGTGGAGTTTTCATACTTGCCGGAGTTGTAGGAGTTGCCGTTGGTTCCCTTCTTGTAATTCTTCTGCTTGGGGCAGTCAGCGATGAAATGATCTGGGTCACCACACTCAAAGCATCCGGATTTTGTGCCATGTCTCTTAAAAATTCTCTTATCATAGACACGTCGTACCCGGTTGTTAAACAAGCACAAATCATCATCTCCTAGAGTATCAAGTTGTTCCTCGGAGATAGACATCAAGGAAAAAGCAATACAACTCATGGCATTAGGATCAGCAGACGGTGTCGCAAGTGCCAGAGTCTTGGAGCCAGAATCAGTGAGATTTGATCTCAACTGAATATCGACCTCTAAGGCTTTGAGCTTACTAAAAAGCTCTGCAATGGTCAAGGTATCATAAGATGTGCTCTCAACAATAGAAGAGACCTTGATCTCCCAGATCTTAGGGTCCAAGGTATGGAGTACCTTAAGCGCCTGTTCATGATCCGAGACCAGCTGATCACCCTCGGCCTTGTTAACCCGAAGCTTGTTAATGATCGATTGAAAATGACCAAACAACGCCTCAACCGTCTCACACTGCTTCTATGAGAAATTTTCATACTCACGCCGGTAGGTCTGATAAAGCCTAGCCTTGACCTGAGCTGTCCCCTCATGATGTGCCTGGAGGGTAGCCCAGATCTCTCGAGCAGTGGTGAGATGGCTAACACGCTCAAACTCACTTGGACCTAGACCAGAAAATAAAATATTCACCGCCTTACTATTATTTTGATGCTGGGTAATTACATTTTCAGCAGTATTTGCAACAATAGTCGTTATCGTGAAATTAGGATGAACACAAATCTCCCATATGTCGCGGCTCTGGCTCATAAGGTATGCTCGCATGCGAGTCTTCCAATAAGTGTAGCCAAAAACTTCTAGGGATGAGATTTTACCAGAAGACATCATGGTCACTACCTAGGTTTAGAATCGGTTAAGATATTAGAAAAACCTAACCTCGCTCTGATACCACTTGTAGGACCGAAAGTAGCGACCAGAGGGGGGGTGAATGGGCGCCTAAAAATTTCTTGCTAAACTATATTATACTCCCACCACCCAGATGAACTTAACCAGACAAATAATATTTGCAAAGCAAATTTCAGGAATTAAAGTTGTCTAGCTTAAAAAATTGACCGGTGTCCTGATTAAATGATATTAAAAATAATCTAAATAAAAATACTGCAGTAAATAAAATACCTTGAAAACAATCACGAAATATTTATATTTCAGTCTAGAAATAAACTACTAATTAAAATAATTAAAAAATGGATTAATAAAAATTAATTCAGGATTAAGCTGAAAATATTGCAGGTAAAACTGCGACTAATAAATTTTTCTTTTCTTTTTATATGAGCAGATTATACAGATAAAAGATAATACGAGATAACTATTAATTTTAACAGATTAAAATAAAAAACAATATTTTGAAATAGATTTTCAGCTAATTAATTAATGGACGATTATCTCTAAAAATTGATCTACTAAAAATTAGGAGATTGAAACACTTACCTGTGACATCTCGATTTGCGTGCCTAGAGAAAACTTGACATCTACACGCCGGCGTGGTGCCTGCCTAGCCGCCGAATACAGTTGCTGTGCAAAAACCCGGAGGCTGAGTGGATTCCTGCAATGGAAAACAAAAGAAAAAATTGCCAGCGTGGAGAGCAGATAAAGAATTCCCGCCGATGGTTTCTGGATGATGTGCCTGCAAGGCTGCTTTGCGCCAGGGGAACAAAAAGCAGAAAGCTTTCCGTGGAGCCCGCAAGTGGTAGGTGTGCTTTGCTTCCGTGCGGATGCCGATCTGGAATCCAAGCTACAGCTTCTGCGCGCGATGCTGATTTTCTGCGTGGGATGCTTCGCCGGCAAGAACCGAAGAAAAAGAATGCAAGCAAACCGTGGAAATGAATCTCGCCCGGGAGAAAGATTGTGGCTAAGAGACTAAAAACTGGACTGTAGATTAATCTATTAGAAAAACAGTCATCTATCCCCAAGGGGATAGGGGCCTATTTATAGGCGAATCCTAATACATGAAAAGACTAATTTACCCTCGGGTAAAATAAACTGACTCTAAAATAAAATCCGAAACTACTAAAATATTCTTAGAAAAATCAACTGACTCAACTAAAAATATTCTAAACTTAAAAACTAAATATTAATATCCTAAAAACGAATTAATCATAGGTTGTCAGTTTTGCGCCGAAACTAACAAAGCGTCCACCGTCTTCGCACCGGGTACCCGGATTGGGCTGACCCGACCCCACAGCTTCCTCAGCCCGGCAATCGCTCACCGCCCGTGTACCAGAGTCAAACCTAGTCAACAGATCGGTGGATCATCTGCCGCTCCTAGCCATGTACCCGGATTGGGCCAGCCCGACTCCACGGCTCCTCTGCCCGGCCGTCGCTCACTGCCCGTGTACCTATGTCACATGCGCCTCAGACTCGACATGTCTTTATCTCTCCCTTCCTTTGACTTCCGTTGACAATCACTCATCACATCTGGAATATCAAAACTATATTCTTTGACATGGTTTCTCAGTGGTACCACAATCACAAAATTATTAAAATCAAACAACGATAACTACCGCCTACTCATCATCTGGGGCGGTCTCCGTGCTCTCAGAGCCACGAGGGTCCTGAGGGATGGTGGGCTTGAGAAAATTCTCGATGATGGGGTCGGAGATGATGGCGGGGCGCGAGGGCAGGAGCGCTGGAGCTGGAAGGTCCGGTGGACGTGGGGTGTGGCGGGATCCTCTTGGGGGCAACGGGAGGGGTCGCGAATGGGCTTCTTCCTCCTTGGAACGATGGGAATCATCTCCGCGATGTCCTTCTGCAGATGTACAATCTTATGCTACAGCTCGCCATTCTGTTGGATCAGGCTCTTCATCTCCTGACGAAGAAACTCGACCGCCTCGTGGTGCTCCTCGACGTCAAGCACGGCCTCAGTATGGAGATCGTCCAAGGCCTGAAGAAGACGCATCTGCCGAGCCACGACCGGATCACGATCGGAGTGGACTCCGATGTAGATGCTGCGGTGGGCACCGGAGTGCGCTTTGGCACAAGCCAGAAGGACGAGTTCTAAAGACGATCGTCGTAGATCATCCTCAGCTCCATTAGGGCTTGGAGGGCGACGCGCTGGCACGCGACGTCGAAGGTTGGACCCCCAAGTTCTGCCGTGAAGAACGACAGGTGCTCGTCGGATCCATGGATGGTGAGGGAGACATCGCAGGGTCCTATGAACTCCTCCATGTACACGCCATGGAACTCGGGCTCGAAGAGGAACCCAAGGAAGGTGACCATCATTCGGAGCTCCCTGACGAAGCCCTCGAAGTGGTGGCAGAAGCTGTGCCTTTGGTAGACCGGCATCTACAAAAACAACAAGTTGAAGAAAAGTGAGGAGAGGAACAAAGTCATAAAGTAGGTTTTCGAGAAATAGTTTTTTCCAACTAAGGGCTAGGCTGGTCCATTTGACTTCCTACAGTCAAGTCGGCTTTGATACCATCTTGTGACGCCCCGATTTACCAAATCAAAACATTATTGAATTTCCATAGAAAAACAATAATAACAAGAGGTTCATCATGCGACAACGTACATTCGGGCAAACATTCGTGGTTCGCAGACCACATTATTACACAAGTGTAAATAAAAAGAAAGTACAAAAATAGATTGCATGACGAACGCTCTCTTCAGGATCTTCTTCTTGACTGGGTCGCTACTCCAGACCATCTTCCTCGTAGTAGACATCCTCTAAATTGTGTGTCCAACGGGTATGAGTACAAAAGTACTCAACAAGCCACCGCAAATGCAATAGTAATGCAAGATAATAAAAAAGGAAGGATAATGGCTAAAAGTGCGGAAATGTACATTTTTTAGTTATGCATTTAGTGTAGTCAAATTTAATCATGCGGAATATTTAAACATGAACATCATAATACCATCTAACTAGAGGAGTACGTTTTCCCTCCTCGCACAATAGTCCTTACATGTCAAATCATCATGCACATTCATTAAAATAAACTAACTATGGGATGTCACGCAACCCGCCCTTAACCGTAGTAGGACCGAAAGTAGCGACCAGAGGGGGGTGAATGGGCGCCTAAAATTCTTTCGAATCAATGGCCTGCTCCCAACACCCAACGCACCTAAACAGACTTAGCAAAGAAAGGTAAACAGATCAACAGAGCCTCAAAAGATCTAGCCTAACAACAACCGGTGTCCTAATCGAAAAGACACCAACACAGTACTAATAGGCAGATTAATAAAGCATTTAAAACATGCACAAATCAAGCTTCACAGGAGTAGATCATTACATGCTTTTAACTTAATGCATGTAAAAAGAGATGAAAATTTACTGTTCAGATTTGTCTCCTATTCGATACTTGACGAAGCTGCAGTGTCGAAGCCTGTGGTGATTGTGCCAAAGCCTGATGTTGTGGAAGCCCGTGCAGTATGTAGAGTGAAGAGTGAGGCTACCATAGCCTGCTTCGAAATGCACACTTCGAAGGTTCGGAGCTTAACACAGGAAAAATTAACTTTGAAGCTAAATAGAATAGTCGAAGCCTGCTTCGCAACCTTCGAAGCCTGATTGATCGAAGTATAACCACCGAAGTAGTCTCCTCCGAATCACAGACTGGAAAGCACCAAGAAACTTCGAAGGCAACAAAAATGAGCTGATGGACCCACGCCAAAACAGACTAACTTCAAACCGGAGTCCTCTGGTGCTTACACACAGGAAACCGAATCCTAAAAGCTTCGAATACAAACAACCTTCGAATACCAGACCTTGCGAACCCCAAAGCAGTTCAATACAATATTCGAAGTATGCATATGCTATGAAGTATGCCTGTTAGAGAAAAACTAGCTTCGGTTCGAAGGGTGATTTCGCAAAGTAGAGCTACAAGCTTCAAAGCTTTTGCCTGAAAGTTGCTGTCCGAACACACAGCCTCTGAAGTCTGCACCTACCTAGAGACTAGTCTTTTCAGCTATGGTTAAAGTAAAAAATAGGACAATCCATGCTAGTATCACATATCACAGGCATCAATAAACAGAACTTTGAAAAGTCTTTGCCTGTCTCACGTGAATCAAAAACACTAGCAAATATCTTGCAAAAACACCTTGCGTGCATTAGAAGATGATGACTTGTAGCCAAGACACGGAACAGAAACTAGGCTCTGCAAGGCTAGCAGCTGAACTGCAGGAACTTGTAGGCGACTGGAATACACAATCGTAGCTGCAACTGACCAAAAAGCAATAGGCAGGCTATTTCCTAGCCACGGTAGCTGTGCCAGCTAGTGATTAATCTATTCAATACGCAAAACAGCAACCAGAGAGAAAACTGTAGCACAGAGAACATGGCTAACGCACTCAAGAGATTAAATCACGCAAAACCATGCAGCAGTAAACAAGATCGCAGCAAAAACGTCAAAGACTGAATAATAGAAGAATAAAAACTAACGAAAAGATTTCTCGACGTATGCGCGAAGAACAGTGGCGGCTGAGAATCTTGGCGGCGCTCGTAAGAACAGGTGACGGACAGGAACAAGTTGTTGGGAAAAAGTGAACTCAGATGTTTTAGATTAAAGTGAGTTAACCCTAACCCTAGGGATTGGGGCCCTATTATAGGCAGCCCAATAGCCTAGGAAAATACCAAAAGACCCTTAGGGTTTTTACAGACGCTGAAATAAAATGGAAAAGACCAAACTGCCCTTAGGATATTTTTACAGACTCGACTGACTGATAGTGGGCCTAAGGACAAAATAGTAAACTCCTATTTACAGGTGACTTATCCTAAAGCGGAGCTTTCGTAGCAACTACGGCTTCGCCTCAGAACGGTCCGATCCGAGATCAGCGGTCGTCAGTTTTGCGCCGAAACTGACAAAGCATCCATCGACTTTGCACCAGGTACCCGGATTGGGCCGACCCGATTCTGCAGCTCTCTCAGCCCGGCAATCGCTCACCGCCCGTGTACCTGAGGCAATCCTGGTCAATAGCCCAGTGGATCCTCTGCTGCTCCTAGCCCATGTACCCGGATTGGGCTAGCCCGACTTCGCGGCCCCTCTGCCCAACAGTCGCTTGCTGCCCATGTACCTGAGTCACATGAGGCCCAGACACATCAGGTCTTCTCTCCTCATCAGTCCTCTTTGACTTCCGTTGACAATGACTCATCACATGTGGAGTCATGAGGCCCACGCTCTTCAGCATGGCTCCTCAATCTTCCCCTTGATGAGTGCATTGTCAACACTTCTCTTTATCATCTCTCTCGTACCTGCGAGCACATGTGGAAACACGAAAACAAAGCACAAGAAAAAAACAGAGAAGAAGAAAGTAAAATAAAAGTTTAACCCTAATGACCGAAAGCCGAAAAAAAGCACGAGAGTGGTCATTATGGTTAACCAAAAGTAAAAGCCTAAAATGAATGCAATCTCAGAATTATCAACAAGGATATCCAAAAAGTAAGGACAAACGGGACAAAAACTCCCCCTAAAACAAAACCCAGAGAAAGCCAAAACTCCCCCTTAAACTCTTCTCCCAAAATTTCTCACCCTTGTTGACAACTGAACTCATCAAGCGAGACTAAAAGCACTCTAAAGAGACACGGACTCCCCCTGAAATGCAACTCCCCCTCAAAATATGCAATGAATGCAACTGGGGTGCAGGTAGAGTGTAGAAAGCATGCTTCTCAGATATGATGGACAGCAATTACAACATCTAGTAGGTATAGCAAAAGACATATTGTCTAAGACACATGGCATGATCGGTGCAACAGATGATATATAAAGAAAATCATTAGCACACATTTTTCAATTTTTGCAAACAAAAGCATCACCACATTTTCCAGTTGACAAGCAAGGTAAGACATGAGATGCAAAAGCTAACTGATATCTACCAAGATAAGCATTGTCCAAAAACAAAGTGCTTCAGCAAACTTGTTATCCTTTTAAACTTTCAGGCTTTTTCGTTTTCCTTTTTTTTCATGTTTGCCAGGGGTTATTTGCATGTCAAACCTTATGCTGCTCGACCAAGTCAAGCCTAGGCCAGAACTGGACCATCAAAAGCTTAAGACATTGGTCTTGGCATACACTACACTGTCCTAGTTCATACCAAAGTGCTATGGTAAGCAGTCCAGAACAATGCAATGCGACAAAGCAAACCCACCTGGATCTTTTCAAAATTATGCATAAAAAGGCATGGATTTCTCATTCATTTTTGATTTTTATCAATTTTATAGCACATTTCCATGTTAAAGCATATAGATGTCCAAGTTGCATATCTACATCTAAGTAAGGAACTAGCTACAAGGCATGTAACAGATAGAAAAAGCATTCAGCCTACACATGCTAGTTACCAGAAGCAATGGTGATCATTTTTCAATTTTAAAGCATAAAATCCATGCATATGATAGATATCAGACATATCATGTGAACTGAAGCAAAGCATGATCATCGACAAGTAATCAAAAGCATGTACCAGCTAGAATAAGTAAAGAAGATCAATCATATAACAGAAGCAGGCTCAAAGTGTGATATGTGAATATGCATGATATGAACACACACAAAAAGACTCATGAAAATAGTAAAGAAGAAAGAAAACTGACGCAAAATATCCTAAAAGGATACACAACACCCAAATCCCCTCGTAAACGCTCAAAAGTAGACTGATCTAGAGGTTTGGTGAAAATGTCAGCCAACTGATGATGGGTATCAACATGAACAAGGTCAATGACACCTTTCTCATATTGATCCCTCAGAAAGTGAAAGCGCACATCAATGTGTTTGGTTTTTGAATGGAGACAAGGGTTTTTCCCTACACTAATTGCACTGGTGCTGTCACAAAACAGAGGAACTCTGGTAGGAAAGAACAACCCAAAGTCTCGCAATATGGAAATCATCCAAACCAACTGTGAGCAGCAGCTAGCAGCAGCTACATACTCAGCCTCAGTGGTCGAAAGAGCAACGCCAGACTGCTTTCAAGAAGACCAAGAAACAAGAGATGAACCAAGAAACTGGCAAGTACCGGAAGTCGACTTGCGATCCAACCGGCACCCACCAAAGTTAGTGTCCGAAAAGCCAGATAAATCAAGAGATAATGATACTGAGTAATAGCGACCAAGATCGGGCGCATAGGTAAGATACCTGAAAATGCACTTGGCAGCCTGCCGATGAGACGCGCGGGGTGAAGACTGGAAACTCGTGCACAGTCCCACGATGAACTGTATGTCTGGCCTCGTCGCCGTCAAGTACAGCAGCGAACCGATCATCCCTCGAAACTCTCTCTCTCGTTGACCTTGACGCCACTCTCATCCTTGTCCAGGCCTCCAGATGTTCCCATTGGGGTGATCAGAGGCTTCAGCTCTCCACCAAAGTCGAACTTCTTCAACATGTCCCGTGTATACTTACCCTAGTGGATGAAGGTGCCGTCCTTGGTCTGCTTGATCTGGAGCCCTAGGAAGTACTTGAGCTTACCCATGAGGCTCATTTTAAACTCACTGTGCATCTGCTCAGAAAACTTGGACACAAGAGCATCAGTAGAACCACCAAAAATGATATCGTCCACGTATATCTGAGCAACCAAGAAATCTGATGCATCTCTGAGCAAGAAAAGAGTTTTATCCATAGAACCCATCACAAAGCCCTTCCCCAACAAAAACTGCTTCAACCGGTCATACCAAGCCCTGGGGCTTGCTTCAGACCATATAAAGCTTTTTGCAGCTTAAAAACATGTCGAGGAAACTTAGGGTTCTCAAAACCGGGGGGCTGCCTAACATAAACCTCCTCCTCTATGTACCCGTTCAGAAAAGGGAAAATTACTCGCATGCCATTATAATTTTCAGAAATTGCCTATATGCCACTGTTAGTGACTGTGGCGGCCCCCAGCTGTTAGTGACACACCAATGGCATATTGGCAAACCGTAAAAATTGTAATGGCACGGAAAAAATTAACCCAGAAAAGCACTCTTAACATCCATTTGAAAAAGCTTAAAACCCTTTGAAGCGGCAAAATCTAAGAGAATGTGAATGGACTCAAGACAGGCAACATGGGCGAAAGTCTCTTCAAAGTCAATACCCTCTTTCTGGCAAAAACCTAGGACACTAGTCGAGTTTTGTTGCGCACCATAACCCCATCTTCACCATGCTTGTTTTTGAACACGAACTTGGTGCCTATGGGGTTGCATCCAGGTAGCGGCTCAACCAGTGTCCAAACCCGAGTGCGGAAAAAATTCTCAAGCTCTTCTTGCATAGCATTAATCCAATTCGAGTCAAAAAGATCATGAGAAATGTCTCTGGGCTCAAAAGATGCAACAAAAGCAGATTCAGCAAACACAGCAAGCGAGTCAACAGAAGAACGCAAAGTCCTCTCAGAAAGATCACCGATGATGAGCTCTGAGGGGTGATCACGCTGAACTGCTCAGGATCCCTGGTGATCTGAAGTCACCTCACCAGAGTCAGCAGCAGGCACCTCTGGACTCGACTGAGGAGGTTCGATCGAAGTGGAAGAAGTGATCAGAGGTCCGCCCTCGTCCTCAGTCGAAGTCTCAGAAGGTGTGGGTTCTACAGGCTGTGCAGATGGCCCACCCTCATCAATAGTTGGAGTGTCATCATCTTCCTCGAAGATGGACTCTTCGAGCTCACCATCTCCATACAGCTCAAAAGAAGGAGTCAAAGAAGGCAAGGACTCATCAAATGAACCTCGCAAGTCTCGACAAGCTGCTGGGAGTCTAGCTTCCAAACACGGAAGCCTCGAGAATGTAAAGCGTAGCCAAGAAAAACTCCATCTCAGCAACGAGACTCAAACTTGGCCAAATGCCCTCCCTTCTTGAGCACAAAGCACTTGCAGCCAAACGCTCGCAAGTGGCTCACCTTGGGCTGTCTGCCAAACTGCAACTCATATGAAGTCTTACCAAGGTAAGCTCTAAGAAAAATGCGGTTGGCCAGATAGCAAGCCGTGTTCATGGCTTCAGCCCAAAAGCGCCTAGGAGTCCTGTGCTCATCGAGCATCGTCCTGGCCATCTCGACTAGCGTGCGGTTCTTTCGTTCCACCACGCCGTTCTGTGGGGAAGTGTAAGGAGCAAAAAACTGATGATCAAGACCCTGATCACTACAGAATCTGACGAACTAAGAGTTCTTGAACTCAGAGCCATTGTCAGAGCGAATCGCTCGCATCCGACCATTGTTCTCATTCTTCAGCTTCAAAATCAGGTCATGAACAAAATGAAAAGTCTCATCCTTAGACTCCAAGAAGAAACCCACGAGAATCGAGAAAATCATGAACGATCACAAGCGTGTACCACTTCCCACCGATTGAGCGTACCCGAGCTGGACCAATAGTGTCCATGTGTAACAGCTCTCCCGGATACGAAGTCATCACCTGAGTCACAAGTGAGTGAGAAGCGGCAACCATTTTCCCGTGATGACAGGGATGGTAAACTAGATCCTTCTCCATTTTAAGCTTGGGCAATCCTCAGATGAGGTCCATAAAGCTCAACCTGACAAGCAGATCAAAACTCAAATGGCCCAACCTCCTATGCCACTTCCATAGCTCAGCAGAGGATCCAACAATCAAACATCGAGAAGGGCCAAAAGAACTAGAGAAGTCAATCCGAAAAACCTTACCGAAAGGTAAGATCTAGCAAATCAAAGACCCTCTAGAATCAATCACAGAAGAACTGTCCTTCTTGAAATGAACCTCCAAACCATCCTCAAGAAGTTGCGAAACAGAAATCAAATTGAAGTTCAAATTTCCAACCAAAGCAATGTTCTTCAAAGAGAAATGGTCTGAGATGCGAATTGAGCCAATGTCGTGTACCTTCCCTTGACCACTGTTCCCAAAGGTGATGTATTCCTTGGAGCTCGGGGGAGAGAGACTGGAGAACCATCTACGATGTCCCGTCATGTGGCAAGAGCATCCTGAGTCCATGATCCAAACGTCCTCCAGTCCCCGATCCTGCACAATCAGTGGTTGTAAGGGGGAGCAAATGGTTCGACACTAGGTTTAGCAAAATAACTAAACTAGTGTCGAGCCATCTGCTCAAAAGACGGAAAGCAGAAATCATCATAAGAGTTTGGACCAAACGCGGTCCACGGTTCTGCCTAAAACCTCGGCCACGAGGTCCAGGACCGTAACCAAAATGGCCTGGAACTCTGCCGGAGCGAACACCACCATCTGGAGCACGAGCATGAAAGTCGTCTCCTCTACCACCACCTACACGACGTGGCCTGGCCTCTAGCCTCTCCCCGCATCGAGGAACTCTCAGTCTACCACCCTGCTGGTAGAACTGCTCCTGGCCACCACGAGCTCTCTCTGCTCTCTCAACTCGCTTCCTCCTGAAGCAAAACTCTGCAAGATGCTTGTCTTTCTAACAAAACTCACAATGGTAAGTGGGCTTCTTGGGATGTGGTTGAGGCTTGGGGTTCTTGGGCTTGGTGGTGTTGGGTGTAAACTCCTTGGTGTGAGAGGGTCCAGGAAGAGAGTCAAGAGAAGTGCGGAGGTGTTTGGGCTTTGGAACCCAGATGGGCTTCTTGGGTGGAGCTTTGAGCTGTTCTTGGAACACTCCATCCTTGGGCTGACTAGCCTGGAAAGACTCAGTGGAGTGAGTCTTGGGGTATCTCTGTTCCGGAGTCATTTTACTCCACTCCACTGCCAGGCTAATGGCACTCTCAAAGTCAGCCTTGGTGTAGGTGTAGCCTACCCCAAACCCATCCTGCCTCTTAAACTGCTGGATCATCATGCCGAGCTGTGGCTCTCTGGCACTCACCCAACTCAGGATCTGACGGAGGTAAAAGTTCTCATTTTGGACATCAGCTAGCTCCTCTCTCAAGGAAGCTAGTACCTCCACCTGAGACAAACAGGTCTCAAACTCTCTATCAACCTGGACAGACTTCTCGGCTTTCAGCTTGATCAACTCCAATCTGAGAGACAAGCAGTTCCCACAGACAATGGGTGGAACTGACAGTGTCTCAAGCTCTAGCCTAGTCTGCTCCAGTTCAGCTCTAACTCTCTCCAACTCGCCCAACTGCTCATCACCCTTGGCTTTCAACTCAGCTAAACTAGCTAGATGAGATGGGAAGTCAACACAGGGCACGACGACAGTGGCATGAGCATCTTTCAGCACTAGCTGAGCGCTCTCAAGCTCAGTGGACAAAGCGTCCCTCTCATCAACCCTTTCTATGTACCTGGACTTCAGAGTCGTCAGGTCACACAACAACACCTCACACTTTGGGCACTCACTGCTATCACCCAAGCAAGGGGAAGAAGATAGACTCTCAATTCTGCCATTGGCCATGGCAAGCTCACTCTCAAGTTCATCTATCCTCTTCTTAGCCCCTCTAAGCAGTTTTTCCCGATATTTCAACTCCTGACAATTACTTTCAAGTAAATCAATGATTTCACATTCATAAGATGATACCTTTTCATTTTCGTCGTCATCGGAGTCATAGGAGGAGCTCTTTTCTTCCTTATCCCCAAGAGCCATTGAGCAGAAGCTCTTGCGGGATCTTCGGCGTCGATGTGAGCGGCTCTTCGGCCTGTCCCCGAAGGCCATGAAGCTGAGGCCCGCCGGATCATCCTTGTCCTTCCCCTTTCTTATCACGATCTCCTCATCGCTTGAGCTTGATGAAGAGGAAGAAGACGTGGACCGCTTGGAGTAGCTCTTCTCCATCTCGGCGAAGAAGGCCTTGTCACGCTTCTTGTTCTCACGTCGATAGTCCTTCAGGGCCTTTCTGAAGAATCTGGTCTTTGGCTTGCCCTTTGTGAAGGAAGAGCTGTCGTGCTTGCCGGAGTCATAGAAGCCACCACCACTGCCCTTCTTGTGACCATTGCGCTTGGGGCAGTCGGCGATGAAGTGACCTGGATCACCACACTCAAAGCACCCGGATTTCGTGCCGTGTCTTTTGAACATTCTCTTGTCATAAACACGATGCACCCGGTTGTTAAAAACACACAGGTCATCATATCCTAACGAATCGAGCTAGTCCTCAGTGATAGACATCAAGGTGAACCTAGCACAACTCACAGAAGAGGGGTCAGCCGAAGGTGTAGCAAGGGCCAGGGTTTTTGATCCAGAGCTAGTGATCATAAGAGGTGCTTTCAATGATCAAGGATACCTTGATCTCCCACACCTTACGGTCCAAGGTATGGAGAACCTTGAGCGCCTGCTCATGATCTAAGACTAATTGAACTCCCTCGGCCTTGTTGGCCCGAAGCTTGTTGATGATCGAACCGGAGTCCTCTGGTGCTTACACACAGGAAACCAAAGCCTAAAAGCTTCGAATACAAACAACCTTCGAATACTAGACCTTGCAAACCCCAAAGCAGTTCAATATAATATTCGAAATATGCAGATGCTACGAAGTATGCCTGTTAGAGAAAAACTAGCTTCGGTTCGAAGGGTGATTTCGCAAAGTAGAGCTGCAAGCTTTGAAGCTTTTGCCTGAAAGCTGCTGTCCGAAGACACAGCCTCCGAAGTCTACACCTACCGAGAGACTAGTCTTTTCAGCTATGGTTAAAGTAAAAAACAGGACAATCCATGCTAGTATCACATATCACAGGCATCAATAAACATAACTTTGAAAAGTCTTTGCCTGTCTCACGTGAATCAAAAACACTAGCAAATATCTTGCAAAAACACCTTGCGTTCGTTAGAAGATGATGACTTGTAGCCAAGACACGGAACGAAAACTAGGCTCTACAAGGCTAGCAGCTGAACTGCAGGAACTTGCAGGCGACTAGAATACACAATCGCAGCTGCAGCTGACCAAAAAGCAACAGGCATGCTATTTCCTAGCCACGGTAGCTGTGCCAGCTAGTTGATTAATCTATTCAATACACAAAACAGCAACCAGAGAGAAAACTGTAGCACAGAGAACATGGCTAACGCACTCAAGAGATTAAATCACGCAAAACCATGCAGCAGTAAACAAGATCGTAGCAAAAACGTCAAAGACTGAATAATAGAAGAATAAAACTAACGGAAAGATTTCTCGACGTATGCGTGAAGAACAGTGGCGGCTGGGAATCTTGGTGGCGCTCATAAGAACAGGTGACGGACAGGAACAAGTTGTTGGGAAAAAGTGAACTCAGATGTTTTAGATTAAAGTGAGATAACCCTAACCCTAGGGATTGGGGCCCTATTTATAGGCAGCCCAATAGCCTAGGAAAATACCAAAAGACCCTTAGGATATTTTTATAGACTCGACTGACTGTGGGCCTAAGGACAAAATAGTAAACTCCTATTTACAGATGACTTATCCTGAAGCGGAGCTTTCGTAGCGACTACGGCTTCGCCTCAGAATGGTCCGATCCGAGATCAGCGGTCGTTAGTTTTGCGCCGAAACTGACAAAGCGTCCACCAACTTTGCACCAGGTACCCGGATTGGGCCGGCCCGATTCAGCAGTTCTCTTAGCCCGGCAATCGCTCACCGCCCGTGTACCTGAGTCAATCCTGGTCAACAGCCCAATGGATCCTCTGCTGCTCCTAGCCCATGTACCCGGATTGGGCCAGCCCGACTTCGCGGCCCCTCTGCCCGATAGTCGCTTGCTGCCTGTGTACCTGAGTCACATGAGGCCCAGACACAACAGGCCTTCTCTCCTCATCAGTCCTCTTTGACTTCCGTTGACAATGACTCATCACATCTAGAGCCATGAGGCCCGCGCTCTTTAGCATGGCTCCTCAATCGTGGGCTCGGCCTTTCAAAAAGATTTATGACTCTGATCAGAGATGTACTAATGTACCCACAAGGCACGCACTCATCCCGTACACCAAAGCTTAACGAGATGACCCATACCATCGGAACTCGTGCCAAAACCTCAGCATGAAATGCTCCAAGCGATAACCACCTGCTCTAGGTTTCGCCGGCGCGCCGGGCCGCATCCCGGCTAACGTCGCATCCCTGTTACGCCCCTCGACGTCATGAAGTGCAACATGAAGGTGAGTTTCGTAGCTTATAGTGTCTTCCCTTTCCTGATTCAATGATTGATCGGATGCTTGTTTGTTTTGGATGCACAAGTGTTTTGTAAATTGTGTTCTTTGTAATCATATTTGATTTATCGACATGTCTAATTATATATGTTGGAAAAACATGATGCTTGAACAATTTACTTTGTGTTGATTTTCAGATTAATCCAACGAAGTACTAGAGTATCTGATTAGGCTGGATCTGCTTCAGTTGAGATAATTGCAGATGCTGCACTCTGCCCCATGGAAGCTGTGAAGGTTCGTGTCCATACATAACCTAGCTTTGCGAGAGGTTTATGTGATGGCCTCCCAAAGTTTATTAAGACAGATTTCTATAGCTGCATGACTCTAACCTCATTCTTCTAATACAATGTGGGTTATCCAGATTGTATAAATGGATTATTCCACTTTTGGGCGTCAAATTCCCTGTAAGTACCTATCTCCTCCATTGTTAGAAGAAATCCAATTTTCAACACTTTGTTGGAACTTGGGAGTCCATTGCTGTCTCGTAGAGATCGATCATATTTTAATTTTGAGCCATAGATTTGCCCTGTTATTGAAGAATTGGTTATGCTCCTACATAGGTGCTTGCTTGCACATGTGGTGACAACCATAGTACTTATTGTTTTTAAGTCAGTTACTGATACAGTATACAATGGTGTGACGCCCCGATTTACCAAATCAGAACATTATTGAATTTCCATAGAAAAACAATAATAACAAGAGGTTCATCATGCGACAACATACATCCGGGCAAACATTCGTGGTTCACAGACCACATTATTACACAAGTGTAAAATAAAAAGAAAGTACAAAAATAGATTGCATGACGAACGCTCTCTTCAGAATCTTCTTCTTAACTGGGTTGCTACTCCAGACCATCTTCCTCGTAGTAGACATCCTCTGAATCGTGTGTCCAACGGGTATGAGTACAAAAGTACTCAACAAGTCATCACAAATGCAATAGTAATGCAAGATAATAACAAAGGAAGGATAATGGCTAAAAGTGCGGAAAGGTACATTTTTCAGTTATTGCATTTAGTGCAGTCAAATTTAATCATGCGGAATATTTAAATATGAACATCATAATACCATCTAACTCGAGAAGTATGTTTTCCCTCCTCGCACAACAGTCCTTACATGTCAAATCATCATGCACATTCATTAAAATAAACTAATCGTGGGATGTCACGCTACCCTCCCTTAACCGTGGGCTCGGCTTTTCGAAAAGATTTATGACTCTGATCAGAGATGTACTACTGTACCCACAAGGCACGCACTCATCCCGTACACCAAAGCATAACGAGATAACCCATACCATAGGAACTCGTGCCAAAACCTCAGCATGAAATGCTCCAAGCGATAACCACCCGCTCTAAGTTTCACCGGCGCGCCGGGCCGCATCCCGGCTAACGCCGCACCCCTTTTGCGCCATGTCGGTATAAGCCACCCGCAGGTGCTGCTTGACCCATCTCCAAGTGGTGGCCTCGGTTTGGAACACCTCATACCTTAGTTAGGACTTACCCACTAGGCTTGTGGTTAGTATGGAAGTGTATTGCAACGAATCCCGCATACCGGTCCTTATAGTGCCTCGGGTGCTACCGAACAATGCCCTAGCTTGCACCCGGAACCCACCATGCATACACTCTCAACCATAACTCTATCACCAACAGCATTCCAGAGATAAGGATAATGGGGATCATATAGTAGATTCCAATCGCTACGACTCATTTTTAATCCTATAGCCATCGTGTCGATACATTGGACACTAGCTAATAGTACTAATAATACGATGACAATGAGTTTAGGCTAGGGTTGCACATCAAGGTCGGGGGATCTAAATAAATATATTGTAAGGCTTTCATTTGACTAATGCTTGTATACCCTATGTGTTTTAGCAATAGTTTTATAAAACATGGGTTCAATATGCTCAAAAGATTGGTTTGGTGACTTGCCTTGTTCAGCGAAGGGAGAGGGAGGAACTTCGAGAAAGTACTCCGGCTCCTCGGCGGCGTCGTAGTCTTTTCGATAATAATAAACATAACACTCAATAAACATTCCAAAATCACATAACAAACATATAGGTTTTGATTGGTTTGAACCAATGAAAATAAAGTCATTAACTTTCTGAAATTTATCTTAAGAACATTTTAAAATGAACTTTAATAGAATAATGCCCTTTCAAAAAAAGAATAATAATGTAAACTAATGTATTTTAAATTTCGAACTACTTAAAATAGAAGGTTTAGAATGAACCTAGGGTTTCATTTATACTAGCATGAAAAGAACAAAAGATAAATTTTATCTAAGGTTGAAATGGACAAATATGTAGTTTATCCTAAAGTGCATTTGAATATTTTATTAAATAAAAATACAATACTCAATATAAACCTACTGTTTTTATTGCATTAACACGTAGAGAATAAAATTATAAATTTTCTGGAATTGAAATGGTAATTTTGGAGTTAAAATGCGCAAGATATGAATTTTAGAAGTTTAAAACTATTTCTGAATTTGAATTAAATAAAAAAACAGGCGTCGGTCCACGGTGAACCGGGTTCACCGTGAACCCGCGCACTGTGCGCGTGCGCCGGATCCAGATCCACCGTTGGATCACGATCGGGCGGCCACGGGCGAGGCGGGGGCGTTAAGTGGACGCGGACGGACACGATTAAAACGCCGAACCGGTATGCATCGTGTGGCTCAGATCAAATGCAGGTTTTATATAGAAACGGATGGCTCAGATTAAATCATATCGATTCGTTGAGATCCAACGAATCTGATTAAACCGCGAGAATGGCCCAACCACCACCGTCGGATCTAGATCGCACGGCCAAGATTGAATCCGACACGGCACGGGTACTCAGCCTATGCCGGTCGTCTTCTCCGGTGACGGCGCGGGCCTAGCGGCCATGGTGAGCGACGACGGCCAGAGCTATGGGCTAAACAGAACCAGGGCGACAAGGGGAACACGAAGGTACCATTGGCGAGGCAAGAGGTCGTCGTAGCATGGCCGGCGACGAGCGGGGCGGCGAAGGCGTTCGGGTCCCTTGTCGGCGACGGCGTTCTGGCGGGGTTCGTTGACGACAGAGTGGTGGCCGAGGTTGAGGTGGTGTCGGCGGCCATAGAGGTGCGGTCGTCGAGGATGGGGGTGACTCCGACGATGGTGAGCGGCGGCTAGAGCGAAGGTGGCGGAGTGGCATTTAAGGGAGCGTCACGGGCGTTTTGGTCGGGTTTGTTTCGAGTGCTAGCGAGGGGTGGACGCGGGGGTACCAGGGGGCTTAAATAGGGTCATCGGCGGGGCAGAGGAGGCGCAATTGAGGGAGGCCGAGAGTAAACGCCGACGAGGGGGTTTCCTTGCATGCGAGCGACAGCGCCGGGGTGATTACACGTGGTTTAATGGGGGTAAACGGTCGGCGCGTCGCGGGGGAGTTAATGGTGACGACGATTTAATGCGAGGGGGCCAACGGGGGTGGATCCGAGGCGGGATCGGTGGCCGGCGAGGTTAGGGGGGTTGGCGCGAGGTGGACGATGGGTCCGACAGGTGGGGTCAAGGCGGTCAGCGGGTGCGAGCGTACGGGTGTGGTGATTGATGGGTGGGGTCGGGTTCGGCCGAGTGAGGGAGTCGGTGCCGACAGGTGGGGTTAGGCGCGCGCGTGAAGGGAGAGTGGGTCACTGACAAGTGGGGCCCGGGTGTCAGTACGGGCATAGGGAAGGGAGTGGGCTGGGCCGGTTGGGGGAGAGAGATTGAGGGAGAGGGGCGTTACTGTTTCAATCATTTTCTGGATAGAATTAATTGCAGAAATTAGTTTAAAATATTTGGGCTACTTCCAAGAGTGATAAAAATTTGTAAAAATTCTCAAAAATATATCTTGGCCTTGGGATCATATACAAAATTTTCTAGTCCCAGGTTTGGATCTTTTAACTAGGTTCTAGTTCAATTAAGCTTAGAAGGGCATTAAAGGTATTTCAGAATAAATTATTTCCAGAAAATATAATAAAAGGTATTTTTATTTCTCTGAAAATTTGGGGTGTTACAAATGGGCACAAGAATGATTTGTTAGTGGTTTATACATGACTTTACAAGATTAAATTTGAGTTACAAACACCATTTCACTGTTTCCACAACAATGGGTGTATTATTATGCGCATAGTTCTTCTTGAGATCACACCATGGTTTCCAAGATTTTATGTGTGCATATATTGTTTTTTCCACATTGCTTGAGCTATCTCCATTATGATGGACCTAGACTCCAATGAAGTGGTGTACATTGCTTCTTGGAAATTTTGTTTTTGAGTTCATTTGTACCACCATTAGCTATAATGGTCTCTTTGTTGCATATGGGAGGTATTATAGTTTGTCATCTTTATTGTAATATCATGCTTCACTTCTCAGGCATGCACTTTTATTTAGCATGATTTCATGCGTGTGACTGTTAGTGCTTTATGAATTCTTAACACACAACTCCAATATATCCATATTAGATTCTTTTTGGTGCAAATAGTTCTTCTTGGAACCATACTATGATTTTCAAGATTTTATGTGTGCATATATAAACTATCCAATGAACTGGTGTACATTATATTTGTAAAAAAGACCAATTGAGTTTAGATTTGTGGGATTTTCTACTTTTTATGTTTAATGCACATTTTGATCTTCATTTGTTGGCAATTGATTTCAAAATGTTCACACATTTGACAGTTAGATACTCATGTTTTTGATCCTATAGTTCTTTGCAGCATCCAAGTTATGTTTCTGTGCAACTAGCTTGCAGTTTAATTGCATGTTAGAACGGACATTGCATGTCTTCTGCACACAATTCTTCTTGAGATCACACTATGATTTTAAGATTTTATTTGTGCATATATAAATCTTCTACACTGCTTGAGTTCTCTCACTACAACAAAACAGGCAACTTCCGTCGGCTTTGCCGACGGAAGTTAGCCCTTTCCCGACGGAAGAAGCCAACTTCCGTCGGCAAAACGCTAACTTCCGTTGGCCTTTGGCCGACGGAAGCGAGGCGACAGAAGATAGCTAACTTCCGTCGGCCGCCGACGGAAGTTAGCTAACTTCCGTCGGCTTCACGTGGCCGACGGAAGTTAGCGCCGAACACTGCCACGTCACCAGAGGGGCACTAACTTCCGTCGGCCAGCCTGGCCGACGGAAGTTAGGGGCAGCTAACTTCCGTCGGCTAGGGCCGAAGCCGACGGAAGTTAGCCTTTCTGCCCACGTGGCCGAAACCAGCTAACTTCCGTCGGCTATGGTCAAAGCCGACGGAAGTTAACTGATATTTTTTTTATTTTTTCCTAGTTCCCCTACTCACACTCACATCCAACCACAATTTCACATACATTCACAATACACATCCAAAATCACATTTCACATCCAAAATCACATTCAAACTTCACATATAACATCCAAAATCACATCTCACATCCAAAATCACATCTCACATCCAAATTCACATCCACACTTCACACATCACATCCAAAATCACATAATATAACTGAATTCACATCCAAAGTCACAGTACACATCTGAATTCACATATAACATCCAAACTCACATACAAATTCACAAAACACAGCGAGAGCCACATACAAAGTCATATTTGTCCATATACTCACTGATCGCCCACATTTGGGTCGTGGGCGCCGCCGCTGCCTCCCGCTTCGTTCACATTTGCCCCGGAGGCTCCATCCTGGCCAGGCGTATGGAAACACTGAAGAAATAGACAAAATTAGAAACGAACTCAACTACCCTTCTAAACGCTAACTTAAGTATTTAGGAGGTACCTCAGGTGATGTAGGAGATAGTGGTGGTGGCGGGGGAGGTAGTGGTTGGAACATAGACATGTTAAATCCACTGTTTTGCTAGGCTAGTTGCTACACATGTTGTAATGTAATCAGTTAGTTCTAAACCTATTTCTGAATACTTTTGAACTGCAACACTCTAAACTAAACTTACTTGGATCATCGCATGTTGTTGTGCTAAGCAGGCAGTATAGTACTCTTGTTGTTTCCTGTTGTGCTCGTTTACCCGCCTCAATTCCTCCCTCATCCGAACCATCTCCGGGGTTTCTTCTGAGCGACGACGGCTGGAGCCAACTCCGACGGAGCTCTGCGATGACTGAGCTGACTTCTGAGCTCTCACCACTCTCGAGTCAATAACTACATTGAACATGGAGTACCTGCAACATTAACAGGGGTTAGTTACCATCACAATACCATACACAAAACATTAATAAAAACACTGTCTCACCGTCCATGGCTTTTGCCACCTCCGCTGGAGTACACGGCCATTTGGTCCACAGGTTCTCTCCGCCAATCATAGTCCTCTCCATGGAGTCGAACCATGTGTTCACCATCCTGCGCCTGCAAAAAACATGTCCGATTAGCTAGACGCAGAAAAATGAAATTACGTCAACTCTTAATAACATCTCACCAAATGGTCCGTGGCTGTCTGGCTACACAAGACATCTGGCTGTGCCGGATCGCTTCCTTTGTGACCAGAGGTATACACCTCTATGTCACTTGGCACGTTGCCAGATTTAGCTTCCTGTACATTAGAAATGAGTTAGTCGCATTACAATGTATATATAGCTAGAGAGTGACAGATCGGTCTTACCAAGCGTTTAGTGTGGCGAATATGTCCGTCGGCACCATATCTGTGCTTCGGATACGTCCCGCGGCATTGTCTTTTCTGCTCGGAAGTCTTCTTAAATGCGGCTGAAGACCAAATCTTGCAGAATTCGAAATATGCGTCCTCGCGGTTTGCAAACCACGGAATCCTCACCTGAACAGAGATGCTATTTGTATTATATGACAACAAATCTCAACAATCGAAGAGTAAAAAGTTAGAATTGTTTACCGAACGGTATTCTTCTTCAGTCAAATAAATTGACGATGAGCCCGTCGCCTTGCTCATTCGTTGCCCTAGCTTCTCCTTGTAGTAAGCATTGTTCGCTTGAATGCGAGCATACGAAATGGCGTCCTTCACCACCTTATGTGCATTGTTGTTGAAGACTTGAAGCGCATGGTTATGGTGATTGCCGACTTCTGGCAAGCAAAAGCGTAACTGCAAAAGTAATGATTAGTACAGTGTTGTAACTCGAAAAGCCTAAAAGTAGATTGAAAAAACACTTGCATACCCAGAAGTCATGAGACACCGCCCCCTGAGCAGTTCCGTGGCGCCCGTCAGGAGCGAACCGGTACTGGTCCCATGTCTGGCATAGAACCCGCTCACCGGTCGGCATTGTCAGCACCCCTGGGTAGTGCAGACGGCACATGTTACCCAATATCTGGTTAACCTGCCTGACCCTCGAAGTGCCGTCGAACCGAGAGTCAATCCAAGATCTAGAAATACATAATAAATAAAGTTAATTAGTTTAGTGAAAGAAATTTTTTGAAAACAAAAGCAAAACAACAGAAGAGTATTACACTTACCCGTCACCAACAGGCGTAATCTCGATCTTGGCTCCACCGGAAGAGACTACTGGTGGAGCGACCAAGTGGCTCGTCCTGAAAGATACCGAGGACCCGCCGGCAGCCTCAGCACCTTCCTCCTGACCCGCACCCTCCGGGAGATCCCCCTGCCCCGCACCCTCTGGGTCATCCCCCTGCCCCACACCCTCTGGGTCATCCCTCTGTGCCGCACACTCTGGGACATCCCCCTCTTGCCCGCCACCCACCGGATCATCCTCATGACCCGCACTCTCCAAGTGTTCTTCCTCCTACAAAACAATATTGAAACAATTAGTAATAGTTTATAACTGGCATAAAAAACAATCTGAAAGTTACCTCCTCATCTAGTTGAAATGCAATAGGCCGACCAATTAATGTCGGATCTATGCATCTCAGAAGCTGCTCTTGACGACGTCTGTTTGAAGAAGAGGAACTACCCTGGAATAGGGTGTCCTCCTGACTCTTCGGTGTACTCGCCGGAGTACTCGCCGATGAACTCCCCAAGCGGAAGAGCTTCCTCGTGACACTCTTCATCTTTTTCGACATCCTGTTCAAAATAAGCACAAACAAGCATTTATTAGTAAAGAAGGTTTGTACATATGAAAAAACATGTAATATGAAGTATATTGCATATACATGTATGAAAACAATTACTTGTCAATTATCATCAAAATCAGGATCAATTTGTCCTTTTCTCCCCAAAGCACGTCATGTTACTTTTTTCTTCTTATGTTGGTGTTTCCTTTTCTCGGGAACTGCCACATCATTAGAATTGCCGAGAAAAGAATCTGTCGACGATTCTGACTCTACATTAAACGAAGTCGGCAATTCATCATCTTGATAAACCTCATCGACCTCTTCAACCTCCAATTGATAAGCGTCATCACTAGGGGTGTGTAGACGTTCCCGAGGATTCACTTTGTAGACTACCCACCAAGCACTTAGTTTTTCACATGGGTAGGGCATATAATACACCTGCTCGACTTGATGAGCAAGGACAAAATTGTCGCAACTAAACAAATGGGTATAAAATTTGGAGGTAAAATATAAAACTAAAACGAATCACTTACGCGAAATATTGTTCCATCTCTTCCATATTTGAGTACATGTAGAGCAAGGCATTTGTTCGTTCTTCCTGAGTTACATAATATGTCGTGGAAACACCAACAGTTATGTCCTTCCACCCAAATATTTGGAGATCACTACAAGGATGGTCTTCATCCATATGGTACCGTGTAGCAGGTGTGTTGACATTGTGATGCTCAGCGAA
The DNA here is from genome assembly GCA_019279435.1 of Zizania palustris. NCBI lineage: Eukaryota > Viridiplantae > Streptophyta > Magnoliopsida > Poales > Poaceae > Zizania > Zizania palustris. The sequence goes on from JAAALK010000285.1 coordinate 13,400,915, forward strand.
GTATACACTAGTGAAGTATGCTATCTCTTTCAATTTAAATTCTTCTGCGATGCAACCTTCAACTCTGGCCTTATTACCAACCATCGCTCTAAGCTTCTTTAGGGACCTTTCAATATGATACATCCACCTATATTGCACAGAGCCACCTACCTTAGCTTCATATGGCAGATGAACCAGTAAATGTTGCATTGGATTGAAGAACCCTGGAGGGAATATTTTTTCCAGTTTACAAAAAAGCACCGGGATCTCTTTCTCTAGCATCTCCATCATATCTTTCTTAATTTCTTTCGCACAAAGTTGTCTATAAAAATGGCTCAGCTCAGCTAACACCTTCCACACATCATCATTCAGGTACCCACGAAACATTACAGGAAGGAGTCTTTCCATTATTATGTGGTAATCGTGACTTTTCAATCCATTTAATTTCCCTGTCTTCAAGTTCACAGCTCTTCTAAATCCCGCGGCGTAACCATCTGGGAATTTCAAATTTTTCAACCACCTCATTACTTGTTTTTTTCTTTAGGTTTTAAACAAAATGGGGCACGTGGCTTGCCACCACTATTCGTCAACTCAAGGGTTGGTCGATTACAAATCTCAGCTAAATCTCTTCTCGCCTTTACATTATCTTTTGTCCTGTCAGTAAAATCCATACATGTACTTATAATGCTTTCACCAACATTACGTTCCTGATGCATAACGTCAATGTTGTGCATCAGAATTAGTGATTTGACGTACGGCAGTTCCCATAAACCACATATGTGGGTCCAATTATGTTCGGTTCCGAATCCTACAAATCCATCCTCATTTTCATTAAGGACCAACTCATTCAGCATATCAGCGATTTCTGTACCATTTAAACGCCTTGGTGGTCCCTTTACAACAATGTTGTCCTTCTTGAAATTGTTCCTCTGTAACCTAAATGGGTGATTCATGGGCAAAAAGCATCTATGGCAATCAAAGTAACAAATCTTTCCCCCGAAGTTCAGACGGAAACAATCTGTGTCCTTCGCACATATCGGGCATGTCAACCTTCCATGACAACTCCAACCAGAAAAAATATCGTATGCCGGAAAATCGTGGACCGACCATAGATACGCAACTCGAAGATTGAATTTTTGTTTCTGGTCATAGTCATATGCTTCAACTCCTTTCCACAATTGTTTTAACTCTTCAATTAAGGGCTTCAACATCACGTTTAGTCGTGTTCCAGGATGATCTGGACCGGGTATAATGAGACACAGGAACATAAATTCATATTTCATACAAAATGAAGGTGGAAGGTTGTATGGAATAGCAAACACGGGCCAACAAGAGTACGACGATGCCGTTACATTGAAAGGCGTGAATCCATCAGTTGCCAACCCGATGCGAACATTCCTTGCATCACTAGCAAAGTCTGCATCAAAATCATCTAGAGCCTTCCATGCCGCACCATTAGATGGGTGCACCATTACTTGATTATTCTCATGTACACCTTCTTTATGCCATCGCATATGTCTAGCGGTTTTCTTTGATAGAAACAATCGTTTCACCCGAGGTGTAAGAGGCATGTAACGAAGTTGCTTATGAGCAACCTCTGTCGTCACCTTCTCTCCGTCTTCATTTATGACCTCTACGAATCTCGGTTTACCACATTTTAAGCATTTCACCTCATTACTATGTTCTTTCCAGAACAGCATACAATTATCTCGGCACACATCAATCTTCTCATACTCCATACCGAGAGCAGAAAGCATTTTCTTTGACTGATACATGTCTTTCGGCACCTTATGGTTCTTAGGAAGGATATCGCTGATCAGATTCAAGAGCTCCTTATAACAATTGTTTGAAAATGCAAACTTTGACTTAATAGCCATAATACGAGTCACGAAAGCGAGAACGCTTACGGTGGTGTGCTCATGCAATGGCTCTTCTGAAGCTCGAAGGATGTCGAAAAACTTTTGAACCTCCGGTGTTGGAGGATCCTCGGGGTTTGATTCAAACTCCGGTCGTATAGCATCAACCATCTCATCCATCCTATCGTCAGCAACGCTATCATCTTCTTCTTCCACTACTAATACCGTTTTTTCAAGGCCTGTCTCGCCGTGAAAAGACCAAACTTCATAACCTGGCACGAAACCATATTTGCAAATATGCAATGACAACGTCCTCTTGTCTTGCCAACGAGAATTTCTGCACTTCATGCATGGGCACCTCGCGCCAGTGTTTGTTGTCAAAGCGAATGCACAATCAACAAATTTCTCAGCGTTGATTACCCACTCCCTCGTGTGAGCTCCACTTTTCATCCAACCAATATACATCCACCGTCGGTCGTCCTCAGCCATTCTATATGCAAAACATTCATTCAATCAAGAAGATTCACGCACTGGCCGCTATAAAAGGGCTCGCAACATACACACACCCTGGCGAGGCGATTCACCATGGCGTCCGGCGGTGACCGCCTGGACGTCTAGTCGGCGCAGGCGACGCCGTGCCAACCATGGTCTATAGGAAAAGATAGGTCCTAAACCCACCCAAGAGTGACCGACAAAACGTGGTATTTATGACGAGCCATGAGTCCGAACGAAATTTCAGCAGCATAACCCCGCTAACTTCCGTCGGCCAGCATTAAAGCCGACGAAAGTTAAGTTAACTTCCGTCGGCCTCCAGAGGCCAACGGAAGTTAATTAACTTCCGTCGGCTTGCCCAAAAGCCGACGGAAGTTAAATTGGCCGACGAAAATCTTTTGTTTTGTTGTAGTGTCTCTTTTATTGTAGAGCTAGACTCCAATGACGTGGAATATAGTAGGCAAATGCTTTTCCCTATGGCCTATGTGCATTTGATATTGGCTGCATCCTGCAAGACATGCCTATTTTACTAGCTCTATATTTCAGTTTTGATAATTGTTTGCTCAACTTATCTTCAATTTGTTGTTTTGTATGAGCAACTGCATGTTCAATCAAAGGAAATAATCGGTCAATACATGGAGTATTGGGAGTTTACTTGTTGGCACCTTGTCTTTAGTCTTTTATTACGTTAGTGCAAAATTAAATGCCCCTCTTTTGTACAAGTTACTTTGTTATGAATGCATATTTTTTTTGCTGTTGTTCTGAGCATTGATATTTTGTACGCTGGTTCAGGTTGCTATTTTCCCCTCAAACTTCTTATAATGAAATTTACACAATCTCACCATTTTATAATTATGCAGATACTACTATGATGAAGTTTGCATCCTTTGATATCGTTGTTGAGATGATCTAAATATACAATCCCTTCACTCAGAATGAGTGCAACAAACTCCTGTAGCTTGGGGTGATCTTTGCAGGCGGTTACATTGCAGGGGTACTCTATAATAGTTTCATACCCTGTGGACAATCAGGTATCTTTCCTTAACAATACCAAGGGTGCAACAACCAGCGATGTAGTTATCGTTTTCTATTCACTGGCTTTTCTTATTATGGATGTTATTACATATTTTGCATATTTGTTTCAATTTCATACTACGAAGAAGCTTGGTATGGGGTGTCTTTACTAGTGGACTATTTGTGTGTCATGATGATAGGTACTTCTACCGGAGCGTAGCGGGTTATTCAAAGTGATGGTTGGGCTGTAAGTAGTCAGGTTATGATATTGGCATGTTTTTATTGTTCATTGGTAGTATGTCTGTGTTAATATTACGTTAAAAATGTTTTAACTTAAAAAAATAATAAGATAAATTAGGGTGTGTTTGGTAGGTTTCTAGCTTCAGTTTCTTTTTCACACGTCTTGTGAAGTATGAGTCAAACCAAATACTTTTCATGTGGAGTGGATTGTACTGAGTGCTAAAGTGGTTTAGCATGATTTAGCCAGTTTCAAGTGCTTCACTTTAACTTTAATATGGATTTCAGTATTCGAAACTCTATCAAATATGTCCTTAATATTCATGTTAAAATAAATTGATTATAAATTATTATATTATTAAATTCATAACAAATTATCAAATATACTTAGAAAATAATATTGTAAATAACATTATAATTATTGTATATTTTGAAACTATCTAAATTTTAATATGATTAATTTTTTAAATTTCTTTATGATTAAATTGTAGTGATGATCCACTTTGGAGACATGGTGTGAAGGGGACAAGGCTTTGATGGTTTTGGTTCAAAACCATCATATTCGAAGACAAGACTTCGTAATAGTGAAGTATCTAAGAAGGTGTGAATAAGATGTGAATGCTACTATCGAAGATGTGAAAATCCATTAATAAGTTGTGATATCGTTCATTTTTTAGCACTAGTAGTATTTTGCGCTTTGTTGTATAATAGGAGGTCATGCCTCAAATTTCACTAGCGATTGTACTATGTGAAGTTTGTCTTGTGAAGTATCTTTCAGAGCCCTTTTGAGGGGTGCGTCTTGAATATCGTGAACTATTTTGCGGAGCCTATTGTAAGTTACTAGTGCGAAGTACTTGGATGTCATTGTACTTTGTAGTGAATCTCTTTCTTGTGAAGTTATAACGAAGGCCAGCGAAAAATTTTTAAATAAGAGGAGAGCAAAGCGCCAATGGCGCGCGAAGCGCATGCGGAAGGGGCACGGAGAAATAAAGAAGTGTGGAGAAGCAATCGAGCTCATTCTCTTCGCTTCCTGGGCCCAAAGTAGTGCTTTGTTTCCTGGCCAAATCAACGATTTGGGGCTGATTGCAAAAGGTATATGAATAGAAAGATAGATCCATCGCAAAAGATACCTGAATAGAAAGATAGATCCATCTATCCAGATATCTAAAAAAGAATCGATTTTGATTTCATAAAACCTTTGATTCAAAGAACTGCGCTTAGCCCCCCACTCATGAAACGGCTCTGCTGCAATGGATGGCAGAGGGTCCATTGTACTCGAAGCACTGTAGTTATCCAGAAGCCGGGAAGGGGCCTAGAAGTGCCTACTACTACACCGCACTACACTTGGCTCTACACATTTACAGAGCTTACCCCTGTCCAATGTCTGGCAGAATGTTGGGGGCTTCAATCGTCGACTCGTTATCCCCATCTCAGCCCAGGCTAACGGAGCCTAACTTATTCAGGGGAGAGAGTGGAGCCTATTGAAACACTCTTGAGAGTAAGATCCTTGGCTCCTCTGCATTCTCTACAGGGGTCTCTGCCCACATGGAAGCGAGGCAGAGATGGATAATATCAAACACAAGAATAAGAAGCATTTGAAATGCCTTTTTGATCATTTTGATAGAGGGGGATGGATAAAGTGGGCAAAATAGACTCACATTTTTCAATCGAAAAGATGGGTTCCTTTTTCATCTCGACAAAGAAAGAATCATCCGGAAAACGCTCCTAACCCCTTCGTAGGGCCGTGTATCGTAGGTGATCCGAACCTACCCGGAGCGAGCCCCCCTTAGAGGCAAGTGAAGTTGGTGAGTCGTATGATGGGCAACTATCTCCTGTGGTTCGGAGAGGACTCAGCTGTTAGTTAGTACCTCCTTGGTTTTGGGGTGGACCCTTTCACTCTATTTTATTAGATACTCTTAGTGAAAAGAATGTTTTTGATAGACCTAAGACATGGATTCTATATAAACCAATGGATCGTGACTAGTCATTACTACTAGCAATGGCTTCCTCTCTCATTACTTCATCCTTTCCATATCCCTCTCCCTTGTTCGATCTTACTCATCAAATGGCACTCGGTTCATATCTGTAAATCCGATCATTGAAGGTAAGCACTAACGCTACGCGCCTCTGCATTTCCGTGATTAAAAAACAAGGGCGTACGTAGCCAATTGTAGATTCCAACGGAGAAGTTTAACTAATTGTCAATGCGACCATGTTACTAGCAAAAATGTGCCTGTATTTGCACAAAAACTGGCATTCATCTCTTCCTTCAAATACAACTTCTTGTGAAGTGTTCCATGGTATACACTGCTTGCTAAAAGGGCATTACACCCGCTCTCCCATGGGTTGGTCGGCTTTACGGAATACAACCAAGCCAGATAAGTTATGGTCGATAGGCGCTTTGGAAGCAATAATAGTCAAAGCAATGGGCCGCTTGCTTTGTTTGGAAATGGAGTCGATATACCTTTGATATTCCAGAGAGTTTGGGGTAGCGAGAGGGGCTAGGTCTTTCTTCGCAAGCGTTTCTCGATGGCCTGAGATGGATTGGATGGTTAAGTGCTCTATCATTGAGTGCAGTTCAGGGATAGATCACCACCTACTCGGTAATTTTATTAGGAAGCATCTTGGAGAGGAAAGCTATGGCTTTGTTGAATTGGTTATGAGATTATTGGTGCAGGGAATAAAATACAGATGCAACTGCAAGGCTCCTCTATCCCCCAAGTTCTAATAACTTTTGATCTTCATCGGCTTGACAAGATTTTCTTGGTGGAGTGGGACATTTACCAAGAGGAAGAACAGCCTGTGAGGGTCTACTATGCTAGGTATTCGGAGACTATCTTGTTAGGAATTCAACAAATTACAAAATTCAAAAATGCTGCTAGAACTAAGGTAACCTGCAACAGAAGATTCGAAGTACTAATTCGGCCTGAGGACCGAATTCTGTTAAGTGTTGCACTAGTAGCGAAGGTAGAAATCTGTTACGCAGATTAGCGGATACTTCACAGGCGAAGTAACAAGGTGATAGCAATCTATTACGTAGATTAACGGATACTTCACAAGCGAAGTAACAAGGATTACCACTATTCCGAAGTGTCCGGCGGAGGGCTTCCAGGCAAACCCACAAAAAGGTATAGAAAACTAAAGGTAAATAAATGTGATCAAAGCTAGGGCTTTGTGTTTGATTTGTGTTGGGGGGCCTCTACGCTAGATTTTCCTCTCTATTTATAGGGGCTAAACTTCTGATCTAATCTGCTATAATTTGGCTTGGATAGAGATAAAGACTTAGTCAGAATTGTACCCAACTCTATCTCTACCGAAGTGGGCTTCAGCCAGGCCTATCGAAGCCTGCTCCTCGGGCCGAAGCTTCGGCGGCGTGGGCCCCCGAAGGCTTCCTGGCTGAAGGCCGTGGGCTGGCCAGAGGCTTTTGGAGCCCATAGCCTGATGGACCTTCGGTCTTGTAGGGCTTCGGCCTGACCCCGGACATGTGTATTTTTGGCCCAAATTACCAAAATTGATATTTCGACAATCTCAGCCATTGATGTCGTTTTTTGCTATCAACACATGCCCCCCTGTCTTTTAGTGAACTAAGTGAACTAAAAGCACAACGAACTGAAGACGATATCGCCCATATCATCTTTTCGACATCTTTCACGCTGTTTGTCACATGCTTGGGAAATACCTTTTCAAGTACCTACTATTCAAAGCTCTTTGAAACCTCTCTCCTTGCAGAGATTCCAACACGTATGCATTGCCAGGAGCGATTTTGGCTATTTTGAAAGGACCTTCCCAACTAAGTGACCACATACCATATTTGGGACTCTTCGTGCCTAAAGGTAAAATCGTCTTCCAAACCAAGTCTCCTACTTGAAACGATTTTGGTTTAACCTTCTTATTGTAGGCTTTAGCTACTCTCCTCTTATCTACTTCTATGGCTTCTAAAGCCTTTAGTCTTTTATCGGTCACTTCTTCTAAGCTATCCTTCAAAAGAGTTTCATACTCGTCGACCGATAAGCCATCTTGCTTTAAAACTCTTAAGGAGCCAAGATCTACCTCTACAGGAAGAATAGCTTCTTGTCCATATACCAACTCATATGGACTGACTTTGGTAGCACCGTGCTTTGCAATTCTACAAGCCCATAGCGCCTCGGAAAGCACTTCATGCCACCTTTTAGGAAACTCTTCAATTTTCTTCTTAATGAGCTTAATCACGATTTTATTACTAGACCCGGCCTGACCATTGTCCTGAGCATAGTAAGGTGAAGAGTTTATCAATTTAATACCATAATATTCGGCGAAGTTCCTCACTTCTCCAAAAACAAATGAACTACCTTGATCCGTAGTAAGAGTTTGAGGAATGCCAAATCTATGTATGATGTGCTTCAAGATAAAATCACGTACCTCATCGTGAGTCATGTTCTTGAGAGGTACGGCCTCGGTCCACTTAGTGAAGTAATCCATCGCCATCAGCACGAACCGATGCACTTTTCAGGAAGGAGGGTGAATCTAGCTGATGAAGTCTAAACCCCAACCTCGAAACGGCCATGGCTTGACAATAGGGTTGAGTAATGAGGCAGGAGCAAACTGAATATTGCCAAACTTCTGACATGCTTCACACCCTGTATAATACTTAAAACAATCTTCGGTCATAGTCGGCCAATAAACACCTGCTCTCTTGAGCATCCAACTCATCCAACACTTTAATAGTACTCCATCGATGGTTCAGCGGTACAATGTGTCGTCTATCAATACGAACTTGAACGCTTGTCGCCGAACCTTTCGATCAACCCTTTGGCTAGGGTCTCTCAAATACTGGACGATTGGGACTCTCCAATCGCCCTTATATGTTTCAGGGGGTCTCGCTCGGTCACCTTCTGAAAAAAATTATAAACTACTGACTTCAGGATGCCCCCCGAGCCATTCCTGCTCCTGCCGAAGACTAGCCGGACTGGTCATTCGGAGTGTGCTGGGCCGAAGCCCTCCGGAGGGTTCAGACTCCTGGGAGCCCTCACCGTGCGGGGACCTTCAGCTTACGGCCTCCGGTGCACCAGGTCCCTCGGTGGACAGAATACTCCGATCCAGGGACCTAAGCGCGCAGTGGCCTTCGGCGGCCGGAGGGGTCCGACTTGGAGGGTGCACTTGCCCACCGTCACTGGCTTTGGCAGTGAGACCAAGCATCGGCTTCTCCCATATAGAAAATTTTCCTCTTCTAACTTGATATCCAGATGCTTGTTGAGCCAGATCATTTGCGTCTGAATTGGCTTCTCTTGACACGTGAGAGATTTTTAAGTCATCAAAAGCAGCAACTATGTCTAGACACTTATCCAAGTAACTATTTAGCAAGCCGTTAAAGCATTGAGAGCTTTTAGCTACTTGTTGCACTACTAACAAGGAATCACCGTATGCGTGGACATGTCTAGCACCTACAGATTCTAGTAATTCGAGACCTAGTAATAAAGCTTCGTATTTAGCTTGGTTATTAGTGGAAGGAAATTCTAGACAGGCTGAAGTCTCAAAGTGAATTCCATTAGGTGATATGATAACCACTCCAATACCTTGGCCACTCTTGCAAGCTGAACCGTCAAAATAAAGATTCCATGGCACTACCTCAACTAGAGCAATATTGTCACTCAAGCTGACATCTATGTGGTGATCAACTATAAAGTTGGCCACAATTTGGCCTTTCATTGCTCTCAGGGGTTCGTAGGCCAAATCGTACTCAATAAACGCGTAAGACCACTTTCCGATTCTTCCACTTACAATCGGCTTCTGTAACATGTTCTTTATAACATCGGTTTGGCAAACGACAACACATGTAGTAGGGAGAAGATAATGGCGTAATTTGGTGCACACGTAGTAAAGTGATAAACACAAACGTTCCACAAACGCGTACCTGGTTTCGGCATCCAGCAGGCGGCGGCTCAAGAACATGATGATGTACTCTTTTCCCTCTACCTCCTAGGTTAGCACGACCCTAATCACGCTATCTTTAGCAGCGATGTATAGCCGAAATGGAATCCTGGCTTTGGGTGCTCTCACCACAGGCGGTGAAGACAAGCACTCCTTGATTTTCTCAAAGGCACTTTGCTGGCTTTCCCCCCAAGTGAACTCGGCTTCGTTCTTTAGCTAGAGTATGGGGACAAAGGCATCAATCTTGCTGGATAAGTTGGATATAAAACGATGCAAATAGTTCATCTTGCCTAGCAACTTCTGTACATCCTTTTTGCACGTCGGCGCTGCAATGTTTCTAATATTCTCAAGCCTCTTAGGATCAATTTCTATGCCTCTTTCGTGGATCATGAATCCTAAGAACTTACCCACCGACACACCAAAAGCACACTTGAGTGGGTTCATTTTCAAACCATACTATCGCATTCTATCAAAAGCAACCTTCAAATCGGCTAAATGGTTTCCCATAGTGTCCGATTTGACTACAACATCATCGATGTAAACTTCTAGCATAACCCCTAGCAAGTCATGAAAGATTAAGTTCATGGCACGTTGATACGTGGCGCCAGCATTCTTCAAACCAAAAGTCATGATGACCCACTCAAATAAACCGATAAAACCAGGGCATCGAAAGGCAGTCTTGTAGACGTCCTCTTTGGCCATAAAGATTTGATTGTAACCAGCATTGCCATCAAGAAAACTTAGTACCTTGTGTCCTGAAGCATCATTGATTAGCATGTCGGCTATTGGCATTGGGTACTCGTCTTTCGGAGTAGCTCTGTTCAGATCTCTGAAATCGATACATACCCGTATCTTGCCGCTCCCTTTCTTCTCTACAAGCACAATGTTAGCAACCCACTCCGCATACCTGCATGGCCTAATAAACTCAGCCTTGAGTAGTCGCTCTACTTCTTCTTTAACTCGGTCATAGATGGCCGAGTTAAAGCGGCGAGGAGGCTGCTTATAAGGCCTAAATCCGGACTTGATAGGTAGCTAATGCTCCACGAGCTCACAGCTTAGTCCTGGCATTTCGCTATACTCCCATGCGAAACAATCGACATACAACCGAAGTAACTTTATTACTTTAGTCTTTTCATCCGGCTGTAAATGTTGGTTTACAAAAGTCGGCCTTGGTGTGCTACCATTACCTATGTCAACTTCCTCCAAGGGATCGGCCGACGCAAAACCTTGTCCTAATTTCTCTACTTCGCTAAAGTCCCCGATGGCCTCGGCAATACCGTCTTTACTAGACCTATATTGCTCCACACGAGACTTTAGCCAATCTAGATTACTCTTGCTAGTCATGACTATTAATACAAAAACAGTCGTGCTACTCCGGCCGGCTTTACAGACACTGGTACAAAACACCCTTCGGATACACTAACAAAATCGTAGTCCGAAAGATATCTACCTGACAGACACTCTACTTTAATATGGACGGCATCAACCGATACATCGGCCAATGCTACTTGGGCCAAGGTATCCGTGGGGATGACCTCTACCTCATCACCGTCCCACTGAATCAGACGCTGGTGTAGGGTAGAAGGAATGCAGCAATTCACATGAATCCAGTCGCGCCCAAGCAACACGCTGTAGTTACCTTACACATCGACGATGAAAAATGTCGTTGGCAATGTTTTATTGCCCACCGTCAACTCCATGGAGAGTACACCCTTGGCCTCGGAGCTCTCGTCATTGAAGCCGTTGAGCATCAAGTTAGTTTTCTTCAGATCATCTTCATCCCTGCCAAGTTTCTTCAACAACGAGTAAGGCATTAAGTTAACAGTGGCACCGCCATCGACGAGCATTCGGGAAATCAGCTTTCCATCGATGTATCCTCTAACGTAGAGATGCTTCAAATGGCGAGCCGAATCCTCGGGCTTCTCAAAGATTGTGTTGCGCGGACCGAGGTTCAATTGAGTGACCTCAACCTCGTCCTACGGTAGGGCGAACTCGGCGTGCAGCGTGACGATGTTGATGTCCATCGCCTCGGGTGCAGGCCCCTCGGAGATGGCCGAGTAATCGTCATTGAGCATGTCGTCATCATCATCGCTCGGACTAGGAGCTGGGTTGGTTATCTCAACCGGCTTCACCCTCCATACCTGTCTTGTAGTTGGCCGAGGGCGGATTTCCTCGAAGATAGCATCGCGCTCGACCTCGGCTTTCTTCTCGCGCATCTCCTGTGCCTGTAGCCATTGTAGGCATCTCTTTTGTGATTTGGACATGCCTGGAGGTGCCCAAGATGGTTGCGGCTTGGTGCCGGGTGCTACTGCGTGGTTTCTGTCAATTGTGGCCGAAGTAGTATTGTCTCCTTCGGCCCTGCGCACCCTATATTCGGAGGGGATTTCGATGCGGACCCCGGTAGTCATACTGACCTTGCCTGGCTGATCAAACCCAGCTTCGGCGTGGGCTCCGACCGAAGTATGGGACTCACCTTCGTCAGACTCCGGCGCTGAAGCCTTCGGGATTGGGACCTCCTGAGACCCCACTTTGACGGTGATAGCTTCGGACTCCCTTTCCTCGGCCTTCTCGTGCATGTACCCTTCGGCTTCGCTTTGCATGGTCCGATTCGGAGGTACCACAGACAGCCTGTGGACGATGCCACCCTCCGCCGTGTCTGTTTGTCCCTCCATCTGTAATATTCCGAACGAAAACAAGGCATAGTGTTAAGTTGCGGAGGGTAGCCTGACCCGGACATGTACGGAGCCCATGGAGTTCCTGCCCAGTTGTACGGTGTAGGCATAGGTGGCTCTAGTGGCATCGCCCACTGTGAGCCGAACTTGTTACCCGGAGGGGGGTTCGGCAGAGTTGACGTCTTCTCAGACCATACCAGCGAAGGGTCCCGCCATGCCGGAGGTACGTTCGGCCAGTGTGGTCCGGAGCCTCCCGTCGGAGAGTCCATCCAAAACGGTGCGAGGTTCGGCCACCGGGGGCCGAAGTTGCTGTATAGTGGGTTCGGCCACTGAGGCTCGAAGCCACCGCACGGGGGGTTCGGCCATTGAGGATCGAAGCCACCGAATGGGGCGCCAGGCCACTGTGGCCTGAAGCCATTGTGCGGAGGGCTCGACTGCTTCGGTTCGAAGTCGCCCTCTGAAGGTCTTGGACCCTTCAGCTTTCCCAATTTCTTGACGCGGGGACTTGATTCCCTAGCCCTTCTTCGATGCTTGTTCAACAGCGTGTTGTAGGTTACCTTCGGCCTCTTGTGAGCCTTAGCCGAAGGGGTGTTAATGTTCTATTTCCACACTCCTACCTCGGGGTTCTTTGGTATGAGCTTGCGAGTGCGTGGCTCTACAACAATTACATCCTTCCCTTTAGTTGACTCGGCCTGTTCTGGCCGAATCAACACCTTCTTCTCGCCGAGGTCGACGGCGTTGACGAGAAAAGGATCTTTATCCAGTTTCATCTTTGGATTATGGTCTATCTTTAATCATCCTTCTTCTATGGCCGATTGGATCTGTCGTCGAAAAACATTGCAGTCGTTAGTGTTATGTGAATATGAATCATGCCACTTACAGTACGGATGCTTTTTTAACTCATCGGCAGATGGAATGACTTGACCTTTAGGTAACCTGAGAAGCTGACTTTATAAGAGAAAATCAATATCTTATCACACTTGGTTATATCGAATGAGTACTTGACCTCGCTAGGTCGATTCTTTGTGGGAGATGGACGTAACTCGGAGCAAGTGACAGGTTTATTCTTAGCATTCCAAACCCATTCGGCCGTGTACATGTTGGCTGAATCCTCTTCTTCTGATTCCTCCTCGTCAGAGCGTTCCATGATATGGATCTCAGCCCTAGGCTTGTTAAACGTCTTAATAAACTTCTTATCTTTGGTTCGACCTTCTTGGACTAGAGCCTGCTGTAAAACTTGGCTAACTTCTAAAAAGTTATGGTTGTCTAACCTTTCGTTAATATCGGAACGCAACCCATTAAAAGCTACTTCCGCCAAGTCCCTTTCCGAAATATTAAGGCTAAAACATCGGTTTCTAGTATCCCTAAAACACTTGATGTATTCAGAGGCATTCTCGTTAGATTTCTGCTTAACCGATGTCAAGTGTGAAAGACTAAGTTCTGTCTCACTCGTGTAAAAGTAATCATGGAATTTCCGCTCTAAATCATCCCACGTCTGAACGGAGTTCGGCGGGAGCGCCGAAAACCAAGTGAAAGTGGTGCCGGATAGTGAGAGAGAAAATAGTCTTACTTTTAGAGCATCTATCCTACTAACTTCTCCACATTGTGCCAAAAATTGACTAATGTGCTCTACTGTGGTTTTGCTACCCTCGCCGTCGAACTTAGTGAATTCAGAGATTCTATAGTCGCGGGGGTAGGGTATTGTATCGAGATGGTCGGGGTATGGCTTACGGTAAACCCTAACCCGTCCCTTAGGCACGAAGCCGGCACACTCTCTAAATAGTGCACGAACCTGCTCTTCTATGTCATCTTGGCATATCGCCTGCGCTCGCCTCTCATGCGGGGGCGCGACACGCGGTGGGATATCGGCGTGTTGACCATGGGTCTCTTCCCTGCGCGCTATCTGCATGACGTGCTCATGTCCGGGTGCCCGCGTATGTGGTGCGGGCAGCGTGGGTATCGGTGCAAGTGGTGGTGCATGGTATGCAGTGCTAGTTTGGCCGCAAGTATAATGATTAGTCTCGGCCATATGCGTAGAGGCCGGAGACATCATGGTTGTGCCAGCGCTGCCATCGGTCCTACCGTACACATGGTATGCTGGGGGTGCACTAGCAATAGGGACCAGGGGTACGGCCTTAGTAAAGTCGAACCTTCTAACAATTGCTTCTACTTGGGAGTTGACTGCCGAATCTAAACGGTTGGCTAGCGAAGCGCTAACAGCTTGGTCTACTGATGCGGCTATCTTTTGCTCAATCTCTAAAGAAGATAAACGAGTCGATACAGGTGTTACCTGGACCTGAGCAGGGTCTGGGGTGATGATGTCACGCTTGATGAAGCCTGCGTGTGTATTAATGTAGCCCCCAAGCATCACGTCTTGGAGTGCCTTCAACTTTGCCTCGATCTCTGCTCAGTCTTCTGCGGGGATATCTTCAAGAGTAGGTGTCAAGATGTTGCGGTTGTCGATATCCGTGCCTCCTATTGTGTCCATCTGCGGTGTAGACGTACTCGTCATGTTGGCGTAGCCCATCCCCAGCGGAGTCACCAAAAAGTGTGTTGACACGGAAACGTGCCCCCACGCTTGGGTCAGTTCGATGATCCAAAAGTGTGTGGATACTTAGGGACAAGCCTAAGCGTGACACAGCACCGACATCGCGTTCCGACTACCCTTAGTCGTGATAAGGTGGGTGGAGTCGCTAGGCAATCAGATCACACAAAATAATCCAAATAGTCGAAAGAAATATATTAGATAGAATAAAACCAACAATCCGGTCGAAGCATGTCTGTTCCGAAGTATGGTGCGAAGGGGGTCGCCGAAGTATACCTTCAGCGTCGGTGCGAAGTATCCCGCCGTAGGGTAACTTCGGCATTCGGACTAATCTGATCGAAGATGAACTCCGAATGGGTCCGGGCAAGACAATCACCTCCGAACTATGGGGTTCGGCGCGAAGTCCCTTATACAGTGAAGTGTATTGACGAAGTGTGCTGGCGAAGCGTGTTGTCGAATCCTGCAGTCTCGCCGAAGGGTGTACTAGCGACCTCTCAAATCGATCTCTCAACCCCGGACTCCTCCGACGAAGTAACTCCGAACGTAGGTAACCTGCAATAGAAGATTCGAAGTACTAATTCAGCCCGAGGACCGAATTCTGCTAAGTGTTGCACTAGTAGCGAAGGTAGCAATCTATTACGCAGATTAGCGGATACTTCACAGGCAAAGTAACAAGGCGATAGCAATCTATTACGTAGATTAACGGATACTTCACAAGCGAAGTAACAAGGATTACCACTGTTCCGAAGTGGCCGGCGGAGGGCTTCCAGGCAAACCCACGAAGAGGTATAGAAAAGTAAAGGTAAATAAATGCGATCAAAGCTAGGGCGTTGTGTTTGATTTGTGTTGGGGGCCTCTACGCTGGCCTCGCCTCTCTATTTATAGGGGCTAAACTTCTGATCTAATCTGCTATAATTCGGCTTGGATAGAGATAAAGACTTAGCCGGAATTGTACCCAACTCTATCTCTGCCGAAGTGGGCTTCGGCCAGGCCTATCGAAGCCTGCTCCTCGGGCCGAAGCTTCGACGGTGTGGGCCCCCAAAGGCTTCCTGGCCGAAGGCCGTGGGCTGGCTAGAGGCTTTCGGATCCCATAACCCGATGGACCTTCGGCCCTGCAGGGCTTCGGCCTGACCCCGGATATGTGTATTTTTGGCCCAAATTACCAAAATTGATATTTCGACAATCTCAGCCATTGATGCTGCTTTTTGCTATCAACACAATCCTAGTACTTTAGTGTAAACGGAATAATCAACCCAATACAGATCAAGTTCTAGCTTCAAATGATCAATTCAAAATTCAGATCGAGTCAATTAAGTATGCAATAGAAGAAAATAGATAATTGATAACACTGTATCAGATCAGGAGTGTAAACAATAGAGAATAACTGAAACAATTTCCTACAAAAATCTGAATAACCTGAACAAACCTCAATAACAGACCAATTTCAGTGGAAAGCTGCTGTTGTAATTATTCTTCTAGCAATTTAAGTTAGTAAGCTACTCAATGTAAAAAGTCCTGAATGAAATATCTAAAAAACTGTAAAAAGTAATTACTGGGCAGAAAACAAAAAACAATTCAGCAATTCAGGCAACATTAACAGCCAACATCAGAGATTCAGAGAACAAAATATTGATGTTCTATGCAGGACATTCACACAAGAGATAATCTGGAGAAATCAACTTAGTGAACCAAAAATAAGGACAAACAATGGTAAAATTTTATCTACTATCCTGCAAATATAACTGGAAAAAACTTACTCACTCATATGGCACAAGCACATTCAGATCTGAAGAAATTCAAATCAATATTGTACTAAAAACTGATATTGAGTTTGTATACACAAATTAACAAAATACTTCTGAACTACTTATCTAGAACTAAAACAGATCAGAAAAGACTTCACTTAACTTATGTTGCACTATACTGAATATGAAAACAATTAGTGACACAGTCAGTTCTTCTTATCAAATGCAATCCATCAGTAGCAAAAAGTTGATCTGACCCAAACTCAAGACAAAAAGGAAGATCTGTAAATATTCTGCAAAAACTGATAGCACTAAATTTCATTCAGTTCATAACCCCTAAAGTCAATCTGGTACAGAATAGTTCATCAATGACAATCAGTATTGTGCTGAACATAGTGCCTCTCATGATAAGAACAGCAAGTTCAGAGCTAACCTTGGAAATGAAAAACAAACCCAAACATAACCAGTTCTGGCAGAAAATAGTAGTCAGAACAAATCGAAGAAGAGCTTGTCAACAACTATCAGAAAATAACCTGCAACATATATATTTCAACTTGTAGAGTATTCAGAGAAATGCAGTAGACTAACAAAGATGTATATTCACTAGAAGATAAGAACCAACCAGTAAAAACACAGAGGGAGAATCAGTACAATCGGCAGAACCTGAAGCAGTAAGGATAGAAAACGAACTGAATTCATAATCTCAGTAAAGGGTCATGGAATACCTCTGAATCGCATCTAGAACTTGCAGTTTGAAATTTCTGGAGTAATGTGGCGGCGCACCTTCTCTGTAGCTCGTCAAGAAACAATCCAGAAAAGCATCCAGCCACAAAAACGGACAAATTCAGAGCAAGCAGCAACGCAAAGACAGCAAATCTCAATTCCTTGCTACAATAACGAAAAGACTGTAGCGGGTAAAGGATTCCTCGATAGAATTTTCTGAAGTAATTTCATTAAAAGCTCTTGTTTCTCATCCGGCCAAACCTAGAGATAAAGGCCCTTAAATAGGGACAATCTAGATAGACACTTTTACAAAAGACCCTTAGGCAATTTCAGAATAACATATCCTGAAAATTACCCCTATTTGACTAAAAAATAATAAGACTCAACCTTTTTAATATATTTTCAGAACTTGACAATTCTAAAAATATACCAAAAGTTTACACTATAAAACTGAAATACTCAAATAAAACTAAACTCCTATTTATTAAATTTAAAAACATTTAGAGATTCGACGGTTTTCAGCAAAAACCGGCAATGCCTCCCTAATCGTCGACGAACGTCGTCAGTCCATGAACTCGACTGCCAGCAAGTCTCTCCCACTCTCGATCCCTCGAGCCACCTTGTCACTTGAACTGGCTTCCCTTTCGTTGACTCAACCGACACTTCATCTTGATCAACCTCCATCTCACGTCCTGCTTGATCTCCATGCGTACATCTGAGTCCACTCACAACTTCGACTGACACCCTCGACCATCTAGCATTAGACTCCCCGTCTAACCCTAATCCCTTGCCATCGACAGTTGACGAGTAACTCAAGCCTGCACATATGAGACAAACACAAACACACACACATATCCAAACATCCATACACAACCCCATGACAAAACCCTGTCAATCACTCATCATAACCATGAACCATAGTGATGATCCTCACTATGTTCCTCAGTGTAGAAAAAAGGTAACCAACTGGCCAAATCAGTGCCGGTTGGACCGAAGCAGTAGGGTCGGTCAGACCGTGAGAAACCAAGGGTTGGTTTCAGAGTCTGTGATGAGTGATTGACATATTTTATCCTCTAGTTTCGAAGGGGTCCCTCCGAAGGGGTTCAGAGGTTGTTTCACCGAAGGGTTCGGTGGTTTCGGTTGCTGCGGCTATTGTAGCGGAGTGTGACTATCTTAGGGGTCCAACAGTACAGAATGACTTGGTTGTACCGAAGGGTTCAATACTTTGGGTAGTACACCGGAGTGTGTACCAAAGGTTGTTTACTCAGAGAGGTCTCCGGGGTACTGGATACACTTGTCTGTCTATCTGTGGTGCATAGGTGACTTCGGAGGCGATGGACGGTTTGCAGCAAGTGAACCTGGGTCAAGCGGGAGGCTTGATGCCAGGCGAGCGGGGAGCTCGGTAACGAAGGCTGCGTGGGGTCGAGGTTAGTCCTCGGGTCAAGGTGCGCCATGCGAAGGCAGAGAGTGTGGAGCGTGGCTCCGGCTGAAGGTATCCCGAGATGAAGTCCTCGGAGGCGAGGCACTTCGAAAGGTACTCAGAAAGGAGTGACTTCGGAGTATTGCGAACAAAGTCCTCAGCAATGAGGCAAGACGTGCGAAGTGTGCTCCGGATGGAGGCACTCGAAGGTTCACCCAACGGAGGTCTCAGAAGTCGAGATGCATCGAAGGCATGGTCCAGGTGAGGTTCATCGAGGAGTGTGCTCGAGGAGAGACACTGCGACGAAGTGCTCATGGAATGCTTCATGCGGAGGTCTTGAACGAAGGAGGGACTTTTAAGGGTGGTACTCCGAAGGTGGGGCTTCGGAGTGTGGTTGTCTTGAAGTAGTTCTGCCATGCATGGCTTTGGTACATGGACTGACTGAGTTCGAGCTGGGAGGAGCTGCAACGTTGTGGTGGTCCACTCCGAAGGTGATGGCACGAAGACTCAAGGGCTTTGACGGCTTCAGCTCAAAACCGTCACTATATCGAAGGATGACTTTCGGTGAAGCGAAGGCCGTCAGGCTCAAGGCTTCTCACCAAAGCTACCGCACCCCTCGCATGCGAAGGGGGGCTTCGGAAGAATCCAAAACTGTCGTGTCTGCTCTACAAAAGCTGATGTTATCTCCTCTATGAAGCTGACAAAAGAAGCCTCCAAATAAAGTAGACTACGATCTGTACCCCCTATTCTGATGAGACAAAATCAGTGTAAACCCTGGGGGTAAAGTAGACTATTCATAGGGCTGAATATTACCTATAAATAGTGGAGGCTTGCTAGGCAACAGTAACACTTTTTGGGTAGCCATTTTTAGAACTCATGTGCTAGCCGTCACACTCATGTATTCAGACCTGTGAGTTCATTTGTGTTCCCTGTTCCTGCAATGAAGTTTTGATTCTGTTCTTTCACTGCTTGAACTTGTATTCTGTGTTACACTGCATGCTTTGATTCCTCTGTGCACCATTGCCTTCTGGGTTGAGTTTGTGCACTGGTTCTCTTCTGGAGGCGTGTGTGAGAGGTCTGTGCATGTGAAGTGTATTTTACAGTGTGTTCGCTCTGAGTAAACTGAGGTAACGCCTCACCATTTACTAGCGAAGCACTGAGTGGTCCGTAGTCGAAGTACGTTTCTTCCCTTGTCGAAGTTCTTAGCGCAGTGTGCTCTGTGTGAGTTTAGTTCTTCGGAATACGAAGCCTAGTACTAGTTGCTAGTGCAGAGTATTTGGTCGAAGTCCTCAGAGGGAACCATCTCTTGCGAAGGGTGAAGTGCGAAGTCTGCTCGAAGCCACCTAGTGTGCGGAGCCTGCACTGACTTAGCAGAGTTGAGTTTTTGGTGTATGGGTGGAGCGAAGTCTTCTTGACTTCAAACTTTTGCTCCTTGCGAAGCCTAGTTTCGGAGCTGTGAAATACCTCCGAACTAGAGCTTCGAAGGGTGTGTTTGAAGCTTGTTCTGTAGAAGACAGAATTAAAACAGAAGACTATTGTTAGCTCGAAATTTTAAAAGCTCCCATTCACCCCCCTCTGGTCACCGATTCCGGTCCAACAGACCGGCCTAAAGGGGCCGGTCAGACTGGAGATGACTTGACGATTAGACCGTGTGACAGAGAGCAAGGCACCCAAAACCAACTGCGCACAGTCTGTCAGACTGACCGTGCATCGTCGGTCAGACCGACGCGTGCCGGTAGCGGGATGACGGTCTGGCACGCCCTGGTTAGACCGGCCCCCTACTGTCGGTCAGACCGACAATGACAGATTTGATTGCCCGGGTCTCCGACGATTGCCTCACTATTGATAGCTTGGTGTACGGGTTCTTGGCGAAGAATAGGAATATGAAAATACTGCAAAAACACCAAAAGATCAGAGGCAATTCGGCCTAGAGACCAAATTACCGATAAAAACCAATAAAACCGATAGAAATTTGTTACATGGATTAAACGAGTGATTCACGAGCGAATCAACAAGGCTTACCGTGATTACGACGTGACAGATGGATAGTTTACAACGCAAACTCACAAAGATGGAGGTAGTAGCTACTCCTAGGGCAAGGAAAGTAGATTGAAAGTAAAGAATGATTCAAGGTAAATAATAGATCAGATCTATTAGGGTTTCGGGGGGTTCCCTTGAATCGACCTTGCCCCTATATCTATAGGGGTTGGACACGATGTGCCTGAGCTTTAATATACTCAAAAAATGAACCCAAGTCGTTAGAATTTGATTAGGGAAAAAATTTACCCGAAATCAGCCAATTTGAATCAGACTTAGATTGGGCCGGTCTGACCGGACCATGTCCTGTTAGATCGAAGTGCCTACTCCGGTCAAACCGGCCAGTGCCAGGAAATCACATATTTTCGCCCAAAAAGTACAAATTTTGACAATTTTGGCCATTAATGCCACTTTTTGGTATCAACACATGTCCCCCTACGTTTTTGCAAACATAGCGAGCCAAAAGTACAATGGGCTAAGGGAGATATACTCCATATTGGCCTTATGACACTTCAAGTGTCTTGCCACACACTTGGGAAGTACTTTTTCAAATACCAACCATTCAAAGCTCCACGAAATCGCTCTCCTTGCAGAGACTTTAATATATATTCAATACCTAGAGCGATTTCAACAACTCTAAAAGGACCTTCCCAACTAGGAGACCATTTACAAAAGTTTGGGCTTTTAGTGTCTAAAGGCAAAATCGTCTTCCAAACCAAGTCACCAACTTGAAACGATTTTGCTTTCACCTTCTTATTATAAGCTCTAGCCACCCTTATTTTGTCTCTTTCTATTGCCTCTAGAGCTCTTAATCTCTTATCGGTCACTTCTTCCAAAGTGTCCTTCAAGATAATTTCATAATCATCGACTGATAAGTCATCTTGCTTAAGCATCCTCAGAGCCAAGATTCACATCTACGGGTAAAACAGCTTCTTGTCCATACACCAATTCATATGGACTTACCTTAGTGGCGTCATGCTTCGCTATTCTGCATGCCCACAACGCCTCAGAAAGCACTTCATGCCACCTTCTAGAAAACTCTTCAATCTTTTTCTTAATAAGCTTAATCACAGTTTTATTACTAGACTTAGCCTGACCATTAGCCTGAGCATAGTATGGTGAAGAGTTTATCAACTTTATACCATAAGATTCGGCAAAACCACACACTTATTTAGAAACAAATGAAGCACCCTGGTCTGTAGTAAGATTTTGGGGAATACCAATTCTATGTATGATGTGCTTCAAGATGAAACCAATTACCTCATTATGCATCATGTTCTTGAGATGCACGGCCTCGGTCCACTTGGTGAAGTAATCTGTAGCCATCAACACGAACCAATGCCCTTTTGAAGAGGGAGGATGAATTTGACCGATGAAGTCCAAGGCCCATCCTCGGAATGGCCATGGTTTGATAATAGGATTAAGCAAAGATGAAGGAGCAAGCTGAATATTACCAAACTTTTGACATGCTTCACACCATCTATAGTACCTAAAACAATCCTCAATCATAGTCGGTCAATAAAAGCCCGCTCTTTTGAGCATCCAACACATTTTCTGGGCCAAATGATGAGCACCACAAATACCTTCATGTACTTCACCCATAGCAAGTTTAGACTGATCGGCATTCAAACTTGTCAAAAGCACTCCATCAATCGTTCGGCGATGCAACTCGTCATCGAGTAACACGAATTTAAATGCCTGCCGAACTTTCTGATCAACCCGCTTGCTGGGATCTCTCATATATTGGATAATAGGAGTCCTCCAAATTCTCACTTGAATTGTCGTTCAAATTCTAATTTAAGCTTGCCCCCCGTGTCCTGTAATTTCCTAACACAGGGCGGTCAGACCAGCCTAGCATGACCGGTTAGACCGAAGTGATGCCCGCGATCGGACCGACCATGTCAGGTTGGTTAGACCGAAGTGTTCTGACTCGTAGGAATGGAATATGTCAAGCATTGGTTTTTCTTGTGTGAAAAATTTACCTCTCTTAACTTGATAACGAGATGCTTGTTGAGCAAAATCATTTGCTACAGAATTGGCTTCTCTAGACACATGTGAAATCTCAAAATTATCAAGAGTACCAATTATGTCTAGGCATTTATCCAAGTAGCTATTGAGCAAACTATTAAAGCATTGAGCAATTCTAGCTACCTATTGAACAACTAATAGAGAATCACCATATGCATAGACATATCTGACACCCATGGAATCTAAATGTTCAAGTCCTAGCAATAAAGCTTCATATTCAGCTTGATTATTAGTACAAGAAAATTCTAAACGGGCCGAGGTCTCGAAACTCATTCCACTAGGTGATATGAGCACAACTCTGACACCTTAGCCATTCTTGCAAGCCAAACCATCAAAATAAAGTTTCCATGGCACCACTTCAATCAGAGAAGTACCGCTACTCCAATTGATATCTACATGGTGATCAACTATAAAATTTGCAACGACTTGGCCTTTCATAGCTTTCAAGGGTTCATAAGCCAAATCATACTCAATTAAAGCATAAGCCCACTTTCCGATTCTCCCACTCAGAATCGTTTTTTGCAACATGTATTTTATAACATCGGTCCGACACGTGACAATACATGTGCTAGATAAAAGATAGTGGCAGAGTTTGGTACATGCATAATAAAGTGATAAACATAAATGCTCTAAGAACATGTACCTCGTCTTGACGTCTAACAGACGATTACTCAAGAATGTGATCACTACAGGACGGTAGGGAATTTGAGGCAAATTTTTGAGGCATGTTGACGATGATTGTCTCAAAATGTTCTTTTGAGGCAGCAACGTTTGTCTCAAATTATAAAATTGAGGCAGACCATATAATCCTTATTATACTGAGGCTAACAGTCAGCCTCAATGAGGAATTTGAGGCAAGTTTTTGAGGCATGCTGAAGATGATTGTCCCAAAATATTATTTGAGGCAACAATGTTTGCCTCAAATTATAAAATTGAGCCAGACCTTATAAGTCTCATTAAACCGAGGCTAACAATCAGTCTCGAGGAGTTGGAGGCCCGCACTAGTACGTGTTTTATATTTTTTATTCTTTATCATATAAATATAATCTATATCGTAGAAGAAATAATAAATGTTCTTACATTTAGTTAGCAGATAAACAACAAGTTCACTTTTTCCCAGACAAGATACAAAGTTAACATGATATTTTGAGATGTAATTAAGAGGAATTTTTCATAAGAATTTAAGCTATCTAATTATTTTTCTAGCAAAAAATAGTTGTTATCATCAATATAAACTACTGCTTGCCTGCAAGGAAACGTCACAACCTATTGGAAGTAGCCATTAAGCGGGAAAAGCTAGAAAATTCCCTCCATTTCTTTCCCATTTACCAATTTTTTAACCTAGAATTCTGGATGCTACACACGTCTGCACCTCTCCATTTCCATTCTCTTCATTCACATCCTCTCCCAGAAAACTTCCTTCTTCACCAGAGAAGATTGCTACCTCATCGGAGAAGAACTCGTTGTATCCTCACAGGAGAAGAACCTGCATCCATAGACATCAATGATTTCTCCACCATTTTCTGCCTCCCCTACTCCATGGTGATCTTCTACAGTATCGTTGGATCCCAAGTTGTAGTATCATCGATGCCCCTAACCACCGGCCTCCCCTAACCCCTCACACCATCATCTACAGCTTGCTGTAGCCACCCCCAATCCAATCTGCCCCCTCCTGTGTCTCCACTCCTATATCTCCACACCCCTTTCTTTGCCCTAACCTTCCCTCCCCCCTCTTCCTCTTCCCAAACCTAGTCTCTCTTCCCCTGCAACGGTAAGCTCCAGATTTTTTTCTTTCTAATTCTTTCAATTGCAACTGTTCAGCTTGATTTTGTCTTTTGTGTGTATTGTGAGTGCAGTTGTAACTTATTTTATTTTAGGTGTACTTTTATGTTGTATGAGGTTGTAATTATTGATTATTTGTGACATTCATAGAGTTTTTAATAGGATGTATGGGTCATATTATTATTTTTCCATAATTCAGTTTCTCAGATGTTTTTCCATGATACAGATAGTCCACGACCTATCATAGTCGTTGTGCTGTCAAATTGGATACATATTTGCTGGCCTACTCCCTACTACAAACATACCCACTTGTTGTTCTAGTAAGGTAACTTGTTAACTCACCTCTATTTCCATGCTTATATAAATTGTTAAAAGCTTATTCTTTGTTGTTTGACATTGCCTTGTGTGAAGTAACATATAGATATTTTGGTACATTTATTGAATGTACATTTTGAGCAGATTAATTGTTAAATACCTCCCATTACTAACATGGACAAAAGGTGGCTAGAAAAACCAAGGTAAATGTAATGTTATGAGTAATTAAGTACGTTTTATGAGAGACTGCATATGTTATACAACATGTAACTTAAGTAACATGATAATGATAATAGGTGGACAGATGAATATGTAAAAGGCTTGGAACAATTCTTGCAGTTTGCTTTCACTCATTCAGCCAAAGACAACATGATTCTTTGCCCCTGCAAGAAATGCATGAACTGCCATTGGCTACATTCAGAAATAATTCGTGAACATCTAATATGTGATGGATTTATGCGAGGCTATAGTGAATGGTTGTTTCATGGGGAGGGCTCATCTTCAGCTAGAAATAATATTGGCATGGAGCCGGAAATAGGTCAAGAACAGTCTGATGATATCGATGCAATGTTAAGAGATGGGCTTGGATATAATTATTTTAATGGGTTTGAAGAAGATGGAGATATGGGAGATGGATATAGTGAAGATGCAGAAAAATTCTATAAGTTAGCTACTGATGCTAGCAAAAATTTATATTCAGGATGCAAAATGTCAAACTTCAATTTATCATAAAACTTCTACACTTAAAATTTTTGGGTGGGTGGAGCAATAGTAGTTTTGATCAGCTCCTTGTGCTTCTTAAAGAGGCTTTCCCTAAGGATGTGCAATTGCCAGAAAACTTTTATGCTGCTAGCAAACTTGTCAAATCACTAGGATTGGGATGCATTAACATCGATGCATATCTTAATGATTGCATATTGTTTTGGAAAGAGTATGAAAATGCCAAGAGTTGTCCAAAATGTAAGATGTCTAGGTGGAAGATAGAAAAAGTGGGGATTGATGGAAAACAAGTACATAAGGTTCCTCAAAAAGTTCTTCGGTACTTTCCACTAAAGAAAAGACTCCAAAGATTATATATGTCTGAAAAGACAGCTTATAACATGCGTTGGCATGCTAATGGCCGCACTAAAGATGGTTTATTATGACATCCTGCAGATTCTCCTACTTGGAAGAATTTAGATAATAAATTTCCGATATTTCGTGTTGATAGTCGTAATATCAGACTTGGGTTGGCTACAGACGGCTTCAATCCTTTTGGAAATATGAGTGTTAGTCATAGCACATGGCCCGTTGTTTTAATTCCTTACAATCTCCCACCATGGTTGCGCATGAAACAACACAATCTTATATTATCTTTGCTTATTCTGGGGCCAGCACAACCAGGAAATGATATTGACGTGTATTTTGAACCATTGGTGGATGAGCTTGTTGAGCTTTTTAATGACGGTGTAAAAACATATGATGCTTCTAGTGATGAGTGGTTTCAATTACGAGCAGGTCTTCTTTACACTATTACAGATTATCCTGGGCTTGGATATGTGTCTGGCCATCCCACATCAGGAAAATTGCTTGTCATCACTGTCACTTAAATACTTGTTCTCTATATTTGAAAAATGGCAGGAAAACTTGTTATTTGGGACATCGTAGGTTTTTGCCAGGAAACCATAGCTTCCGGTTTGATAAAAAGTCATTTGATGGAACAATAGAGATTACAGAGGCACCTATTCAACCATCTGGACATGATATTTTAGAAGAGACAAGGGATATGAATGTTGTTTTTGGGAAAGGTGAGAAGAGAAAGCATAAACGTAGAGATGATGACATGAAGGATGGTGATAATGTTGTTATTTGGAAGAAGAGAAGCTGCTTTTTCAGTTTACCATATTGGCAACATCTACTAATTCGGCACAATCTGGATGTAATGCACATTGAAAAGAACATTTGTGATAGCATAGTTAACACTTTGTTGAATGTTGATCGTAGATCTAAGGATAACCTCAACTCCCGATTGGACCTTCAAATCTTAGGGATAAAACAAGATCTACACCCAGTTTCTCAAGGAACAAAAATCTACTTCCCACCAGCAACCTCTCATTGAGTGCCCAAGAGAAGAAATTATTCCGCCAAGTTTTAAAAGATGTTAAATTTCTAGATGGTTATGCATCGAACATATCAAATAAAGTTCGCGTTGATGAGAAAAGAATGATTGGCCTAAAATCCCATGACAACCATGTGATTCTACAGTATTTGCTTCCATTGGCTAATAGGAGAATTCTGCCTAAAAATGATTGCATACCATTGATTCGCCTAAGTAACTTCTTTCAACAAATATTTTCTCTAGTAATTCGTATTAGTGACATTGTGGTGCCCCGATTTACCGAAATCGGAACATTATTGAATTTCCATAGAAAAAAATAATACAAGAGGTTCATCATGCGACAATCGTACATACGACAGTATTCATGGTGCGCAAACCATATTTATTACATCAGTGTTTAAATAAAAATAGTAATAAAAGGTAAATAGCATGACGAACGCCTTCTTCAGGATCTTTGCTTGACTGGGTCGCTACTCCAGACCGTCTTTATAGTAGGCATCCTCTGTGGGGTCCAACGGGTATGAGTACAAAAAGTACTCAACAAGCCACCGCAAATGCAAATAATAATGCAGGATAATAAACAAGGAAGGGTAATGGCTAACAGTGCGAAAAAGTACATTTTCAGTTATTGCAATTAGTGTAGTCAAATTTAATCATGCGAAAAAGTAAACATGAACATCAACAACATCATCTAACTCGAGGAGTACATTTTACCTCCTCACACAACAGTCCTTACATGTCAAACCATCATGCACATACATATTCAAAGTAATCTAACTGTGGGATGTCACGCAACCCGCCCTTGACCGTGGGCTCGGCTTTTCGAAAAGATTTAAGACTCTGATCAGAGATGTACTACTGTACCCACAAGGCACGCACTCATCCCAAACGAGATGACCCATACCACGGGAACTCGTGCCAAAACCTCGACATGAAATGCTCCAAGCGATAACCACCCGCTCTAGGTTTCGCCGGCGCGCCGGGCCGCATCCCGGCTAACGTCGCACCCCCTTTTGCGCCCATTGGTGCAAGCCACCCGCAGGTGCTGCTTGACCCATCTCCGAATGGTGGCCTTGGTTTGGAACACTCCATACCTTAGTTAGGACTTACCCATTAGACTTGTGGTTAGTACGGAAGTGTATTGCAATGGATCCCGCAGACCGGTCCTTATAGTGCCCCGGGTGCTACTGACCAATGCCCTAGCTAGCACCCGGAACCCACCATGCATACACTCACAACCATAACTCATCACCGACAGAATTCCAAGGATAAGAAGTAACGGGGATCATATAGTAGAACCATTTTGCTACGACTCATTTTTATCCTATAGCGATCGTGTCAATACATTGGACACTAGCTACTATTATTTATCATATGGTGACAAGGAATTTAGGCTAGGGAGCATGGCTTGGGCTGCACATCAAGGTCGGGGGATCCTAAATAAATATATTGTAAGGGTTTCATTTGACTAATGCATGTATAACCTATGTGTTTTAGCGATAGTTTAATAAAACATGGGTTCAATATGCTCAAAATATTGGTTTGGTGACTTGCCTTGTTCAGCGAAGGGTGAGGGAGGAACTTCCGGGAAATATTCCGGCTCCTCGACGGCATCGTAGTCTTTCCAATATCAATAAAGTAATATAAAATAAATACAACATCCAATCTAAACAATATAAAATCACACAATGAGCACATAGGTTTAAGTTGGTTTAATCTAAGGAAAAATCAAGTTGTTAAGGTTCTGAAATTCATTTTATAAATAATTTTAAAAGAAATTAAAATGAAGTGTTGTCCTTTGAAAAAGGGTTTTAATTGTGAGTAACCCCATTTTAAACATTCTAATCAATTTAAAATGAAAGGTTCATGGGCAATGTAGTGGTTTTCAGTATATGAACAGAAAGAAAATACATATAAATTTTAATGAATTTAAATAATTGAATGTTCATTTTTACCCTAAGGGTATTTGAATACTTATTTAAATAAACATGAAAAGTCTAAAGTAACATACAATTTTTATTGAACTAAAGTGTAGAGAATAAAATTATAAAATTTCTGGAGTTGAAATGACAATTTTTAGAGTTCAAATGCGCCAGATATGAATTTTACAAGTTTTAAATAGTTTCTAGAATTTATTTTTAAATTTAAATCCCCTCGGGTCCACGGTGAGCCAGGCCAACGGTGAACCCGCGCACTGTGCGCGTGGTCCGGTCCAATCTGGACCGTTGGATCCAGATCCAACGCGCGAGAGCGAGGCAGGACGGTTAAGTGATAACGGACCGACCGCGATTTAAAACGCGCGAAAGGTTACTACGTGGATGCACGAGATCGAGTGCGGGTTTTAAATGGAAATGAACGCGCGAGATTAAAACATACCGCTTTGACCAGATCCGACGGTGCGGATTAGATCGCGCACGTGGTGTAACTAGCGCCGCTCGATCTCGATCGCACGGTCGGGATCGAATCCGACACGGCACGGGTACTCGACCCATGCTGGTCATCTTCTCTGATGATGGCGAGCGGGCCAGGGGCCACGGCGACGATGGCGGACCTAGCTAAGCCTAGAAATGGAAAGAGGATGCTATGGCGGTCACGACGGTACCTTCGATGGCGAGGAAGGACGGCGAGCGGTGATCGGCGGTGAGGGTAGACGCGGTGGGTTCCTCGGGTACTCGACGGCGACGGCGATCTGGTGGTCTCCTTGGCCAGCGAAGGTGTGGCAGAGGTCGGGGTGGTCCTTGCGGTCATAGCGGTGCGGTCGGCGAGGACGGAGGGGGACTCCGGTGATGGCGAGCGGCGGCTGGAGCGTGGGCGGCGGTGGTGCGCTAAAAATCGAAGCGAGGACGCTCTATTTGTTCTAGCAGCAAGAGGGCGAGGGGGATCAAGTGCGGATGGCCAGGGGCTTAAATAGGCGTGCCGGCGAGGGTTAACAGGCATCGCATACAAGGAAAGCCGAGGAGGGTGGATTTACTCGCCAGCGAGGTTTCACCATGCAGGTAAATGCGATCTAGAGGCTTAAACGGGTGCCTTAACGCGCTTAAATGGCCGGCGGGCCTGGGGAAATTTAAAGCCGGTGTCGGTTTAACGGGAGGGGGAGCCGGCGAGCGGATCCGAGGCGAGGTCCTCGGTCGGCGGAGTTAGGGGGGTTGGCGCGAGGTAGATGATGGTACTGACAGGCGGGGGCCACTGGCCAGCGGGCGCAAGTGCGCGAGGGTGGCGGCTGACGGGTGGGGTCGGGCTCGGGCGCGAGAGGGGGCTGTTGGTGCCGACAGGTGGGCCGAGGTAGTCGGGCGCGCGGGTGCGGAGAGAGGGGGGGTCTCTGACTGGTGGGCTCCACCGGTCAGATGGCGCGCGCGGGAGGAGTTGGCTGGGCCGGTCGGGAGAGAGAGAAGAGGGGAAGGGAGCCCGTTACTGTTAAAATGTTTTCTGATTAAAAATAATTGCAGAAATTGGTTTAAAAGAATAAGGCTACTTCCAAGGTTGATAAAAATTTGTAAAAATTCTCAAAAATATATCTTGGCCTTGGGAGTTTATACAAAATTTTTTAGCTCCTGGTTTGGTCATTAACTCTATGTTGTAGTTCAAAATGGGAGATGAGGGTATTTAAGGTATTTCCCAATTTAATAAATTCAAGAAATTGAATTAAATAATATTTTTATTACTTTGAAAATTTGGGGTGTTACAGACATGGAGAAGTTAGAGTATGAAATTGCAAAAACAATTTGCTAACTAGAGAAGATTTTTCCTCCATCATTCTTTGATATAATGCTTCATTTACCAATCCATCTGGCTCATGAAGCAAGGCTTTCTGGCCCCATACAATTCAGAAACATGTATCCTATAGAAAGGTAAATGTATTTACTATTATTCTAAACCCTATTCATATGTAGACACCTCTGATTATGACACTTAATTAAAATACATAGGTACTTGATGAGGCTGAAATCATATGTTCGTACTAAGAGCCATCCGGAAGGTTCAATTGCAAAAATTATATTTTTGATGAAAGTCTTACATTTTGTTCCCATTATTTACATGGTTGTTCAACTCGGTTTAACCGTCAAGGACGTCATGATGATGGAACTTTCCAAATCATACATAACAAGCCTTACTTAAGTAAGATAGGTCGACATTTACTTGGGAAGCATATTAGAACTCTGGATCACAACTCTTGGATTCAAGCCCATAGATATGTTCTATTCAACTATGACCAAATTGGTCCATTCCTTTAGTATGTTCTAGACCACATATTTATTTCATGTATTAGAATATTTTAGTATGGAATTCCTAATAGGCATTTGTTTTGGTTGGCATACTATGTAGAAAGCATCGTGAGTACATTTTATCAAGTAGAGTACGAAGACCAAGAGATATTGACCGTGTGCTCCATGAGACATTCCATGACTGGCATGGTTTAGGAAACATGTAAGGGGTATTGTTTCTACATATTATTTTTAGCAATTTTACGGAATAGTATTAAATCTTTATGTGGATAACAGGTTCATGATATAATGGCCAAAGGAGAAATTGTATCCGAAGAAATTCAGATTTTGGCTAAAGGTCCTGATATGCATGTCACAACATACAATAGCTATCTTATGAATGGATATAATTTTCATACAAAATATTGTGACCAAGGGAAATCAACTCAGAGCAGTGGATTAGTTGTTGTTGCTGAGACTAATAGTTTTTCTAGTGTGAAGGATGTAAATCCTGTCCTTGGCAAGGTATCATACTATGGTAGAATCACTAACATAATTGAGTTAAATTATAGTGGAAGAGGTCACATAGTGTTATTTAAATGTGATTGGATCAATCTATCCGGTGGTAGAGGAGTCAAGAAAGATAAATATGGGGTTACACTTGTGAATTTTAACCATTTGTCTAATAATACTAATAATTTAACTAGTGAACCATTTATTCTAGCATCACAAGCTACACAAGTGTATTATGTTCGAGATCCTATAGATCAAGATTGGCACGCTGTTGTTCAATCAAAACTGAGGGACTTATTTGACATGGGTATTACTGCTTGTGATAATGAGGAGGATGTATATCTAGAAAAAGACCAAGTTGTTATGATGAACAACACTATCAATATTGGTGCTAATTGTGGCAATGATGATCTCACTAGGAATGATATAAATGGAATAACCGTTGAATTGACTACCAGATGTAATGATCGGTATGGTTGTAATTCATAATATAAGTTTTTTTGTTGTTTTTTTTCTATAATTATGATATATTTAATCAGAACCTTGTAGTTCATTACCTTATGGCTAATTATTTGCCACTCCTTTTCTTTTTACCTAACAAAACTCATACATGCATATGCTTTATCTTACATAACTTATTTTTGGTGATGCAGGGAAAACAATGGAAGGAGAAAAAAGAAAAGACGAAAGTCTAGAAACAAATGAGTATGAGCTTTAGCGTAGGATACAAATAGCTAGAAACAACAAAATGCTTTCAAAACTGAACCTGCCACAACTAGCAGCAAATTTGACAACGAATTACAAGAGAGTAAAAAATGCAGTACCATATATGCCAAGTCAATCAGTCAATCCACAAGAAAATTTGAGAAGGAATTCCAAGAGAACACAACATGTTGAACCAAATATTCTGAGTCAATTTGTTAATCCAGTAGCAAATTTGATAAGGAATTCTAAGAGGATGAGACCTGGTGCGCTTGATATACTATGTCATTCTGTTGATTCTCAGTATCAAGATCTATACTTGAATGAGGAACATGAGCAAAACCAATCATATGAGGAAAATGAGATGAACCGGTTAGATGAGGAAAATGATATGGGACAATCTATTGAAGAATATGCACAATCATCTAACAAAAGTAATAGTTTATGTCTCATCTATTGAATTTATTCTATGCATGCATTTTGGCTAAGTCATATAACATCTATTCTAGGTGATGAAGATGTTTATCCTAAAGAAATTACAGAGCCAAAAGTTAGAAGAGGTCCAACAAGGATGGAGACCTTTTGGCCAATCGTGGAATGTGTAAAACTAAAAGTTGACTATAATGAGCATTTTCAACCAGTTGGCCCCTATGCACCAAAGTTAGGAAATGTTATCGGTACACTTGTCAAAGGTAAAGTTCTATCAATAACTCATGAAGACTGGACAAATGTGAAGAACAAGGAGGATGTTTGGGATAATGTGTTGGTATACTTTTCTTTCTCAACATTACAGTCTTTTATAAATATATGGTTGTCAGTGAATGTTTTTGTTTAAAACTTACCATGTTCTCTATTTTAGAGGTATTTTGACTTAGATGAATGCCTAAAGGATTATGTCATGAGATCAGCTCACAAGAAATGGAAAAGACTTCAAAAATAGGTTAAAAACAAAATACTTTGATTCGGAAAAGACTAATAAAGAGCTCTGGAAAAAACATGATCCAAGAATATCACTTTCAGATTGGAAGTGGTTAATTGCCTTTTGGAGATCTGAGAAAGGCCAAGTAAGTGCATTCAAATGTTAGAGTGTGTTTCTTTTTTTCCAAGTGAGAGATCATAGTACAAATGTTATATTTTGTTATTTTTTTCTTTCAAAGTGTAGTAACTTACAATAATGTACATATGATTTTAGGTCCGTAGTAATCGTGGAAAAGCAAATCGTGAAAAAATAGTTGCAGTACATACTATTGGAACCAGGAGCCTAGCAAATGTTCGCCTGACATGGTTAGGCTGAGAGCATATATTAATCATTCAATTTGGTTTTATTGCATTATATTAATGTATTTTGTGTTCACATAACCATAGGAGCAAAAGAAAGGAGGAAAAGTTAGTCGAGCCAAAGTTTTCAAAGTTGCATATACTCGTAAAGATGGCAGACCACAACGAGCCCGTCAAGAAACACTTGTAAGAAAAATCAACTAAATGTGGAACAAAGTTGTATCTCTATTTGGAAACTCGAATAAAAATTTTTACCTTCGCTACTGTAGGCTAAAATCGATGAAAAATTTACCGAGGAGGCTGAATTTGTGGACAAACCTATACAAGAAGGATACTTCCTTTCAGAGCTGATTGGTAAGGAAAATAGAGGCAGTGTGATTGAAGTAGGTATGAGTCCTACTCCTGCAAGTCTTGGTTTGCCAGGAACTAAATTAACAACAAGAATAAGCTTGCAATTAGAAATAGAAGCAAGGAAGAGGGCATAACATGAAGCTAGAGCTTCGAGAGAAGAGATGCAACAGTTGGAACAGAGAATGAAAGAACAAATGGAGAAACAACTTGAAAAGAAACTGACAGAATTTAAAGCAATGATATCTGCTTCTACTAAACAGAGGCACAATTTGAACATACCAAATGAGGAACGATCATGCACGTCAGCCTCTAATAATGTACAAGTTAATTCAATTTGCATAAATAAACTCCATTACTATTATTAGCAGTTACTATAAGCTTCTAATTTTTCCCTGAATATAGGTACAACTAAGAACTGCTAGAGCATTACAACATAACAAAAACAAACTACTAGAGAAGGTCAGTCAATCCGCATTGATTTTTTTCTCCATATTTTTGAAGTCAAAATTTTGTATTGTTTAAATCTTATAGGAATTGTTGAGAAGGGTTGCCGGTGGATATCATGTAGGGTTAGAACAAGTGGGCAATCACAACAGTACCAAGCCGCGAAGGATTATAAACAATTGTTCACAAGTAAGAACAGGCAATAAGGCCATAAGTAAATGTTATAATGTTCCAGCTACAACAACTACACCTATTGTTGAGGTATATATATCCTAAGTTGTTTAGGATGAATTGTTTATCGAAATGCATGTCTATTGATTTATACAAGTAAAAAGGTTAAAAATGTTAATACCATTTATATTATTCAATAGGGAGTACAAAATCAAGTAATAGTTAATTGTGATGGATGGCGGAAGGCCTACTAGGATTGGAGGTGCCAACAAAGGAAAAAGTGACCACTCAAGAGTTAAAAAGGCAACAACAACAACTATTCAGGTTTGAGAACTTTTTCTTGGTTCATTTGGATTTGTTATGTACAACAACAATACCTATTACACTTTATGTTCTAAGATGAGATGTCCACATGGTAAAATATGTTGGAAACGATGTATTTCTTAAAAGAATTGTTCGACCATATAATCGTGTTGCTAAAGCAACTATCGAATGCCAAGACCCATTTGAAATGGTTGGAGGTACAGTTCTTGGAAATGAGTGCTACAAAGTAGTTGTAGACAACCCCATATTTGAGGATGCATAATTGTTTCGACAAAGCAAAAATCTGAATTATATCAAGGATGTTATTGGACATTCCATTGCTTCGCCAATCCACTTGGTATGTCTTTTTTAGCTTGTTTATGTGTATTACTTTGTTTACCTATAAAATTTAACATGTCAAATGAATGTTGACAATTAAGGTTGAAGAAGTTCCACCACCAAGGCAGAATGGTGAAGTAACAAAAACAGGTAGTTACATTATGTTAGTTTTGTATAAATATTTAGTGCTTTTGTTTGACATGTACTGAAAAAATTATTTATATCATCATGTTAGTAGAAATGAAACATGAACTGAGCTATGTCGTTTATAAATATAAATGAATTATGAATTGAACTATGTTGTTTATGAATAAAAATGAAATATATTGTGATCCATAAAATAGTAGTATATACTTTCTTGAGCCAAATGTTTTGGATTATTTCTTTTGTTCCTAATATATTTGTAGGAAGCACTAAACTGAATTGTATAATTTTATAATCCAGGTGGTCGAGTTTCTCTTGCGCCACAAGGCACAACTGTACAAAATTGGCGACAACTTATGTAAAGATGACAAATCATGACTAGTGATTGTTCACTCTTTTGAGCATTTTATTATCTACTGTTTCCATAGTTAAATGATACTTTTGTAAACTTATGAAGGGCCATGTGGAGATCAAATGAGATGCTATATATTTTCTCGTAAACATGCATGTGTATGGTTGTGATGTTTTAATCTATTGAACGAAGAGATTTAGACGATATATTTGTTAATTTTTCAACTATCTTGTGTGCATTGTGATGAGAAATGTATGTGTTTGATAATAATTGTTGAAAAAAATGAATGTATATGCTGAAAATAAATTTAATTTGATGCTTGTTACATTGAGGCAGCTTATAGTTGCCTCAATTCTTTTGAGGCAGACATGATAGCCTCATGGCTAGTTATACATGTTGAGGTAGGCTATCTGCCTCAATCAAATTTTGAGGCAAACCGTGACAGCCTCAAATTTAGTTTTTAGAGGCTAACTTTAGTGGATGCCTCAGTATGCTTATTTTGAGGCAAGGGTATCCGAGGTAGGCTATGTTAGCCTCAATATATATTCTGAGGCTGGTTTTTTTATATTCTGAGGCCGATTAGCTTGCCCCTAATTCCCTTCCATCCTGTAGTGGATGATGTACTCCTTTCCCTCCACCTCCCGAGTCAACATGGCTCCTATTACGCCATCTTCTACAACAATGTACAGTTGAAACAAAATTTGGCCTTCGACACTCTTACCATAGGTGGTGATGATAGCACTCCTTGATTTGATCAAAAGCGCGTTGATGACTTGTCCCCCAAGTGAATTCGGCTTCGTTCTTTAGCCGAAGTATGGGGACAAAAGCATCAATTTGCAAATAAGTTAGATATGAAGCGACACAAATAGTTCACCTTGCCTAGCAACTTTTGCACATTTTTCTTGCATGTCGGTGCTTCAAAGTTCTTAATATTCTCAAGTCTCTTAGGATCAATCTCAATACCTCTTTCATGAATCATAAACCCTAAGAACTTGCCCGCCAACACGCCAAAAGCACACTTAAGCAGGTTCATTTTCAAGCCATACCGACACATTCTTTCGAAAATAACTCTCGAATCAGCTAAATGGTTATCCATAGCATCCGATTTGACGACAACATAGTCAATATAGACCTCTACCATAACTCCGATCCTAGCAAGTCATGAAAGATCAAGTTCATAGCACGTTTATATGTAGCGCCAATATTTTTTAAACCAAAAGTCATCACAACCCACTCAAATAAGCCGACAAAACCCGGGCATCGAAAGGTCATTTTGTAAACGTCCTCTTTGGCCATAAGATTTGATTATAACCAGCGTTGCCATCAAGAAAACTTAGTACATTGTGTCCTGAAGTATCGTTGATCAACATGTCAATTATCAGCATGGGGTACTCGTCCTTTGGAGTGGCCTTGTTCAAATCTCTGAAATCAATACACACGCGAATCTTGCCACTCCCCTTCTTTTTGACAGGTACTATGTTAGCAGCCCATTCAGCGTACCTGCATGGCCTAATTAAGCCTGCTGCTAGTAATCGTTCTACCTCCTCTTTAACTCTATCATACACGGCCGAGTTAAAGCGGCACGACAAATGTTTATAAGCCCTAAACCCGGGTTTGATGGGAAAGCCGATGCTCCACGAGCTCGTGACTGAGTCCGGGCATCTCACTATACTCCCATGCGAAATAATCGATATACGACTAAAGCAACTTTGTTACCTCAGCCTTCTCACAAGCCTGCAAATTATGATTTACAAAAGTCGGCATTGGAACACTACCATCTCCTATGTCTACTTGTTCCAACGGGTCGGCCGACGCAAAACCTTGATCTAACTTTTCTACTTCACTAAAATCTTTAATGGCTTCGACAATATCGTCTTTAGAAGACCGATACTGCTCTACATGAGACTTTAGACAATCAAGATTACTCTTACTTGACATGACAACTAATTTAGAGACAGTCGAGCTACACCTGCCGGCTTTACAGACACTGGAATCAACCTCCCCTCAGACACGCTAACAAAGTCGTAATCCGAGATGTCTTTACCTGACAGACACTCTACCTTATCATGGATGGCGTCAATAGACACATCGGCCAGAGCAACCTGGGCTGAAGTGTTAGCAGGCACAACTTCTACATCATCGCCATCCCACTAGATCAGACAATGGTGCAAGGTAGACGAAATGTAGCAATTTGTGTGAATCCAATCACGCCCAAGCAATATGCTGTAGTTACCTTGCACGTCATCAACAAAGAAGGTCGTGGGAAGCGTCTTGTTGCCCACTGTCAGCTCTAGAGAAAGCACACCCTTTGCCTTAGAGCTCTCGCTATTGAAGCCGTTTAGCGTCAAGTTGGTCTTCATCAAATCGTCTTTGTTTTTGCCGAGCTTCTTCAATAGAGAGTGCGACATCAAGTCGATGGTAGAACCTCCGTCTACAAGCATCCTAGAGATCGACTTCCCATCAATGTGCCCCTTGATATAGAGAGGCTTTAAGTGGCGAGCTGTATCCTCGGGCTTCTCTAAAATGGCCTCCCGTGGGCCGAGGCTCAACTGAGTGACCTCGGCCTCATCCCGTGGTGGTGCGAACTTGGCAGGAAGCATGATGACATTTATGTCCATCGCTTGAGGTGGGGGCTACTTGGAGACAGGCATGTAGTCATCATCCATCAGATTGTGCTCGTCGTCGCTCGGAGTAGGATCCGAGTTGTTTGCGGCAACCGGCTTGGGCTTCCATACTTTCTTCATCACTGGTCGGAGACGGATCTCCTAAAAAATTGCGTCCCGCTCATCCTCGGCTTTCTTCTCGTGCATCTCCTAAGCCCGAAGACGTTGTAGCCGCCTCTTTTGTGACTTGGTCATGCCTGGAGGTGCCCATGAAGGTTGCGGCTTCATGCGGGGTGCCACGAACTTGCTCTTGGAATTTTTGGCTGAATGGGAAGCACTCGGATCGGCCTCAAAATTTTTGCGTTTGGCGGGATTTTTTTCCTATATCCTGTCGATCGGACCGGCCTTACTGGGTCAGTTGGACCGGGTCCTATCGGTCGGATCGGCCATGGTGGTATGGTCTAACCGACCATTATCGGCAGATTACAAAGGGTCGGTCGGACCAGCCACAGTACGTCGGTCAGACCAAAGTGGTGATGGCGGTCTGACTGACCCTAGGGCCGTGGTCAGACCGACATGCTCCTGCTCAGCCGCCTTTTATGTCTCGCCTCCGTTTTTATCCAAGGGGGTCCCCTTAAGGATTGGGACATCCTGGGACCCCACCTTGACTATGATGGCTTTGGGCACCTCCTCTGGACGCCCTCGTGGTGTGACGGACAACCTATCGAATATGTTGCCCCTTTCCACACACATTTGATTATGCGTGTTATAAAAATCGGAAGGCACAAAGGAAGCAATATAGTAGGGGGCAGGGTATCTAGGAGGCAAAAAGTAACATGAAGGCCACTGTGCCATGGTCAAGAGATATGGCGGTGGAGGAAAAGGTAGCTTCAATGGTCTCACCATCTTGAGCCGAACCTAGTCCTCTAATGAGTGTTCGTCCTCGCTGGAGGTCCTGGCCAAGATCAAAGGTGTTCACGGGGAAGGGGACATAGTCAAGCTTCATATTAGGATTGGTATCCAAGTTCAATCGTCCTTCTTCTATGACCGATTGAACCTGTCTACGAAAAACATTGCAATCATTAGTAGCATAAGAATGTGAATCATGCCACTTACAATAAGCGCATTTCTTCAAGTTGTCAGAAGTTGGAATGACGTGAACCTTCAGCAACTTGAGGAGTTTGGTTTTCAATAGAACATCGAATATCTTGCCGCACTTGGTCACGTCAAATGCATATTTGACTTCGTTGGGCTGACTCTTAGCGAAAGACGGCTACAACTTAGAGCAGGTGATGAGCTTGGACTAACTAGACCAAGTCCACTCTGCATTTTACATGTCGGTCAAGTCATCCCCGCTCTCCGATGATTCCTCATCAGAGTGCTCCACTCTTGGTGAATTTCTTACTTTTGGCTCGACTTTCCTGAACTAGAGCCTTTTGTAGGTCTTGACTAACCTCGGGGAAATCCTAGCCATCTAGCTTCTCCTTAAGTTCGGAGTATAAGCCATTAAATACTAGTCGACCAAATCTCTCTCAGAAATGTTTAGGCTAAAACATCGATTTCTAGTGTCCATAAAGCTCCTGATGTACTCAGAAACACTCTCGCTAGCCTTCTGCCTAACCGATGTCAAGTGTGAGAGCCTAAGTTCAGTTTCCCCATTATAAAAGTAGTCGTGGAACTTCTGCTCTAATTGGGCCCAAGTCTGTATGGAGTTCGGCGGCAACGCCAAAAACCAAGTGAAAGTGGTGACGGAAGGCGATAGAGAAAATAACCTAAGCTTAAGTGCATCCGACCCACTAGCTTCGCCACATTGTGCTAGGATTTGGCCTATGTGCTCTAGAGTGGTCTTACTACCTTCACCATCGAATTTAGTGAACTCAGGAACCCTAAAGCCGCGTGGGTATGGGATAGTATCGAAGTGGTCTGGGTACGGCTTGTGGTAAACCCTAGCCCGATCTCGAGGTGTGAAACCCGTGCATTCCCTAAATAGTGCGCAGATTCACTCTTCTATGTCATCTACGCCTCTTGCATGCGCGTGTCTCTCATGCAGGGGCACGACACGTGGTGGTATCTCAATGTGTCAGTCGTGTGGCTCCTCCTCACGTGTCAGCTCATGATAAGTGACTTGTTTGGGCCTATATGGGTGTGTGGGGCAAGAGGTGTGGGCAGCGCATGAAAGGGTAGCGTAGGTGTGGGCGGAGGCGATGTGTAATAGGTGGTAGGGGCAGTCTGACCGGCCATAGGGCCGGTCTGACCAAGGGTGTAATGTCCGATCGGACCGACCTAATGGCCGGTTTGACCGACTATTGTTGGCTGCTAAGGCTGGCACATGCCGGTCTGACCGGCCCAAGGGCCGATCTGACCAACAGGGTTGAACACGTTCTCGACCATAGATGACGAGGCCAGAGAAGCGATGGTTTTCCCAGTACTCCCATCGGTTATACTGTGTATATAATGAACAGGGGGTACACTAGCAATCGGAGTTGGAGAAGCGGCCTTAAAAAAGCTGAATCTCCTAAACATTGCCTCCATCCTAGAATTAACTTTAGGCCCTAGACGATTTGCAAAAGTGGCACTAACGGCTTGATCTACTGTGGTGGCTATCTTTTGCTCGATGTCTAAGGAGGATAGTGGAGGGGATGTCAATATCATGCTTGACAAAGCCTCCGTGGGTCTTAGTGAAGCGCCCAAGCATGAGAGCGTGTAACTCCTTTGTCTTGACCTCGATCTCTGCCCTATCTTCCTCAGAGAGGTCATCGAGGGTGGGGAGGATAATGTTGCTGTCATCGATCTCTGCACTCCCCACCGGGTCCATCGGTGGTGAGGGTCTCGTTGATGTAGACGTAGTACATGTACCCATCGCCGATGTAGTACTGCTTGGCATGTTGTCCCCAATGGAGTCACCAAAAAGTGTGTTGATGCTAAAACTCGACGATCAAAGTGCCAACACACTGACGCCGATTCGATGATCCAAAAGTGCATGGGTACCTAGAAGTAACCCTAGGCGTGACACGATGCCGACGTTGTATTCCAACAACCCTTGATCGTTACAAGGGAGGGTGGAGTCACCAGGCAATTAGATTACAATATTTGTAACGCAATTGGCCGAAGTGTAGAATAAAGGGAACAAACTGGCCAAATTAGGGCTGGTTGGACTAAAGTAGTAGGGTCGGTTAGACCGACCTAGACGGGTCGGTCAAACCGGGGATGACCTGGCGGTCAGACCGTGCGGTAGAGAGAAAGGCACCTGGGACTGACTGCGCACATTCGGTTAGACCAACCATGCACCGTCGGTCAGATTGACGCGTGCCGGCAACGGGATGACGGCCCGGCACGCCTCGGTCAGACCGGCCACCTGCCGTCGGTCAGACTAACAGCGGTAGATCCAATTGCCCGGGTCTCCGACGATTGCCTCGTTGTTGATAGCTCGGTGTAGGGGTTCTTGGCGAAGAATGGGAAGATGAAAATACTGCAAAACACCAAAAGATCAGAGGCAATTCGGTCTAGAGACCAAATTACTAATAAAAACCGATAGAAATCTATTACATGGATTAAACTGGTGATTCACGAGTGAATCAACAAGGCTTACCATGATTACAACGCGGCATACGAAGAGTTTACAGCACAAACTCACAAAGATGGTTGTAGTAGCTACTCCTAGGGCAAGGAAAGTAGATTGAAAGTAAAGAATGAGTCAAGGTAAATAATAGATTGGATTTATTAGTGTTTCGGTGGGGGTCCCTTGAATCAACCTTACCCTTATATTTATAGGGGTTGAACATGACGTGCCTGAGCTTTAATCTACTCAAAAAATGAACCCAAGTCGTTAGAATTTGATTAGGGATAAAATTTACCCAAAATCAGCCAATTTGAATCGAACTCAAACTGGGCCGGTCTGACCGAGCCTGTATGGCCTATCTGACCAGACCCAGTCTGGTCAGACCGAAGTGCCTACTCCAGTCAGACCGGCCTATACCAGGAAATCACATATTTTGTGCCAAAAAGTACTAATTTTGACATTTTGACAATTTTGACCATTAATGCCACTTTTTGCTATCAACAGTGTTCCTTCGAAGTATGCCTCTGAAATACCTCCAATCGGAGCACACTTTCAGAGTGCCTCCCCTTGGAGGTCTTCTTCAGCCACCCTTCGAAGTGTCTCCCTTCGGAGCACACATTCTAATTTCTCCAAAATGCATCCCTCCGAAGTGCACCTTCGGAGTGGTT
Source organism: Zizania palustris (assembly GCA_019279435.1). Lineage (NCBI taxonomy): Eukaryota > Viridiplantae > Streptophyta > Magnoliopsida > Poales > Poaceae > Zizania > Zizania palustris. The sequence goes on from JAAALK010000285.1 coordinate 13,443,394, forward strand.
GCCTGTCTCCATTCCGTGCACTTGTGTCTGAGACCCTCCATCTAGAGAGCCTTCACACACCCCTTCAGACCACACTTGACTTCACCCAGCTTCCTTCATCCTCTAGCACCAAACTTCCTACCTGTTCCTAATCCCTTACTGTTGACAGCCAAGGTGCATCCACTTCCTACACATCACGAGACATGCAGACATTGTTTTGTAGCACCCTTCAGTATATACCAAACCCTTCGGTGAATACTTTGTGGTAAAACCCTTCGGTGCACATACCAACTACCGACCCCTTCGATAAAAAGCCTCCAGTGCACACACTTCGGTAAACCCATCAGAGCACAAATACTTGTCAATCATTCATCACAAACAAAATCAAGACACATCTCAACTTAGTTTCTCAGTTAGGTTTTGAGAGAACTACACTAGAGAGGAAGGGAAAAATTGTGTTCTCTCTACCCACTACTCTTGAAAAATAAAAAGCCAAACTAGACATTCCACCAAAAACCAAGAAACATATTCAGCCTAACAAGAAAAATACACCTCCTCTACCAAAGAAAGTTTCTAAGCCAAATCCAAGAGAGCATGTGAGAAATGTTCGAGTGAACAATGCTCAAGCCCTAAAAAGTTTTTTATTGTTCTAATTGTCAGAAGGTGGGTCACATGGTTGGTTTCTGCTTTCATCGCACGAAGGATGAGTGACATTCATGGGAGTTGAGTACACGAGATATGTATCATTTACATGTTGGTATACATACCTGTTGGTATACATGAGCCCATTTCTCATTTTCATCCCTGATTTGATGCTACTCCCCGGTTGTTAGCGTAAAAGATTACGCTAACAGGTTTCTGAAGATTAGAAACTACAAACGAAGTGTTTACGAAGGAAACTATTCCAAGCCTCCGAAAAGATAATAACTTAGAATAGTTCGAAAGTGTGTATTGAATAACTTGTATTCGGTCCTTATTATAGGGTGAAACGGGGGGTATTTATAGGCCCAAACATTAAGGAAAAGACCCTTTTACCCCTCTATTACAACCGACATAGTGGAAACTATTCGGTACCCTTAATAGGGCTAAAATGGTAAAAGACTAATCTAATGAGAAAGAAGATAAGTCTTCCATCTTAGCTGGCAAAGAAACTCTCGGAAGAGTCCAAGTTCGAAGATATACTCTGAATTGGAGTCCGTCATCATACTTCGAACTTGACTCAATGCATCCCCGAGTCATATGCTGGAAATCTTGGACTTAATCACCAACCTTTGTCCTTTTACTGCAATAACCCTGAAGATGGAATATTTTCCCCCAACAGTAGCCCCTCGAATACGCTTCTCCGCTAAATCTGTAAAGTTAGGAGAGCAGTATACGCAAGGAAAAATAATCATGCGTAGGGGTTAGCAGATTTTAATCCATCTCCGAAATGCATGGAGACGCAAGACTTCGACTCAGTTTCTAAGAAAATTACATTCGAACCATCTTAGAATTAACTCGAGAAGTCCGAAAGCCTTTTTAGACTTGGAAGAAATAGCCGTTGGTCCTCTTTCTTCTAACGGAAGTTACGTGGCACGTTAATTCCGCAACAATGTAACGGTTAAGAATGTGAAACGGCATAGGCAAACGGTAAAAAATCGGGGTCTGGGCTATAAATAGAGGGCCCAGACCCTTCTCGAGTACCTTTCCACCGCTTTCGTGCAAACAAACCATCAATCAAGCCCTAGCCTCCATTTTCCTTCTGAAGCAATCCGTGAGATCTCATGGCGAAAACCAGTTTCAAGGGTCCTGGGCAGCTTCAACCTTGGCCCGGCAATAGGCTGCGGCAGCAGCGGCGGCTGCAACATTGGCGGCGTCGACTCCGACACCAGCAATGGCAACAATGGCGGCGGCGGGGAGAAATCCCCAAAATGTCGGCCCTCAAGACCTTTTTCTGGCATCAACGAAGTACACAGATCAATCCTTTCAATTGGGGCCTTCAACCTGCAAAAGAGAATCACTCGCGGCCGCAATAGAAGGCAAAATTAGTTCGGGAGTCATGATTCGCAAACCCGAGAAAGAGATCATTCTGTCGCTAAGAGCCGGAGAAGTGGTCGTCTTCGAAGCCTTCTTCGAAGCTGGCTTGCCGCTTCCGGCAGTCGACTTCTTAGCGGAGGTATTGGGCTTATTCCATGTTACTCTCCCCCAACTCTCTCCAAATGCCGTAGCACGTCTTTCCATCTTCGAATGGACGTTGTGAGCCAAGGGTTGTGAGGGAAGGGCGGAGATCTTCGCAGCACTGCACAGAGCTTCGTGCCAACCGAAGACCTTCATAGGCCCCGGAGGTGAGAAGATGGTAGTGGCCTTCGGAAGCATCAACTTCAGACTTCGGGACGAGTATGCTCTCGGTTTCCTACTAAGGCTATCAATGCCAGATGGTATACAGACTGGATCCTGAAATGGTTTTATGCCAAAGTTGGGGCGAGCAGTCGCCTAGCTGGACCTATGCAAGATATCAACTTTCGAAAGGAAGCCCTTGTGCATCCGGATCCGGGCCAGCTCGAAGCTCGCCTCAGCCTGCTTCAAAAAATCAGTCACCGCCTGAGTATGTGGGACTTAGCTGAATAATTCCTCAGGCTTCAAATCCCTCCTCTGATGGCCAACTGGCCGATCACCTTTGAGGAAGATTCGGAGGGCGGTCTTCGCAAAATTTCTTCGACTTCGAGCCCTGCAGGTAACATCGAAAACAACATATATCATGCATATTTATTCGAAGGAATAACCAACTTAACTCATTTTTCAGCCTCTTTAGCCCCTATAACTTCGGAGCAGATTGTACGGGCTTCGGAGAAGATTCTGGGCGTCCCAACTCCGACCGAAAAGGAATGGAGAATTAAGCTGGTTGGTACATGGGAATGGTCCAACCGAGTATGAGGGCTACTCGAAGTTGTTCTGCCCCCTCTTGTGGATTGGGTACCTTCGGAGAAAGGGCCCAAAAATAGAAAAGCCGAAGTTGGAGCTTCGAGCTCTGCCAAGACTCCATTAAAGAAGGTGGCTCGAAAGCCAAGAGTTCCCGCACCTTCGAGCCCAAGAGCTTCAGTCTCCGATTCCTTGAATGATGAAGGCAGGATGCTTGTTAGACCTGATCGACGCAGATGCAGCCCAAAGAGGTGCACATATTGATGAAGCTGCGAGCGTGCCGGAGTCTCAAGAGAACCTTGAGCAAATGAGGACTCCGGCTGCTCAAGAAAATTTACCGCAAGACGGAGCCCCCGTGGATGAAAGCGGAGTTGAAGTTGCTGCAGCTTCGATTCATGGTGAAATAACAACGGCTGCTCCCGAAGATGCTCCAACAGTCGAAGATTTGACTGCTAACTCCGACGAAGACTTTGGAGTAGCCTTCGACCCGCCAAGCAGCCCAATGCTCACCCGTCGCCAAAATGTCGAAGGTAAACTTCGCATAATTCTTTTGTTCTTTTTTCCTGCGAAATTATACAATGTATAATACCTTTGTTTTAACAGGATCCACTCCCGTGGAAGAGGTCCGTCCCGAGGATATAATTCCTAGACCTTCGACAGCTTCGGAGCCAATTCCAGGAGCCACTCAAATGGGACCTGGAAAAGGCAAAGGCAAGATGGACCACCTCCCTGCTCCGAGCTCAGGATCAACTCCATCTGAGTCAACAGATGAAAGCCAATCTACGGAGGGAGGCCAGTCTGCCGGAGCTCCAAAAAATACGGCTCAGCACTCCGGACCTTCGCCAAACGAAGATGACCAGCAAGCCTTGAGCATGCTCCCTCTTCTAGCCCCTTTTTTGGAGTGAAGAACTGGGCTTCGGTCTTTGCTCGAGCCTTTGGATCGAGCTAGTCGGGGAGACGGACTTGGTGGCCATCTTGAGCGAGGCAGAGAGTTCGGAGCTTAACGCTGCCATGGAGCGTGCAGCATACCAAGTACGAAGTATTTGCAAAACAGAGTCAAACTTATATACAAATAATTTCTCACCTTGGTTTTTCTCTTCGCAGCAAACAGTCTTGGCCCGAGCTACGAACATCTCAAATGAACGTGGAAGCCTTCGCCTTCAAGGGGAAAATACAACTCTTCAACGAAATCTTACTATCTCCGAAGGTCGGGTGGCCCACTTGGACAACATGGTTTCAACGGAGAGCAGGGCCAGACAAAGCTTGGAGGCTGCGAACAAAGAGCTCGAAGTAGAACAAATTGTGCTTCGAGCGGAAATTGAAAAGATGCGGGCGGAGCACGCTACTGCGGGGGCTGAGCTTGTTAGACTCCAAGAAGAAAAAGCCAAAGCTGTCGAAGAAGCTAGCCAGCTGCTCAATCAGAAGAATTCTTTAGCTACGGAGGCAGCTAGGCTCTCTGGAGTAGTAAGAGAATTAACTTCGACGAAGGATGCCTTAATTGAAGATAAGATGAAGTCGGAGAAGGTAGCTGCGGAGGTCATGGACCAATTGCTAGGCATTCTGGAGTACTTCGGTACTACTGGGACGTTTCCTTCGGATGACAACATCTCCCTGCTGCGACGGTTGAAGAGGATCCAAGGAGCAGCGAAGCAAATGAAGACAGCAGGCATTCGGTACGGAGAAATCTCCGAACAAGTGGCTGCTGTCAGCATACTTCGTTACTACGAAGATCTGGGCCAATCGATAACTTCGAGCACAGGGGCGGCTCCCATACCTTCGATGACAACCAGCTCCTTACTCCTTCCGAAGGTGTGGCCGCTACTTGGCAAGCCTTTCAAACTTCATGGAGAGCCGAAGGTCGCTCTGCGATCAAGGCCTGGATTGACGAAGGGCAATGCCAGAAGCAAGCTCGGTCCCAAGCTTCGAGCAGTCAGCCCCCGCCAAACCCGCAGGTTTAGAATTATCTTAGGATCTTCGACTATGTAAAGCATTATGCTTTTGTACATTTATGAATGAAAATTTTCTTATCATGTTTTTAGGCTTTGCCTCATATGGAAGATGTCGAAGTGTTAGACGTTAACGACAAACTCTGCTTACTATGGGCTACCTTTGATATCTTAAAAGTTCACAAACGCCCTCGATTTTTAGTTCCTCGGAATAGCTCCAGAGTGATTATACCCGAAGTAAGCAAAGACATACTATCTTATATTAAAGAGGAAGAAAAAGAAGTTAACTTGGAAACTTCATCTTCTGAAGACATTGTATGGTCCGAAGACGAAGATGAAGCTCAAGGTAAAAAGCCTGAAGAACTCGGAAGCTGGGAAAGGAGCCCCGAACGGCTTCGAACTTGGGCCGAGATTCAACAAGAACAAAAAGACTTTAGAGCTTTGAAGGGGGGCAGGAGAGTTAAACACAAAGTTGTTAGAACTCCCAGCTCTGGAACTAGTCGTTCCAACCCTAGCTCTAGAGATCGAAGAGGTCTTCGATTCCTTCTTGGTATAGATACCAATTTTTCATGATGTAATCATATTTGTTCGAATAATAAATATCGATTTAAAATTGTCTCCCTATTTACTAGCCCCTCTTTGGGCGTAAGCAACTTCGAACTGTATTCAAAGATGGTTAGGTGCAAAGAAAAACTTAGGAGTACAATTTTTGGGGTTCGGAGCCCCTCAGCAATTTAAAGATTGATTAAAATCTTATAAAATGTCTTCGACTATTTGTAGTCTGAAGACTGGTAACTTGGTACCTTATGTTTTTTGAAAGAAATCACTTTGGACAACTTTCTGGACACTTTAGTGTCCTAGATGATTTGTCACTTTGGACTTTTTTAACAGACATTCGAAGCTTATGGCTCAAACTCTATTTTGTTTTGGCCTCCTTCGACTCTTTTTGCGAATTCAGTCAAACCAGTGGTTTGGAGTTCGCAGTGGTCTCTTTGGACTCTTTTTACGGATGCCTACAAGCCGGTGGCTTGGGGTCCGCATAATTTGGTCTCTTTGGACTATTTTTACGGATGTCTTCCAGCCATTGGCTTGGACTCCGCATTCTGTGGTCTCGGGCTCTTTTACGGATGTCTTCAAGCCGGTGGCTTGGACTCCGGATTATGTCAACCCACCACCTCGGAAACTTTAGACCAGTGGTCCGAAGTCCAAAATATGATTCAAATTAATGACACTTCCCTCTCGGTCAACTCCGCTATTCCAGTGCGTCCACTCGGAAGTGGGAAGTTTATGAGGGGTAGGCATTATCTGAACCATATGCTTTATTAATTTGGAAAGTGCTTACAAATGATTACAAGGAGCCCTTATGCGAAGTATCGCTTTAGGTGCTCCGCATGCCATGTATGCGCTAACTCTTCACCTTCCAAATTAGCTAATTTAAAACAACCAGGACGCCCTGAGCGAACAATTAAGTATGGACCTTCCCATTTATTTCCTAATTTTCCTGGTGCTATGATACTTCGCAAAACGAGATGACCCGGCCTAAGTTCATTGATCTTGATTTTTTACCGTTTGCCTATGCCATTTCGCATTCTTAACCATTACTTTGTTGCGGAATTAACATGCCACGTAACTTCCGTTAGAAGAAAGAGGCCAACGACTATTTCTTCCAAGTCTAAAAAGGCTTTCAGACTTCTCGAGTTAATTCTAAGATGGTTCGAATGTAATTTTCTTAGAAACTGAGTCGAAGTCTTGCGTCTCCATGCATTTCGGAGATGGATTAAAATCTGCTAACCCCTACGCATGATTATTTTTCTTGCGTATACTTCTCTCCTAACTTTACAGATTTAGCGGAGAAGCGTAATCGAGGGGCACCGAAGGTGTACTGAGTTCTTCATAAAAAGCTTCTTCGGGTATGTCCATAGCTCCGGCTGCAGCTTTTGCTAAGATATCAGCTTGCATATTTTCTGCTCTAGGTATACTCCGAATGGAAATCCCTTTAAATGCTGCTTCGATTTCTCGGATTCCTTCTAAGTACTTTGCAAGCTGTGGATGCTGGACTTGGAAACTCTTGTCTACGTGCCCTGCTACAATCTGAGAATCTGTTTTAATAACGACTCTTGTAGCCCCTAGAGCACGTGCCTTTCGAAGTCCCAATAAAATTCCCTCATACTCCGCTGTATTATTGGTAGACTTAAAGTTGAGTCTTGCGGAGTACATTGCCTTTTGCCCTGAAGGCAAAATTATTACAGCTCCGACCCCTGCTCCAGATCCTTGGAAAGCTCCATCAGAGTAAATAGTCCAAATTTCTTCACTTGACTTCTCTGGAGCCCATGTTGCGGGGGGAGTCCACTCTGCCATGAAGTCGGCCAAAACTTGCGACTTAATTGTTGTTCTTGCCAGAAAAGATATGCCGAAGGGTGCTAAATCAAGAGCCCACTTCCCAATTCTTCCAGTGGAATCCTTACTTCGGAGCATATCTCCTAAAGGGTACGTAGTTGGTACAATGATATTATGTGCCAAAAAATAATGCCTTAATTTCCTCGAAGCCATTATCAGAGCATAAACGACTTTCTCAAGCTCGAAATATCTTGTTTTTGCTCCGGACAATGCTTCAGACACAAAGTAAACTGGATTTGTACCAACTTATCGTTGAAATCAACCTCTCTGACAAGGACTGCACTGACAGCAGAGCCAGTAGCTGCAAGGTAGAGGAGTAGGGTTTCGTCCGCAACAGGCACCGTGAGTGTAGCAAGGTTACTGAGATAATTTTTAATATCTTCGAAGCTCTTTTGACACTCCGGTGTCCATGCAAAATCTTTGGATCCTTTCACTGCTTTGAAAATAGGCAAACTTCTCTCCACAGACCTTGCCAGAAATCTGCTAAGTGCTGCTAGACGACCGGTCAGCTTTTGCACTTGCTTTAAATTATCTGGGGGAGCCATCTTCTGCAACGCAGTTATCTGAGTAGGGCTAGCTTCAATCCCTCTGCTTGAAACTAGGTACCCTAACAATTTTCCAGCCCGCGCCCCGAAGATACATTTTTCGGGGTTGAGACGGATCCCACATGCCCGAAGGCTATTGAATGTTTCTGCTAAGTCTAGGCTATGCTGGTGCTTTAAAGCACTCTTTATTACAATATCATCCATATAGGCCTCTACATTACGACCTAATTGATCACCTAGAGCCTTAGCAATTAACCTCGAAAATGTAGCCCCGGCATTTCTTAAGCCAAAGGGCATTTTTACATAACAAAAGACTCCTGAAGGAGTTACGATGCTTGTCTTGATTTCATCTTCGCGCTTCAACCAAATTTGATGATAGCCGGACATCTCTCTCCGTAGACATCTTCCGGAGTCCTTGCCTAACAGGCCGAGCCTTCGGGTTCACAAGTAGACTGTGTTCAATAATGTCCCGACTGACTCCGGTAATGTCTTCATCAGACCAAGCAAAGACATCTAAATTGTCCTCAACTACTTTCTCTAAGGAGGTAGCAACTTCTGGAGGCAAGTCTTTTCCAAATTGAAAAGAATATTCCTTGCCATCTTTGACAATAACCTTCGTTGCAATCTCTCCTTCAGGACTTGGTCTTGGGAAGGATCTTTTCGAGGATTCGCTAGGAGCAGAAAATTCTCCGGATCATCTTGCACACTGTTCACCTGTCTCGGGTCAAGAGGAGGGCCATGACCATACTCCGCTCTTCACGCGAGGGCCTGATCTCCGAAAACAGTGAGCACTACTGCTTGTGTGGGCATCTTCATACATAAGTAATTATGATGCGCCACAGCTCCAAATTGATTTAACATGCCTCTTCCGAAGATGATATTATATGCATATGGAGCATCTACAACATCGAAGATCACTTCCTCTGTCCTGGCTAGTAGCCCCTCTCCGAAAGTAACTTCCAGGCCAATTTGGCCGAGGGCATCAAGAGGGGGTCCTGCAAATCCTTGCAAAGGACGGGCTGCTGGGAGAAGATGCTTTCTGGAGATGCAGAGTTGATCAAAAGCTTGGACAAAATAATATCTGCCGAACTTCCTCCGTCAATTAGCACTCTCCGAAACTCAGTTCCTGCTATGTCGGCAGTGATGACAAGTGGGTCTGCATGTGGAAATTTAACACCAGTTGCATCATCTGCGGAAAAAGATATAGGCACATAGGACCATTCGGGCATAGCAGCTGCAGATGAAGAGGTTCCAATATGGATGTAGGACCGAAAGTAGCGACCAGAGGGGGGGTGAATGGGCGCCTAAAAATTCTTTCAAATCAATGGCCTGCTCTCAATCCCCAACGCATCTCTAAAGACTAAACATCAAAGAATGAACAGATAGCCTAAGTCTAAAGGTAAATAGCCTAGAAGCAACTGTTGATAAAATTGAGAAACACAAAAGCAATGCTACTAGACAGATAGACAGAATACTCAAGTCATGGCTAGACAAATTTCTCAGTAAAGCAATCTAGGTGCACTATGGGTGAGAAGAGAAGTTACCTGTTCAAATCTGTGTCCTGTTTGAAACTCGGCGAAGCCTGCTTCGCCGGTCGAGGTCTGCTTCGGAGGTCGAGGCCTGCTTCGCTGGTCGAAGCGAAGGTAACGAAGCTTGCTTCGATCAGAGTACTTCGAGGTACAACCTTCGAACAAACCTTCGAACACGTTGCATAGAAAGACAACCTTCGAAGGAGTAGCGAAGCCTGTCACACGACAGAGAAACCAAATTCGAAGCCTACACTCTACCTTCGAAAAAGCAACCTTCGAAAAGAGAAGCGAAGGCTGACACGCGACAGAGAAACCAAAGCGAAGTCTACGTTCTACCTTCGAACAAACGCATCAAGACCTTCGATCCAGACAGCAGCAAACACTGGGCGAAGTCTAACAGAAAGACAAGCTTCGACCCCAACTTCGAAACCTGTCGAAGTATGGACTTCGAGGAACTCAAGTCGGAGTACCTTCACACAGACGTTCGAACTATGATACGCTGACAGTTTAAATAGTACTTCGAAGCTAGCAACTCAGTATACAAAATGAAGTTCGAAGTTCAAGCGAAGCCCTCGAGGATGTCAGGTCGAAGCCTGCCTCACGGAGCTGAGGGGCTTCGAACAGAGAAGGGGCTTCGCCAGAAACAGCCAGAAAAGGGACTTTAGTCCTGTCACCTCGATCAAAAGTTGTGCAGTAAAAGCAAAAGCTGGTACTAGTGTACTGTTGCTACAGTGTAGTAGTACTACTTGCAACAGCAAGAACTAGTACTACTTGCGTGAAGAACACACGCAACAGAAGCACCTTCTCAGGAATAAAATCAACAACACACACACCAAACCAAAGCTTCTGATTCAGAGAAATTAATGCACGCATCCAAAACACAAACAGGAGATGGAATCCCACGGAAACAAATAAAATCGAGGAGATGCAGTAATGAACCAAAACACCATACAGATCTTGGCGGCGCACGCATGAACAGGAAAGGAAAGAGAAGGTGCAAGAGACAAAATGACCCAAAGGAGTAGTATTGATTTCAGCCAAAAGGGTAGTCCAACCCTAGGGATTGGGGCCCTATTTATAGGCTGCCCAATGGCCTAGAATATTCCACCAACCCCTTAGGGTTTTTACAGACGCAGGAATAAAGGAAAAGACTCTACTGCCCTTAGGTATTTTTACAGACACGACTGACTGACTGTGGGCCTAGAGATACAGATGACTTATCCGAAAGCTAAGTTTTCGTAGCGACTACGGCTTCTCTTCTAGACAGTAGGATACAGGATCAACGGTTGTCAGTTTTGCGCCGAAACTGACAAAGCCTCCACCGGCTTTGCACCAGGTACCCGGATTGGGCCGGACCGATTCCGCAGCTCTCTCAGCCCGGCAATCTCTCACCGCCCGTGTACCTGAGTCAACCCTGGTCAACAGCCCAGTGGGTCTTCTGCTGCTCCTGGCCCATGTACCTGGATTGGGCCAGCCCGACTTCGCAGCCTCCTCTGCTCGAGAGTCGCTTGCTGCCCGTGTACCTGAGTCACACGCGGCCCATGAAACAGCAGATCTCTTCTTCTTCTGTCCTCTTTGACTATCGTTGACAATGACTCATCACATCTGGAGCCATGAGGCCCACGCTATTTAGCATGGCTCCTCAATCTCCCCCTTGATGAGTGCATTGTCAACACTCCTCTTTTTCAGCTCTTCAGCACCTGCGAACACATGTGGAAACACGAAAAACAAAGCACAAGAAAACAAAGAAGAAGAAAAAAGGTAAAAGTGTAACCCTAATGACCAAAAGCCGAACAACAGCAAAGAGTAGTCATTATGGTTAACCAAAACGTAAAAAGCTCAAAAGTGAGTGCGATTTCAGAACAACAAGGATATCAACAGAGTAAGAAACAAGCGAGAGCGAGACAAAAACTCCCCCTTAAACTCTGATCCCAAATTTTCTCCCCCTTGTTGACAAGTGAACTCATCAAGCACTCAACAGAGACACAGACTCCCCCTGAAATGCAACTCCCCCTCAAAATATGTAATGAATGTAACTGGGGTGCTTGAGGAGTGAATAAAGAATGCTTCTCAGATATGATTTACTGCAATTACAACATCTAACAAGTAGAGCAAAAGAGATATTGTCTAAAACACATGGCATGATCAGTGCAACATATGATATCTAAAGAAGGTCATTAGCACGCATTTTTCAGTTTTTATAAACAGAAGCATCACCACATTTTCCAGTTGACAAGCAAGGTAAAGCATGAGATGCAAAAGCCAACTGATATCTACCAAGATAAGCATTGTTCAAAACAAAGTGCTTCAGCAAACTTGTTATCATTTCAATTGTCAAGCTTTTTTTTTCTCTTTTTCATTTATGCCAGGGGTTATTTGCGTGTCAAACCTTATGCTGACCAACCAAGTCAAGCCTAGGCCAGAACTGGACCATCAGAAGCTTAAGACATTGGTCTTGGCATACACTACACTGTCCTAGTTCGTACCAAAGTGCTATGATCACAGTCCAGAACAATGCAATGCGACAAAACAAACCCACTTGGATCTTTTCAAGTTTATGCATAGAAAGACATGGAAATCTCATTTTTCTAAATTTTTCATCATTTTTATAGCACATATCCATGTTTGAAAGCAGAAGGATGTCCAAGTTGCATGTTTGCATCTAAGTCAGGAACTAGCTACAAGGCATGTAACAGATAGCAAGAGCATTTAGCCTACACATGCTAGTTACCAGAAGCAATGGTGATCATTTTTCAAGTTTAAAGCGTAAAAGCCATGCATATGACAGATATCAGACATATCAAGTGAACTGAACCAAAGCAGCTCTAAAGTGTGATATGTGAATATGCAAGGTATGAACACACACAAAAAGACTCAAGAAAAGAGTAAAGAAGAAAGAAAACTGACGCAAAATATCCTAAAAAGGATACACAACACCCAAATCCCCTCGTAAACGCTCAAATGTAGACTGATCTAGGTGTTTGGTGAAAATATCAGCCAACTGATGATGGGTATCAACATGAACAAGGTCAATGACACCTTTCTCATATTGATCCCGCAGAAAGTGAAAGCGCACATCAATGTGTTTGGTTTTTGAATGGAGACATGGGTTTTTCCCTACACTAATTGCACTAGTGCTGTCGCAAAACAAGGGAACTCTGGTAGGAAAGAACAACCCAAAATCTCGCAGAGTGGAAATCATCCAAACCAACTGTGAGCAGCAGCTAGCAGCAGCTACGTACTCAGCCTCTATGGTCGAAAGAGCAACTCCAGATTGCTTTCGAGAAGACCAAGAGACAAGAGAAGAACCAAGAAACTGGCAAGTACCGGAAGTCGACTTGCGATCCAACTGGCACCCACCAAAGTCGGCATCCGAAAATCCACATAAATCGAGAGAAGATGATGCTAAATAGAAAAGACCAATATCGGGCGCATAAGTGAGGTACCTGAAGATGCGCTTGACAGCCTGCCGGTGAGACGCGCGTGGTGAAGACTGAAAACGCGCGCAAAGTCCCACGGCGAACTGTATGTCTGGTCTTGTTGCCGTCAAGTACAACAGCGAACTGATCATCCCTCAAAACTCCCTCTCGTTGACCTTGATGCCGCTCTCGTCCTTGTCCAGACCCCCAGATGTGCCCATCGGGGTAATCTGCGGCTTCAATTCACCACCAAAGTCAAATTTCTTAAGCATGTCGCGAGTGTACTTACCTTGGTGGATGAAGGTGCCGTCCTTGGTCTGCTTGATCTGGAGCCCTAAGAAGTACTTGAGCTCACCCATGAGGCTCATCTCAAACTCACTGTGCATCTGCTCAGAAAACTTGGACACAAGAGAATCAGTAGTACCGCCAAAGATAATATTGTCCACGTAAATCTGAGCAACTAAGAAATCTGAAGCAACTCTGAGCAGAAAGAGAGTTTTGTCCACAGAACCCATCACAAAGCCCTTCCCCAACAAAAATTGCTTTAACCGGTCATACCAAGCCCTGGGAGCTTGCTTCAACCCGTATAAAGCTTTGTGCAACTTAAAAACATGTCGAGGAAACTTAGGGTTCTCAAAACCGGGGGGCTGCCTAACATAAACTTCCTCCTCTATGAACCCGTTCAGAAAAGCACTCTTAACGTCCATTTGAAAAAGCTTAAAACCCTTTGAAGCGGCAAAAGCTAAGAGAATACGAATGGACTCAAGACGGGCAACAGGAGTGAAGGTTTCTTCAAAATCAATACCCTCTTTTTGGCAAAAACCCTGGGCAACTAGTCGAGCTTTGTTGCGCACCACAACCCTATCTTCACCTTGTTTGTTCTTGAACATCCATTTGGTGCCTATGGGGTTGCATCCTGGTGGTGGCTCAACTAGTGTCCAAACCCGATTACGGACAAAATTCTCAAGCTCTTCTTGCATAGCATTAAGCCAATTTGAATCAGAAAGAGCATGAGAAACATCCCTGGGCTCAAAAGATGCAACAAAAGCAGATTCAGCAAACACAGCAAGAGAGGTAGAAGAACGCAAAGTTCTCTCAGTCAAATCACCGATGATGAGCTCCGAGGGGTGATCACACTGAACTGCTCGAGATCCTTGGTGATCTGAAGTCACCTCACCGGAGTCAGCAGCTGGCACCTCTGGACTCGACTGAGGGGGCTCGATCGTAGTGGAAGAAGTGATCAGAGGTCCACCCTCATCCTCAATCGAAGTCTCAAAAGGTGTGGGCTCTGCAGGGGGTGCAGAAGGCCTACCCTCATCAGCAGCTGGAGTATCCTCATCTTCCTCGAAGATGGATTCTCCGAGCTCATCATCACCAGAAAACTCAAAAGAAGGAGTTAAAGAAGGCAAGGACTCATCAAAAGAAACTTCGCAAGTCTCGACAAGCTGCTGGGTTTCGAGTTTCCAAACACGGAAACCTCGAGAATGCAATGCATGACCAAGAAAAACACCATCCCAGCAACGAGACTCAAACTTGTCCAAATGCCCTCCCTTCTTGAGCACAAAGCACTTGCAGCCAAACGCTCGCAAGTGGCTCACCTTGGGCTGTCTGCCAAACCGCAACTCGTATGAGGTCTTACCTAGGTAAGCTCTAAGAAAAATGCGGTTGGCCAGATAGCAAGCCGTGTTCATGGCTTCAGCCCAAAAACGCCTAGGAGTCCTGTGCTCATCGAGCATCGTCCTGGCCATCTCGACTAGCGTGCGGTTCTTTCGTTCCACAACGCCGTTCTGTGGGGGAGTGTAAGGAGAAGAAAACTGATGGTCCAAACCCTGATCACTACAGAAGCTGACGAACTAAGAGTTCTTGAACTCAGAGCCATTGTCGGAGCGAATTGCTCGCATCCGACCATTGTTCTCATTCTTCAGCTACAAAATCAGGTCATGAACAAACTGAAATGTTTCATCCTTAGACTCCAAAAAGAAAACCCACAAGAATCGAGAGAAGTCGTCAACAATGACAAGCGCGTACCACTTCCCACCGACTGAGCGTACCCGAGCTGGACCGATAGTGTCCAAGTGTAAAAGATCGCCAAGATACGAAGTCATCACCTGAGTCACAGGTGAGTGAGAAGCGGCAACAATTTTCCCATGACGACAGGGATGACAAACTAGATCTTTCTCCATTTTAAGCTTGGGCAATCCTCGGATGAGGTCCACAGAGCTTAACCTGACTAGCAGATCAAAACTCAAATGGCCTAACCTCCTATGCCACTTCCAGAGCTCAGAGGAAGATCCAGCTATCAAACAGCGAGAAGGGCCAAAAGAGCTAGAGAAGTCAATTCGAAAAACTTTACCAAAAGGTAAAATCTGGCAAATCAAAGACCCTCTAGAATCAACACAGAAGAATTGCCCTTCTTAAAACACACTTCCAAACCATCCTAAAGAAGTTGCGAAACAGAAATCAAATTGAAGTTCAAATTTTTAACCAAGTCAACATTCTTCAAAGAGAAATGATCTGAAATGCGAATAGAGCCTATGCCACTTACCTTCCCTTGACCACTGTTCCTGAATGTGATGTACTCTTTGGAGCTCGGGGGAGTGAGACTGGAGAACCATCTGCGATGTCCCGTCATGTGGCGAGAGCATCCTGAGTCCATGATCCAAACGTCCTCCAGTCCCCGATCCTGCACAATCAGTGGCTATAAGTGGGAGCAAATGGTCCGGCACCAGGTTTAGCAAAAGAGCTAAACCAGTGTCGAGCCATCTGCTCAAAAGACGGAAAGCAGAATTCATCATGAGAATTTGGACCAAAACGCGGCTCAAAGCGCGGTCCTCGGTTCTGCCCAAAACTGCGGCCACGAGGTCCAGAACCGTAGCCAACACGGCCTGGAACTCTGCCAGAACGGACACCGCCAACTGGAGCACGGGCAAGAAAGCCGTCTCCTCTACCACCACCTACACGACGCGGCCTGGCCTCCAGCCTCTCCCCACGTCGAGGAACACGTAGTCTACCACCCTGCTGGTAGAACTGCTCCTGATCACCACGAGCTCTCTCTGCTCTCTCAACCCGCTTCCTCCTGAAGCAAAACTCCGCAAGATGCCCGTCTCTCTGATAGTACTCACAATGATAGGTGAGATTCTTTGGATGTGGTTGAGGCTTGGGAAGTTTGTGCTTGGTGGTGTTAGGTGTAGTCTTCTTGGGTTGAGAAGATCCAGGAAGAGAGTCTAGAGAAGAGTGGAGGTGTTTGGGCTTTGGAACCCATATAGGCTTCTTGGGTGGAGCTTTGGGTGGTTCATGAATTACTCCATCCTTGGGCTGACAAGCCTGGGAAGACTCAGTGGAGTGATTCTTAGGGTATCTCTGCTCAGGAGTCATTTTACTCCACTCCACTGCCCGGCTAATGGCACTCTCAAAGTCAACCTTGGTGTAGGTGTAACCTACCCCAAACCCATCCTGCCTCTTGAACTGCTGGATCATCATGCCAAGTTGTGGCTCTCTGGCACTGATCCAACTCAGGATAGAACGGAGGTAAAAGTTCTCATTCTGAGAATCAACTAGCTCCTCTCTCAAGGAAGCTAGAACCTTCACCTGAGACAAGCAGGTCTCACACTCACTCTCTACTTGGACAGACTTCTCGGCTTTTAGCTTGATCAACTCAAGTCTAAGAGATAGACAGTTCTCACAGACAGTGGGTGGAACTGACAATGTCTCAAGATCTAGCCTAGTCTGCGCAAGCTCAGCTCTCAACCTCTCCAAATCACCCAAAGTTCATCGCCCTTGGATTTCAGCTCAGCTAAGGCAGCTAGATGAGATGGGCAATCAACACAGGGTGCGACGACAGTGGCTTGAGCATCTTTCAGCTCCAGCTGAGCGCTTTCAAGCTCAGTGGCCAAAGCGTCCCTCTCATCAACCCTTTCTGTGTACTTGGACTTCAGAGTCGACAAGTCACACAGAAGCACCTCACAATTCGGGCACTCACTGCTATCACCCAAGCAAGGGGAAGAAGATAGACTCTCAATTCTGCCATTGGCTATGGAAAGCTCACTCTCTAACTCATCTATCCTCTTCTTGGCCCCCCCTAAGCAGTTTTTCCCGATATTTCAACTCCTGACGATTGTTCTCAAGTAAATCAATGATTTCGCGCTCATAGGATGATACCTTTTCATTGTAGTCGTCGTCGGAGTCGTCAGAGGAGCTCTGGTTCTTCCTTATCCCCAAGAGCCATTAAACAGAAGCTCTTGTGGGATCTTCGGCGCTGGTGTGAGCGGCTCTTCGGCTTGTCTCCGAAGGCCATGAAGCAGAGGCCCGCCGGATCGTCCTTGTCCTTCCCCTTCCTGATGGCGATCTCCTCATCGCTTGAGCTCGATGAAGAGGAAGAAGACGTGGACCGCTTGGAGTAGTTCTTCTCCATTTCGGCGAAGAAGGCCTTGTCACACTTCTTGTTCTCTCGCCGGTAGTCCGTCAGGGCCTTCTTGAAGAATCTGGTCTTCGGCTTGCCCTTGTTGAAGGAAGAGCTGTCGTGCTTGCCGGAGTCATGGAAGCTGCCACCGGTGCCCTTCTTGTGTCCATTGCGCTTGGGGCAGTCGGCGATGAAGTGTCCTGGATCACCACACTCAAAGCACCCGGTTTTTGTGCCGTGTCTTTTGAACATTCTCTTGTCATAGACACGACGCACCCGGTTGTTAAAAAGACACAATTCATCATCTCCCAACAACTCAAGCTGGTCCTCAGTGATAGACATCAAAGAGAACCCAGCACAGCTCACAGAGGAAGGATCACAGAAGGTGTAGCAAGGGCCAGAGATTTTGATCCAGAACCAGTGAGATTTGATCTCAGCTGGAGATCAACCTCAGTAGCCTTCAGCTTGCTAAACAACTCAGAAATGGTCAAGGTATCATAAGAAGTACTCTCAATGATAGAAGATACCTTGATCTCCCAGATCTTGGGTCCAAGGTATGGAGAACCTTGAGCGCCTGCTCATGATCTGAGACTAACTGAGCACCCTCAGTCTTGTTGTCCCGAAGCTTGTTTATGATCGACTGAAAACGACCAAACAAAACCTCAACAGATTCACCCGACTCTGTGTGAAATTTTCATATTCACGCCGGTAGGTCTGATAGAGCCGAGCCTTGACCTGTGCTGTTCTCTCATGGTGTGCCTTGAGGGTAGCCCAGATCTCTCTCGCAGTGGAGAGATGGCTCACACGCTCAAACTCAGTGGGACCTAAACCAGAGAAAAGAATGTTCACAGCCTTACTGTTGCTCAGATGCTGAGCAATGATACCAGCAGTACCATGCTCAGCGACTGGCAATATGACAAACGTGGTGTGAACGCAAATGTCCCAAATGTCCGAACCCTGGCTCATGGGATAGGCTCGCATGCGAGTCTTCCAATAGTTATAGCAAAAGGCTTCCAAGGACGGGACCTTGCCAGGAGACATCATGGTCACTACTGGGGTTTAGAACCGGTTAAGGTATGGAAAAACCCTAACCTCGCTCTGATACCACTTGTAGGACCGAAAGTAGCGACCAGAGGGGGGTGAATGGGCGCCTAAAAATTCTTTCGAATCAATGGCCTACTCCCAATCCCCAACGCATCTCTAAAGACTAAACATCAAAGAATGAACAAATAGCCTAAGTCTAAAGGTATCTAGCCTAGAAGCAACTGTTGATAAAACCGAGAAACACAAAAGCAGTGCTACTAGACAGATAGACAGAATACTCAAGTCATGGCTAGACAAATTTCTCAGTAAAGCAATCTAGTGCACTATGGTGAGAAGAGAAGTTACCTATTCAAATCTGTCTCCTGTTCGAAACTCGGCGAAGCCTGCTTCGCCGGTCGAGGTCTGCTTCGGAGGTCGAGGCCTGCTTCGCTGGTCGAAGCGAAGGTAACGAAGCTTGCTTCGATCATAGTACTCGAGGTACAATCTTCGAACAAACATTTGAACATGTTGCACAGAAAGACACCTTCGAAGGAGTAGCGAAGCCTGTCACACGACAGAGAAACCAAATCCGAAGCCTCCACTCTACCTTCGAAAAAGCAACCTTCGAAAAGAGAAGCGAAGGCTGACACGCGACAGAGAAACCAAAGCGAAGTCTACGTTCTACCTTCGAACAAACGCATCAAGACTCTTCGATCCAGACAGCAGCAAACACTGGCAAAGTCTAACAGAAAGACAAGCTTCGAAG